>CM076569.1:776741339-777124676 GCA_034641835.2 Pinus albicaulis | reverse complement strand
CATTCAATGATTTAATCAATATTGAAGGACAGAGCACAAAGACACCTGTGAGTAATGTACGGGCAATAGAAGATATAGTCACAGGAACAATTAGCAATGTCTCAGAAATGGAAAATATTACCATTACCCCATCCTCTGAACTTATGCTCAAAATAGAGGAAATTCCTCCTCTTGATGTATTTTATAGTCCACAACACAAGGCAGTAGTGAGAAGACAAAGAAAGAAAAGGAAATTGGAAACGTGCTCTCTCATGATGCAGAACAATTAGACATCCTATGGCAAGATCTTACCACCGATCCCACTGAAAATCTCACCAAATTATCTCAGATCACAGAAGCATATGCCTCTGCGGCCATTGATAAAGCATCTGAGGTACGGAAATTACTGAAAGAGAAAGAAGATCAAGTACAAGTTTTACAACAACAACTGCAACAAGCCAACACCAACAACGAAGCACAGAAACAACTTGAAAGATTACAGCAGGACTTCCAACAAATGCAGATAGGGTACCAAAACAGTTTGGCTGAAAGAGAAAAATAGTTACAGGTTATGCAAGAGATGCACAAGGATGATCCTAAGCTTACAGAATTCATCACAGAATCCATTTCCTTAAATGATCAACTACTGCAGCAACAGGAAATATTGTGCCAAAGAATATCACAGTGGAACTCTTATTGCGAAATAAGCGATAAAATCACTAATCAAGTTGTAGACTTACGACATGATTACGATTTAATTTATAAAAGAGTTACTGAATATTTGGCTTGGCAAGAAACAGGAGGGGAAAAGAGCAGGTGCACCAATAATCAACGACAATCACAAAGAAATTCTCTTTAACAAGTGGGATGCACAAATCAGGAAAGTAGAGCAAGTGGCAGAAGAAGCAGCCACAGCAGAAAACAGTGTTATTGACTGCATAAATGAAAATTTGCACAAGGAAAATCTGATCTCAAAAACCACTTCAGGGTATCTACCGAAAGTACAGCAACTATAGACAGGCTGGAGACAAAAGGCTCAAGAAAAGGAAGAATCAATCAAAAGATTAACTAAGTTGAATCGGGATTCTTACTGTGCGTATTTGGTAAAACCACACAGCCAGTGCATGACTCTCAAATGTATCATCAATTCTGCCAAGAAGATGGCGCCAGCTCTTGCCGATTCCATTTTCACAGGACAGTTAAAGTCGGAAGTCGGCCAGCCGACTCTTCTCAAACAAATGCTGAAAGCTTGCGATTTCAAGGAACATATACAAAAATAGTTAGTTGTTAGTTTTAATTTTAGATTGAGTGTTAGTATTAATTTTGCTTTATTTTTTCCCGAAATGAGGACGATCATTTAAACCGTATCCTACATTTCTGTAATAAATTATTTTTAGATTTAGTTAGTAGTATTTAAACCCTTCTCATGATTTAGAGAAGGGTCCTGAAATTTGTCAAAAACTTGTCCTTAGAACATGCACTTTTGTACCCTTCGAGGAGGTTTTGATGAATAAATGGAACAGGATTTATTGATATCTGCATTTAATATCTACTACTGATGTTGCACTTTTTTACTCTTAGTGGATGTTGGATTAAGAAGAGATAAGTCATTATTGCTTGAAGCTCATGAGTAGAACTAGTTATAAATGGTACTTTTATCTCTTAACTATTTATGCCTTTGTGTTAAAGTGATATTCATGTTCAGTTGTTTATATATTGATGCGTGAATGTTTGAGTTATCATTTGGCACTTCTGTACGGTGATAGCTATTTATTTATGCTTAATATATGAGTAGCTTATTATGCGATATGTTTTTCACAATTGTTTCGTCTAACTTTTTATACGAAGTGGTTTATCTCCATTGAATTCTTCTCTCATAATAGTTGAATGATATTTATTACCAATTGTTATTTGAAATCATTTTAGATCGCATAATGGAAAGATTACATCCCCGGTTAGTGTAGAATTAGATATTTCTGTTTATTAGAATACAATTGCATGTTATTAGATTAGAGTTAGAATAAAAACATTTCACTTAGGAAATTTTAGAAATGAAATATCAATTCTCAACACACACACACACACACATATTGAGAAACTAGTCCCATATCCCCAGTCAGACCCACTATACCAAACGAAAAAGGAGCTGCTAACCAAGGTCCGGACCGAGTGGGTATCCCCTTTGTTGTAGACCCGATTTTCGGGGCTTCAACATATTTGGCGCTAGAAGGAGGACCCCGAACTATGAATGGAAAGTAAGTCAAAATCTAAATACCATTCTGAGAGTAAATCACCCTCACCATCTCCCCCGACTTCCCCATCGCACTTAGAATGCTTAAATCTAGAGCCAGAAGTTGAAACAACAACAACCACTGCCACAAACCCTGACATTTCAGAAGAATATGCTATTGAATCTCCTGAAGTTGAATCTTTGATCCATAAACTTCAACGATTTTCAATATCACCTCAAATATCTGATAAATCTCAAGGCAGCGTGACTTCGCAATATAACCCTACTCATCCTCGCACCAGATTAAAGATTGAAAATTTTGGTGTTCAGCGAACCGAGTTACCTCTACCTACAAGAAAGAGAGCAAGGAAATCACCTAAAGGGTCTGATAGTGAGACTTTTTCATCATCATCATCCATCTCAACCTCTTCACCGCGAAGTCAACCATCCACCCCTCCACTTCAGATTATTGTCCGCCAGTCCACTGGAACTTCCAGATCTCCTTCTCAAACATCTGGAATCGTAATATCCTCATCTTCCCAACCGCAGGGATCATCTTCTGCGCTTTCTTCTGTTGGTAGTTCAGCGATGGCCCAATATCCATGGAATAACCCAGGGGCATTCTTAATGCCTGCGCCCTTGAGTCAAATACCGACCCATCATGAAAAATGGATGCCTAAGTTTAATCCTGAAGCAGGCATGCTAGCGGAAGAACATATAAATAACTTTATGTTGTCCATAAATATCAATGGAGTTACTAATTAAGACGCTGTCATCCGAATTTTTCCCTATACTCTACAAGGAGCAGCCGGATCATGGTATTTCTCATTACAGTATGGATCTATCACTAGTTGGGATATCTTCCAAGATCAATTTTTGACTAAGTTCGGTGATGACAGGTCTACGACGACACTGATCAATGACCTGTTTAACCTTAGGGCTGAGTCAAAAGAACCTATCAAAGATTTTAATTCACGTTTCAATAAACTGTTAAATAAAATTCCTACTGCTTCCAAGCCTAGCGAAGAAGTGCGAAGTGAATGGTACATCTCTGCTTTACCATCAAACATAGCAATCTTCGTTGATAGGGCTAACAAAACAACTTTAGCTGACAATATGAAGGAAGCAATAGTGGTAGAGAAACGTATCATAGCCCTAGAAAAGAAAAACGCGATAGAGGAACGAAAATCCAAGAAGGTTACTTTTAAGGAAGACCCCAAGAAAAAACAATTGAAAGATCCATTCGATTTAGAAGGATTGCAGAAAGTTCTGAAAACCATGTCCAATGAAATGGTTGACATTAAGAAACAAGTGGCAGAAACATCTTCATGGATATTTTACAGGCCCGATTGATACCGCGAATGTGGATCCCTTACAATGGTAAACCAAATCAAATAAAGGTTGAGCAAGAAAGACATAAGAAATACATAGTAACAGAACTGGAAGGAGAAAATGAACCAGATCACATCCAAAAACCTGTATTCACCATATCTATACTGATGATCATTTCAAACGATTTATAAAACCACAAACGAGAATGGATCTTATGATGAAAGAGATAGTCAAAGAAGAACTCCAAAATTTGTTTCAGGTGGGATTCATCTACCCTATTTCAGATAGGCAATGCATTTCTTCCTTAGTTGTGGTACCAAAGAAAAATGGAAAATGGAGAATATGTGTAGACTTTAGGGAACTAAATAAAGGAACATTGAAAGATCATTTCCCATTATCATTAATTAATAAAGTACTAGATTCATTAGCAGGAAATAAATCATTTTATTTTCTTGATGGATTTAGCGATTACAATCATATTAACATAGCATTAGAGGATCAAGATAAAGCTACATTTACTTGTCTCTAGGGAACAAATTCTTGTAAATTTTTACCTTTTTTATTATGTAATTCACCTACTACATTTCAACGAGCAGTCCTAGCCATATTTGTTGATTTAGTTCATGAACGTGTAGAAGTCTACATGGATGATTTTACTAACTATGGAGGTAGATTTGATGATTGTTTGAAAAACCCTGAAAAAGTTTGGAAGTGATGCATAGAGACAAACTTATCCCTCAACAATGAGAAAATTTTCATGATTTTAACTAAGGGGATAGTGTTGGGACACCACATTTATTCTTCTGGAATAAAGCTAGAACTATCAAAGTGTAATACCCCCAGTTTTCTATGTTTTTATTTGACATTTGAATAAGTCCAAAAGGGTACAGTGTACCCCAATGGAGAATGTTTATGTGGATTTATTTTATTATTTTAAATTAATAAAATAAAATGGAAAAATTATGTGCAATGACTATTTTGAGATTTGAGATCTAAAAACCAAATCCATGAGGATGGATAAGGTTGTAAGACTTTCCCAAAATTCCAAAAATCCTTGGAAGGAATAAAGTAAGATACTAAAATTATATTTGGAGATAAATATCTAATTACACCAATAAAGATGAAATTATTGGGAAGAGGTGGAATAAAGCTCGAAAAGCGGAAAATCTCACTTTAAAATTACCTTTGTGGAAGAAATAGAGGGAAATCCTAGGCAAACAGGAATACAACCTACTGAATTAACTGGACGCAGTTAATGAAAGCAGGCTCGAGAAAAAAAATCTTAAATAAGCTATTTCAGGATAGACAAAGGGTTGTTTATCGCTCGAGCAAAGGATCTATGCTCGGGGGTAAGTTATGGAGAGAGAACTCTACGGTTGGGAGGGAAGTAGTGAGACGAAAGTGGTATGCACATTCAATTGGAAATGTTTTTTTCTTCTCAAAATTTTAATGTTGTGATGCATTATGAGTAGTCATAAAATAGTTATGTTAATGTGAGATGTTAAGCTAAATTCTGTGTTTAGATATTTGAGAATTTATGATTTGAAATGATAGGAGAAGGACCTATACATTTAACATATTTCACTATAGAAAAATTAGTGTAATATGTATGGTTGTATAGACATATTGGGTAGAGGACCAACTCTCAAAATGTCTCAACCCAGTGATGGGTTTCGATCTAAGGTTAGGTACCTCACAGAGAACTAACATCTCTTTATGCTAGTTGGGTTAGAATTCTGCTATGAAACTATTTAGCCCATTAAGAAGTAAACTTAGACATAGCAGTTAAGATACAGATACGTAATATGTGGTTAATTATAACTATAGATATGTTTTATCATATGGTTGCACATTTCTGTATTAACTATAAAGAAACAACTCTGACTTGAAACTGAATAGACATGCATATTTCTGAAATGTATATTTATACTAAAATAAAAAATTTAAAGTAGTTGAAAAAGAGAGGACACACTCATATTTTAAGTGTATAGAAATGAATTTGCATAACACACTACAACCAATTTGGTTTCTGTAATGTTTACAAATTAAATAACTTCTTATTTTAGAAATATTAAATAAGAGTAGCAAAGTTACAAATTCTAGTGCATGCTGAGAATGGTATTGTAGTTAAGATAATTCCGATGAAGCCAACCTAACATAGTAAGGGTAAATCATTGTTGTGTATGTCCTGTAGCTGAGCCGATTTAGGACACAAATACTATTATTTGAATATTTCTGTTCAGGAGTAATACAATGACATAGTTTCGGTTATGTTAAATACCAAAATATACATTACACTAAGATAAATGCTACGAAATTTCATAGTTCTATGCATAAATTTTATATAATTATAAAACAGATTTCCTGGAACTACTGCAATTCATGCTTAAACTAAATATATTCTAGTTAATAGAAATATCTGAAAATAAAAGTAACTTTCTCTAGGAATACATGTAAGTCTTAAAATGGGAAGAAGAATTCCTGATTTATAAATTGAATACTTATATGTTTTTCAGTCCATGGGTACAAACCCATAAATGTCCTGGGCATTAGTACAAGTTTCGAGAAGGTAGTTTTAAAAAAAAAATGACATAAAGGACAATATGTTCTCTGTAAGAATCTAGAAAACCTATGCAAAAGGCTAATGCACGTTTCTCCATAGTAGAAATAACATCTCAAGGAGCTGAACCAACCTAAAAAATTTAGAGTTTCATATTAAGAAGCAATGAGAAAGAGGAAGATTGACCCTATTCAACCAAGGAATAGGGAAATGAAGGCATACCTGCAAGAAAATATCAAGGTGAGTTGTGTGGTTGTAGGACGAAATTAAGCTATATGAATCAAACGGGAAAATTTAAAGTATGAGAGAACTAAAATTAAAATACCTCGGTAAGCTACAACTAGAAGATATATCTATATAATAAATGGAAACCAAGTTAAAAACAAAAGCGAAAATTAGACAAAAAAAAAAAACAATTGTTGCTGAAATTATTGTTACAAAATCTGGAATTAATTACTAAACTACCATTTAGACGAGAAGTTAAAGATTAACATTGGAATGAAATATCATTACCATAAGAAACAAAATATGTAGGCACTGTTAATAACACAACACTATTGAATAGAAATATGGTTTAATGTCGTTCGGGTCTTATTAAGATATCTATGCCTAGGATAATTAATCTAACAATATGCATGGGGAACGCTGGAGGTATCACCATATTAGGCCTGTGTTTTTACAAACGCAGACCGAAAGTAAGTGGGTACACGAGATGTAAATTCCACATACCCAACACTAGAGAAAACTATGAACAACAAATATTAATTGAATATATATATATATATATATATATGTTGTTTCAACTTCACAATTTATGTGTGAATGAATTTTATCATTTCTGCATGGAGTTGGAGATAGTTTCTCATTATACCTGAAATGAGAAGAGTTTTCAAGAAGGAATCAAAGTCTATCACGTTTCCGGAAATGAAGAAAGGTTCACGAGGGATTCGAAGGCCATACCTTGGATCATAATCATTAAGAATAAAAACGGATTAGAAACTATTAATATCTTAAAACTTGATGAATAACCATTTAAGTTGCAGAGGAAACAATGAAAAAAAAATGGAACGAACATTTCCTACTCCAAAAATAAAACACAGTAACAATTTTCCATACATAACGATCTCAACCGTGGTTTAAACATTGACAAAAAATAAATAAGGAAAAGGATAAATCCATAAAAGTAAAATGTCATATCTAACATAGAATAAACACTAAAAAATAAGTGGAAGCCCTACCTATAGATGAACGAAGGTGGTTGCTTGATAATCCATGCCTTTTTCCTTCTCGACATCCTCTCCTTTAGCGTAGTTAAATTGGAATAGCCAAAAATTGCAGAGATAGCAACCTCCACTCGGGTGAGAGACTAAAATACAAATGATACAATAACAAAATTCAAGGTTTTATATATGGAAATTAAAACCCTAAACCATAAGTCAATCCAGACCCTCCATGCGTCGAAGGATGGTAGTTAACCATTGGATCGATGAGTTGGGAACAAAGTAATGAGAGCCAAGTGATTTGGTATATGCCATAAATCTAGACTAAGACAATCAAATCTTCGATTTAATAAATGGGGTACAATCCACATGGGCCAGTACTTGTTTATTTAATTCACTCCAGTTTAAATTTGTGGACGAATATCTGTCTTGTATCCCAGTGATACGATTAGGAAGGATGGGCGTAAAGGGATGGGAATATCGAAACGTGACGTGGAAATGTAGTCGTAAATTCTGACCATCTCCATCATGACTAAAACCACACATACATAATAGAAAACATAGCATTGAATGTTAGGGTAGTTAGCTACGTAAGTTGCTACAGAAAGTACTCATAAATGCGATGTGATTTCAGATTCTAGTCGATGTTAATTAAGTATTAAATAGAAAAAGGTCAAGTGCATGAACGATGAGGGTAAATGAGAGTAACCAATATAAATATAGAGGAAATTAAGCATTTTAACCACAAGGAATATGATTGGAATACAATAATGAGAGGTGAAATAATAGTAAAGGCAAAACAATATATATAAGTCATAATTAAGAAAAAATGTGTAGATGTATATGTGAGGGAAATGTGGATCGCAAAATTATATTATATTTAAAGTATATGCGATACAATTATCCTTAAAGGGCTATGAGTAAATAATTAAAATAAAATGAGTAAATAAATAGGTAAGTGAATTTTTAATAATGTTTCCACTAGTTAGTGGTTGTGTTGAAAGTGTTATATGATCACTAGATTATATAGGTGGAAAAAAAAAGGAGTTTGGGAAGTAATTAAACTGAGTACTACTGAGTTATGAATATTATTGGAACCAGGAGTACATTTGATTCAGTGAATAGTAATATAAACATATGATTTTTATTATTATTGGAAACAGAGGTGTTACACAAAGATACAAGTCCTTGTAAACTTAATGCCACCAACAACACAAAAAGAAGTAAGAAGTTTCAAGTGATATGCAGGCTACTACAGAACATTCATTCAAAACTTTAGCAAAATAGCTCTACCCTAGTTCAAATTACATTCAAAATACATTAAGTTTCAATGGAATACAAATTGTCAAAATGCATTCGAAAATTTGAAAGAAAAATTTTCAATAGCACCCATTCTTAGAGGGACAAACTAATAATTTCCATTTCACATACCTACTAATCCATCAGATACAACTATAGGAACATCTCTTGGACAAAAATAAAACCAGTTTAATTATGTAATTTACTACATAAGAAAAAAATTTAACTCCGAAAAAACTGAACTATACGGTAACTAAAAAAGAAATGCTAGTTGTTGTGCATGAAGTCAATAAATTTAGGCACTATATAACATTCTATCAAGTGTTTATTCATACAGATTATCCAACCATTAAATATTTAATGAAAAAAACAATTAACAATGGAAGAATTACTAGATGTCTATTACTAATGCAAGAATTCAATCTCACTATTCTTTATCGACCAGGTAAAGACAATCAAGTAGCAGATTTCCTGTCAAAACTTCATTCACCTCAACAACATGTTCCTATTTCAAACAAATTTCCCGATGAACATTTATTTTCTATAAGAAATAAAACCCCATGGTTTGCAGAAGTAGATAATTATTTATCATCCATAATATTACCTTCTCATTTCACTAACAAGAAAAAAAGAAAAATAATAAGAGAAAGTGCTAGATATAGTTGCATCCATGGTGACCTCTTCTATTCTGGTTCTGATCTTTTGATAAGAAAGTGTGTTAGAGAAGATGAAATTCTTGATATTTTAAAAGCATGTCACGATGAGCCATGTGGTGGCCATTTTGCAAATAAGAGAAAAACCTACAAGGTGCTCAAACTTGGCTACTACTAGCCAGCAATTTTCGAGGACTCAAAGGCCTATGTCAAAATATGTCATAGCTGCCAAAGAACTGGAAGACCTGTGATATCATATGAGATGCCTTTCAAAAAAAAAAAACGAACAATGGGATCTTGACTTTGTGGGACCTATTAACCCACCTTCAAATGGAAAGAGGTACATTTTAGGGTGCACATACGATGTTACAAAATCGGTAGAAGAAAAATCAGCGGCAAGAGAAACAGAAGAAAAAATGTTATAAACCAGGGATCACAGTTCACTTCTAAACTTGTCCAAGATATTATGGAAAAATACAAAATAAAACGTAGAAATTCTACTCCATATCATCCTCAAGAAAATGGAAAAGTGGAATCTACTAGTAAGGTTATGGAAAACTTCATGACAAAGTCAATAGAAATGAAGATAAAATATTGGTCAGACAAGTTAAGAGATGCATTATGGGCATACATAATTACATGGAAAAATACCACTGGATTCAACCCATATCAATTCGTATATGGTAAGGAAGTTTTGTTACCAATCAAATTTGAAATTCATACTTTTAAACTTACAATAGAATTGGAATTGGACCTATCAGAAGCACAAAAACAAAGAGTTATGGAACTAAATTATTTAGATGAAGTCAGGCAACAAGGATTTGAGAATACATCACTATTACATCAACAAAGAATCAAATTCCATGACATATTTATCAAAAACAAACATTTTCATAAAGGAGATTGGGAACTTCTTTTGACTCCCAGTACAGAGGAAATCTTTGACAATGGATCAGTTAAGATTAAGGCAATTGATGAAGCAACAATTTCATTTCTAGTTAATGGACATAAACTCAAATTTTATAATCAGCCTATCAATGAAGAAGACTTTATGAAAAGAGTCTCAGTACAAAACAATGTGGAAATTATGGAAAAACATAGTGATATTCGTTCCCTACATCCAGAATAAAAAATTATCTATATATATCTATATATATATATATATATATATATATATATATATATAAAGTTAAAAAATAATAAAGGATTTTGGTTGTGAAAATCCAGGAAACTGGCACAACACAAACTCGAATTCATATCGGAAAATCAACTTTTTTGGAAAATATGAATTCTCTATTATATTTTTCTATTCTCTCAATTTCATACTGCAGAAATCATCCTCCAAAAATTCAAATAATTAATGAAAATTCTCAAAATAAGCAAGGGGGAAGATTTATAATTAACCAATAAACTATGAAAATAGTTTAATAATAATAAATTGTATTGCAGAAGGGACCTGAGACATCAATATTTATCAGTGAGGGACCTGAATGAGATCAATTCCATATGTTATTGTAGAAGCTACCTAAGACATCATTATCAATATTTATCAATGAGGGACATGAACAAGATCAATGTCATATGTTATTGCAGAAAGAACCTGAAACATCATAATCAACATCAAAGGAATCTGAGAAGCAACTACAATCATCTACAATCCATAAAAATAATTTAGTGAAATTCACATTTGAAGTCAAAGAATTATCATTACTTGAAAAAGATCAAGTGTTGATAAAAGAGCAAAGGTCATCATCAACAGAACAAGCATTGACAATGAGCTACTAAGTGAAAGGAAAGTACTATAAGTTTAGAGTATTCTTAATACCTTTGATTTTTAAATATTTTCTAAGATTGGTAAACTAGTTTAAAATTGAATATGAAATACTCATTTATTCATTAATACATCATCCTACATTATCCTACATTACCCTATATCCTACAACACCCTACATTAAATACATTTTGACATTCACTAACCTCATCATAACCTAAAATTCATGACTCATGATTCATGAGAATATTTTACCAAACTTTTGGCCACATCTCGTTTTTGGGGCCCAAATTGTTTTTTCCTCATAGAAATTTCCTATAAAAACATGAAAGATTAGTTTTCCTACAAAACTAGAACAAAAGAGTTAGTGTCATTACAAAAAAATAATTTGATTTGAAATGACCTAAGATTATGGTCATTTCAAAACAAATTAATACATAAGCATATGGAAATAATGACAAAAAGAAAATAAAAAATGAAAATATGCAATGATATAGATATGTAACATGAAATAAGAATGGATTTACAAATGCATAAAAATGCATGATTAAGAAAACATGAAATAGACATCAAAGAAATAAATATTGAATTATTTAACTATAAACAATTGCAAAGCCATGATATAGCATTGAGACTGCACAACGAGCAGAGAAAGGATATAAAAAACATAATGGTGATAGACTAAGTATAAAAATCTGTAACAATGAGGAGAATTATTAAGAGGAGAAGGTAGTCATCCATGAAACATCAAAAGAGCGAGTGGCAGCTAAAGGTACAATGGTTGGAAACAGTCATCTAGATGAATTGGGTAACACAACAACAAATGGTCAAAAACATTTCAAAGGCTTACTCTACGTGTGTTCTACTTCATGATCACAGCTAAATCCATCTCATAATTTGAGTGAAACACTACACATTCACCCATAGCATAGAATAAACTTGATTAAAAAAAAATACGCAGAGAAAAATGCATAGAATAAGAGAGAACTGCATAGGAAAGAAAAACTTTGAGAAGTGGAGTAATAGCATGGAATTGAGAAAGGAATTTGAAGGAACTGCATGGAGAAATAAGGTGAATAATTTTGAAGGAGAAAGTGACCAAGATTTTATCTACGTTGAACTGGCCTTTTTCTCCAAAAAATCCCAAACATTACACAAGTGGAAGGTAGGATTCAATTCCGTAGTTTTGCAACAGTTAAACAATTTTGAAAATGGTAAGCTTAACATTTCGTTTAGATGTTTCATAATATGAGAAAAACATGACTCCAGTTGTCGATTTGCAATGATATGTCACCATAAACATACTCTTCCATGTGTAAGATCCATGATTTTTTGGGATGCTGAGAGAGGAATTTTAATTGAGATTGAATGATTAACACAGTGAGAAAAACCCATTAACAAGAAAATCTCTACAAGTTTTCTACAAGTCAATTGAACTTCAAGTATCCCAAATGATTTCTTCATGCCATATTTTTCAAAATTTTGCACCAAAAAAATGTATTGAGTCTCATTTTATATACACAGTACGCACTTCTTGAAACATAGAGGGGTTTTCATTAATTTTTATGAGAAAATTTTGCAAAAGAAGACGAGATTTTAGCACGATTTCCAAACTAGTGGGAAATTTTATTTTACAAAAGAGATATTTTAATGATATTTCACACCGTAAGAGTTTATTTTACTCATTTTTACAAAGCCAGGAATATTTTTATTTGGATATCATTTACAGTATAACACAGGGAAATTGAATATTTATACGAAAATGAATTAGTCTCATTATTTTTCAGAGCTACACAGATATCGTAAGTACATTCACCATGGTATTTATCCTAAAATTGCATGAATAAGAAGGATATATATATATATATATATATATATATATATATATATATATATATATATATATATATATATATATATATATATATATATATACTCTTATTCATAATTATTTTATTTACTAGATAAGGCCATATCAATTGGTACACAAAGGAAATGAAAATGGGAATCGAAACTGAGCCCAAAGACTTCAAAATAGAAAACTGGGGTAAGGAAATAATAGAGAAATTATACCAAGTAGGGTTACTCAAGTTCCTTTAAAATTTTAATGGTAATAATGATAAATTCACGCAATATTTCATATAACACTTTGAACATGGACAAACCCGAATTGGTGAACTTTCTATACCAATGAACCCAACCTTTCTTTCTCAAACATTGGACATTCTTTTGATAGGAGATAAATATCACAAGGGTCTGCATTTTAAGGAGAAGGAATGAACCTTTTTCTAGGAGAAACAAAGGAAGGGGTACTTTGATAGAACAAGAGGGTTTCCAAGAGATTGGATTAGAGAGCCATGGTCAAAGTTCGATTTAATTATCCAAAAATACTTCACATGTGATAATCGATACACTATGATATATCTTTATTATATGAAGTTAATTCAACGTATGAAGGGATATTGTAAAATCATACCTTACATATTTTCAAGAAGATTAACTAAAATGATAAATAATTTCAAGAATAAAACTGAAGTGAAGGAATCTAACATCTATCACCATGGGCTAATAAAAATACGTGTGGAGTATCAGGTAAGAAATAAGGGAATGGTTTGGAAGGAGTTTTTGGCTGAGAATCATTTTGAAGAAAAAACAACAGAAGAGAAGTTTGAGTAGTTGCATGTAATAAGAAGTATCATGAATTCCACTTTGTATCCTTATAAAAGATCAAAAAAGAGGCAGGATAGTATTATGGTTGAAAAGGAGAAATCCTTTCTATCCATTCCTAGGAGGCCTAGGAGAAAAACAAAAGAGGAACCAAGAAACAAAGAAAAAGATCCATAAATTGAATTTTTTCCACCAACATCAAAGAAGATTGATGAGATTATACAGAGAATGGAGAAAGAAGTCCAGGAATAACCCATAGAAAAAGACTACTATTTCGAGAATGCTTGGGTAGGAGCCACTTCATCTCACTCAAATGCCAAAGAGACCAGGGAATAATTTAGAGGGATGCATAATAAAGAATATCTCAATAAAATAGAAGAACTAAAAAGTGAGTTGGAGGACAACAAGATCATAGAAAAACACTTGAAAAAGGAGAAGGAGATGTATAAATAAAATAACAACAAAATAATCAAAGAAAAAAAAGAAATTGAGAAAGAATATTAAAAATCTTGAAACTCATAATATCCTGATCTCTAAAGAAGCCTACAGATGGCTAAAGGAGAAAAAGTCATGTCAATACAAATATGAGAAGAAAAGGTGAAATTTGCCATCCACGAAGATGGGAAATATGATGGTATTGAATTTATCCTTCAGGCTACATGTGAAGAAGCTAGAGGTTCAATAATAGTACGGGCACCATCACTGAGGAGATCCAAACAGAGGAGGCAAGCATGAGGACATGCTTAAACATCAACAAGGGGGAGATGTTGGCCCTCAATTTTGGTCATTTTTTCTTATCCTAATTCCATATATTTACCACCATATTCCATCTAATATCACCCATATATGCCTCATTTTAGTTCTATTTTTCATATTCAGGTAATTAAATTAAGTTTTCAATTGTTAGAATTTTTTTTAAAAATTGGGTTTTAAGAGTAATTTTAGACTGGCTTAAAAATTCCAATAATAGCTCCATTGAAGTCATATGTGCAGGAAAGCTAGATGATATCTGAGCATATATTTGGAAATATTTGGAACCACATATTGAGAAACACCTATTTGTGTAGCAAAATTGAGAGAAAATAGGCCCACTCAACGCTGGTCAAACTTCACCTGTCATTCAGGCATCCCTAGTAAAAAGGGGCATATTTATTATTTTGTGGGATTTTTCTTGATTTTGTGAACTGGAATGGATGAGTTCAACCTATATGGATGGGATTAGGATTGATAATAATGATGGAGAGATTATAGCAAAGTTTTCTTATAATTTTTCTATTTAAACAAAGTTTATAAACCATTCAGATATAGAGAATGTATGTAATTTTCTATTGAGATTGTTGGAGACTTTGAGATAAATTGAAGAAACATTTATACCATTATATTTTTTGTTCATGTTGTGGATGCTTGGTTAATTTTTTTGTATATGAATATTTCTTGAAGTGTACAAGGCAAGGCTCGATTACCCCCATACCAAGCTAAGTACACTTTGGTTAAATTAGCATAGTTTTGATTCATTAGTTCTTGTTTCATATTTATGATTTAGTTATTTACACGAGTTATGATTTATTTATGATTTTTGGATGATTTTGGTTTAAATCTAATCTACATACTAAAGGACAACCAAGGATTTAAGCTCAATTCTCTTTCTACCAAGTTATCAATAACAACTAAAATTTATCCATTTTACATTTCTTCAATTGTTTCTTGAATTCTAGTTATGATCTAATGCAATGGTAATAATGTTGGAGTAGAACTATGAAGAAGGAAAAAGACGACCTCCTAAGTTAGGAGCTTCTTCTCTTACATTCTACACATCACAAACTGCTACACTTGAGTTTCTCTTCTTGAAGATAGTACTATGGGGATGGACAACCAAGACCTTCTAAGTTAGGAGCATCTTCCTTCGCTACCTCCATCTTGAATCAAAAAAATTTTAGTTATATTTTATATTTGTAATATGAATTTCCATTAATATTAAAACTTAGAATATATTTGTAATAAGGATTTCTTTCAACTTTTAAACTCTATCTTCTAAAAATGAATTTACCTGAAATCCACATATTTTGGACATACTTTCAAGTCTACAAATATGGATTGACAAGTAAAACACTTGTGTTAGTTTACTTATTAAATTGACCCAAAAAGTGTGAAGATACAATGGTATCAAACCATGGTTTGAGGCTCGTCGTTTACCCTTAAAACCCTTTTTCATAAAAGAGGGACTTTGAACCACCAGAAAGCCCCTTCACCTTTCCACATAGCACGCATATGAAAAAATATATACAAAAAATATCAAAAATTGTACCCCAAGGGACCCCACTCAAAGAAGCCCATAAAAAAAATACATGAGTCGTCCCGAGTCATAGTGGCGTCTACTCCTTCATCTTGGATTGGAGCACAGCAACAGAATATTTGAGTGGCAGCACCATGTCCAAACTTTGTGCAATATCTCCCTGCGCTTCAGTAAACAACTTCTCTTTAGTGCACCCTTTAGTGGCCAATTAAATTATTCTTTGCATTTGTTGAATGGCCTTTAACATACTATCCAAAGTATGCGACAGCTGCAGAGCATCCTTGGGCCACAACTGCATCCTTTCCTCCAACATATGTTCTTTTCGGAAAAGGTCCTCAATTTGAATTTGAATTACCATACCCTCCTATAGGCGAGCGAGCCACTGTTTAAGAATGAGAGTAGGTAGTACCATCCTGATATCAATGAATTGTTGCTCCTTGATGCATAACTCATTGTGTAGATGCTATATCATAGGGTCATCATGAACTAAAGTTTAGACACCCATGGCCTCATTCAAAATATGATTACACTGCGTAATTATGACATCAATGTTATCAGTGTCATGTTTGACTTTGACAACCCTCTTTGTGTGAACTTTTAGTGGGGTCTCTAGCTGCAAGTTCATCTGTAATTCATCAATCTAATGCTCAAATTCAACACGAACCATTTTGACTCATGCGTGTGAGGCCTTCAATGCAATAGCCAATCCTTATATCTTCTCTTCTAAGGCAGTTGTTGCAAGGAAAACTTGTACTTCAATGCAGTCTTGGTTGATTTTCTGTTTGAGCATAGTGCGTTGAGCCTCGACTGCATAACGTGCTTCCTCAGCAGTCTACTATTTTTGATATGATTTGGTGACCTTCTACTTTTACTCGACTATCGTGGTGTGGGCATGGGCTTCGTGGAAATGGAGGTCATATAAAATCATATAGTGTATCACATGTAATTTTACTGCAAGTAAAACAAAAAAATTTATGTTAATATTGTTGATCAGTGGTTGTGATTGATGTCAACCCAAGCAGCACCAGGGGCTACCTCGATCTTGCATGGGATTTTTTACCTACCAAACTACTATATTATAAGTCAAGGATATTTTATATGGTTTCTACTTTTCTATATGTTTCCGTTGATATATGGCACGCCATGTAATTCTTCACGGTTTGAGAGATATTCATGTTTGAAGTTACTAACCCAGTTAGTGGGCTAAAACCCCATAGGGTTGTGTCATGACACTAATCACTGGTTTTGGCCATTGAATAGTCAATAACTAATAATTTTTAAGCTCCTAAATTCCCTCCCATGTGCACTTGTTGAAGACCATATCAACCTAAGCATCTATATAAATTGTCATCCTCATATCCTCCTCATGTAGGGATTTTTCTACTTGAAACAAGTCATAGTGGAATTTTCGCTATAAATTTTGTTATACAAATGTTCAAAAGATGAAATTTGTATTAGGTGAAGGTGCAATCCTGAGGAATCTCATGTAAAGAATTTAGATCATGGTTCACAATATTTTCGGAGATATGATCTATGGAAGTTAGGGTTTTTGGAAAATTCTAAACTTCATCTCAAAGAGATGACCATGAGAAAAGCGTCATAACCCTCCCCCTGAGTATCAGATTATAATTCTGTAAAATGTGGTGGATAGTGCATGGACTTTAGTCTTCGATGTATCAATTTCAAACTGGAATGTGGAAACAATGACACGTGCTATGTCATACAAGTTCGTTCTACTCAACGAGTCCATAACTAGGTCATTGTGAGAGATTGTGCATAACTTTGTCTTGAAGAATCCAAATTGGGTCATACCTATGGCATTGGAAATAAGACTCATAGGACTACTGCAGGACTGAAAATCACATATTAGGGATTTGAAATAACAGAGATAAAACAGATTCAATATCGATCTCCTAAAAGTCAAGAAAAAGATAGATCATGTGTTCTCAAGGGCTACAAATGACCATACTTTCTAGGAAAAAAAAGAAAAGCAAGGTGCAGCACAGGTAAGATCCAGGTAATTATATTTTGTATATGCATGTTCATCTCTTAATTACATTAGGTTTTTTGTATTCTAATTTTTTATTTTTTGTTTAGTACTAACATATGCTCTGCAGGATGAGGTAAGTTTTGCTATTATCATGCCATGTGTATTTCCTTGAAGAATTTTTGCAGGTATTATATATTCATCAATATAAAACTCAATGCATGATCTAATGTTCTGATGAGTGAGAAATGGTAGCATGACAAGAGCAATAATCAAGGAGCAGAACAACAACAAGAAGTTCACCACATGAAGTCTTCACGTGGGCAGCAACGCATACAGTCATTGTAAAGGTATCATTGTAATGAGTCATTGTAAAACCATCATTGTAAAATTTGTACAAATTTATATCTTCCAAGAATTCAAGAGGTAGTGTCGGGAAGTCTATGATCATCATTAGGTATTTGTGTCATATTTGGGGTTATGGTATAGTGTGTCTTCTTCTTCTACATCATTCTATGTCATTGTAAAGTGGACCATTTTCCCTGGTACATGATTTCATAATTCTTTTATTATTATATAGGGTGGTAGGTTGGTGCTAGGTTGGTGGATGAAGTCACCAAAAAGTACAAGCCTATGAAAAATTCAAGGTGGTAGGGTGGTTCTAGGGTGAGTTGTATCTCATAAGGTGTTGGGGCATCCATTCATTTGACTACTGAAGAATTTCAAGCATTGGAGCATCCATCTAGTGGGAGATGGAGAAGAATGCTTTTATAGGTTATAGTAAGTTCGAGCTTTATTTTCAATTGGATTTGAATATTAAAGAATTATTATAAAAGCATTCAGGTGGTTTTTGTCCCAGAGGGGGTTTACACCTTAAAAAGTGTGTGCATTTGTGTTCCTTTTGTTTACTACTATCATTGTACAAACACTGATAATAATTTAAGATTATCTAATGCTCTAAAAGATTAATAATAATACTAATTGAAAGGAATATTGATTCATCCCCCCTCTCAGTATTTACAATAATTGGTACTAGAGCTTGGTTTCTTTAATAACAGTTTAAGAGCTGGAAGGAGGTCATGGAGCATACCGAGAATGGTGTACCTCTGTTCAATGAAAATAATTATGCACTTTGGAAAGGAAGAATGAAGGTCCATCTCTTGGCATAAGGTTACGAAGTATGGGACACTGTTCAAAATGGATTTACACCAACCATGAATGAACAAGGTAAGAAGAATTTGGTAAATTATGTAAAAACAAAGAATATTATTATCAGTGGACTTATTAAATCTTCTTATCATAAGGTGTTGGGTTGTAAAAATGATAAAAATGTATGGTAAAATATTGAGAATATATATGTAGGTGACTCAGATGTCAAAGAAGCAAAGCCTCAAATCTACAGAGCAAAATTTGAGCAACTCAGAATGAAAGAAGATGGAAACATTGCTACATACTTCCAAGACGTTGATGAAATAATCAACACTCTCGAAGGACTGGGAGACCTTATTGACGAGAAGACTACTATACCAAATATTCTTAGAATGTTACTAGGGATATTCAAACCAAAGGTACTGGTCTTAGCATATAGTGAAAATCTGGACAAACTTAACAAAAAGGAACTACATGGAGTTCTCATAGCATATAAAATGAGGCTTGATGAAGTATAGGGTTCTTCGCATCTAGAAACTGTGTTCATTGCATCTAAGAAAACCAATAAGGAAAAAAAACCTTCAAAAGAAAAGACCATTACCTGCAAGTGTGAAGAAAATGAATATGTTCAAGAAGGTATTTTAGTTGGAGAATATGCTTACTTTACGAGAAAACTAAAAATTGGTAAGGGAAAATTCAAAAGTAAACTTCCATTGATATGTTTTGGCTGTGGGAGGTTGGGCATTTCGAAGAAAATTTTCCAAATAGAAGTGATGGCAACAAAAAATGAAAGAAAGGCTTTAAGAAATTCAACAAGCATGAAAAAAAGAAAGGATTCAAAAGGAACTTTCTCTCTAAACAAGATAGCTCATCATCCAATGAAGACTATGACAATGAAGAAGAAGCCAATGAGAGAGTATTGTTTATGGCCAAGCATAATAAACAAGAGGTATCAGACAACGAATAAGAAGGGTTGACCTTAGAATAATTTTTTAAGCAGGCAATTAGGCTTATAAAAGAGCTCAAGGCTCAGAAGATTCGTTCCAATACTCTTGAAGAACAAGTTCAAGGTCTCAAAATTGAAGTTGAAGAACACAAATGTATTGAAGATTCACTTAAAAAGAATTTGGATTAAAGTAACCAAGGAAGGGAAGCATTAGAAACCGAAGTAGTTTCACTGCATAAGGAAATGAAGAAGGGAAAATTGTCCAAAAATATGGCAACAACTCAAGGGAATTGGAATAACTCATTGAAAATCAGCGCTATTACAACAACAGAAATGACCTTGGTTACAAAGAAGAAGAAACAGGAACTTCTAAAACAAAATACAATGAACCTATGAGATCTGACATGCATGTAGACTTCATTGGACAAGATTCACAAGAACAACCTTGGAAGAAAATTCCTCAACGAAGATTTTCATCCAGGTACTGACATATTTTTCATGGCTATTATTATTCATGTGGAAAATTGGTCATAAATTTGTAGAATGTTGCACATACCCTAGGAACCAATACAATTCCGGGAGATTTGTCAAATATGAACATCCCAGGGTTGAGCGAAACAACAATCGATTTGAAAATTTAAGAAATAATATGGAGTGTTACAAATTTCAAAATTTCGGGCACATAGCCAGAGACTGCAGACTTGAAAATCCTCGAAAAGAATCTTTGAAGCCATAGAATGAATGAACATGGAAGAATAAGAAGACTGATAATTGTGCTCTTGCTCTCAAGGCTCAAAACAAAAAAGGTATGTGGTATGTTGATAACAGTTGCTCAACGCATATGACTAGAGATAGAAAGAAATTTGTAACTCTGAAAGAGAAGAAGGATGGAACCATATCATTTGGAAATGATGGATCTTCAAATTTTATAGGATCAGGTAACACCACTATCGAAAGGAAAGCTATTCTATCCAAGAATGTTCTATTGGTTGAAAAAATGAATCAAAATATGCTCAGTGTTGGAAAAATGTTTGATCAAGGATACACAATGCTATTCAACTCCACAAAATGTGAAATCAGGAAAGGCAGGTATGGTAAAATTGTGGCTACAACAAGTCGAGCTCCAAACGACATATATGTTCTTAATGAAGCAACTGAAGCATGTCTACTAGCTAATGAAAATTAAATTTGGTTATAGCACAAACGAATGGGTCACATAAAATTTGACAATATTGTCAGGATTATGGCATAAGAGAATTTTTAGAATCTTCTCTTGCTCCTGGATTAACCTCACATTGTAATTCCTCATCTGTCCCATCTCATTTTGTAACTGTCACACAGTTTCCAACAGCTGTCCTGTTTTCTTTTGTTTCTCTTCCATTATTCTTCTCGAGTGATACTATCGGTTTATATCAAGCTATACCCACATTTCGGGGTTGTCCCCTCCATATTATGCTTTGGTTCTCTCGGAAGATCTAGATACTCTCTACGTATTTCTTATGGTTCTTATGCTCCTGATTCTTCTAATTACTGTTTACATCACACTTCACAACCTCAGTTTCCCATGTAGCCACATTTTTTGAAGGACCTTCTTGAGAAAGGATATATGTGTGGCCATACATTCGATAAATGCCAAAGAAACATTAATATGAGTTTTCAACCTACTGCTATAAATTTTAATCAAAATTATTTTTTCAACCTCGAATATACATATGCCTTTAGATTTCAGTTTAATAGAATGTTCGTGATAGTTTAGGTTAATTAGTATGGAATAAATACAAATGCATACATTTGTTAATTTCATAAGGTATGGTACCATCAATCTCGAAATAAACACCTGGCACAATATTAGTTGTCGGGAATATTGATGTAGGTCTACCTGGAACGATCCAAGCCCTCCAGTCACGCTCATCAGATGATGACAGTGATGCTGTATTTTTTGGCAGCATTCCTCAATTACTTCGCATTGATCATCTGACTATCCATCTCACTAGAAAGTGAAGATCACATAGGTAAGTTTTTATCCTAACTAACATTGGCATTCTGAGATTTCACTACCATTTGCAGTCCCAATTCTACTATATGGCTGACTCTGAGTTATGGTTGGGGTTTTCCCTTTTTAGTGTGTCAAAATTCTCTTTATTTTTTCTTTTTTCTCCTTTGTGTAGTTGTGGTGATGTTCTTATGCAACATAATTATACCATCGACATGTTTGGCTTCTATTTCTATCGACAGGTATCAAAATTTCCCCTTTTTTGTTGTTATTTAAAAAGTGTTTCTAGTTTTTACTGTTAAGTGTATGGTGGAACTTGAATTTTGTTGTGCTTCCATGTCAGGTTTTCCCTGAAAGATCTCACAAAGTTCTTCTCTTCGATGGCAAGGTTGCAAACCTGACGCATCGCAGGTGTGTATCATGTCTTGGTAATTTCTTGGTTCTTTCTGGTGTTTACATTTTTTTTCCACTCTATAATCCTAAATACCAAGTAATTCTTGGTCTGTGCAGGTCACTTGTCGATAATGTAGCTCAGATTTCTCTTGATTTAATAATGTTGTCACCGAGCCTGAATTATGGATGGTGCAACCTTCTCCTGTAGAACACTTGTGAGGGTTGTTAATTATCCAAGGTTATTTATTAAGTTTCTACTTATGTAATATGATTGTGAATTGAGTACAACGGCTAGCTAGCCATTTTCTTTGATTGTTAAGGGTCATCAAGGGAACCTCCATGTTTCCCTTGCTCGACCTCTTTTGTATGCTTAATTATTGAATTACTTAAAGGGGTGACCCGTTAGTGTTTTCCCTTAACTATGTTGATGTAATGGTTATATACATATGGACTACAGTTTTTATACTCTCGGTCACTAGTGTTATGAGAATTTTGTTGGGGTTCTATTTTATATTGTTATTTTGTAAGAATACATGTCTCCTTTCACACATTTTTATAGTTACTTCAAATTTTCTCTAAAACAGTAACATTTACTTGTATTTTCTAAATTAACATTATGCCTCGATGCGTGTTTATACCAACTCTACCTATGTTTATTTTTGTATCTCAAGTTGAATTGGATGCCATTCTGTATTTCTTAGGTTCACACAAAATGTACAATTATCAGGCTAATTTATTTTTCTTTTAAAGTTACTCTACCGTAATCCTTAAATTTAGCTATTGTTGTCTTTAATGGTTGGTGCTGCATTTGTTGTGGTTATCTATTATTTTTCTTGTCCCCGTTGTGTAGTTGGCATTACATGCTACATAAATTATGCTTCTCAACATTAAATTTCTTAATTTTCACTTTTCTCATTTAGTACCTGAGATGGTTTAGGCTAAAGGACCACACTTTTTTTTATTGTAGCTAAACTTTGTCTCTTTTATTAATTGTGCGACGTTTTCTCACCCTCATAGTGTTTGCATACATAGTAATTTCTAGGGCCGGGGTTCATTTTCTACACTATTTATTTTCCTACATTGTGAGGATAAATTATAAAGAACTATTAGGTTTGTATTTACACTTATATAACAAAAAAAAATACACTTTCTACAATATAGTCACAAATTCACATCTTTTTGTTAAACAAGGTAGTTTGACAAGACTGTGTTTAAATACACATTGTATGTTTCTGTTCAGATAAATAACAACAATAGATAACTACTATGTTTAAGTACATATCTGAAGTTTTTTTGATTCAATCAAACAATGTAATGAAGGAAAGTGCGGGGAGAAATTTTCCATACTTACCTATTTTTCCATGCTAACAATTCCTAGTGAGCTTGGCTAACCTCCCAACCATGAGAAGGATGAATGTATCCACCTATTCCCATTGAGCTCTGACTTTTGATCAATCCATAGATTGTTGTACAACTTCAGCTTGGCAACGAGACTCCAATCCACCATGTAGTGTTGTTATAGGTGTTTTTTCTCCACTGGGTCTCCCTGTCGAGCTTAGGAGGTCTCACAGGCAGTGTCCTACATTCAATAGACCTATTTCTTTGTCTATTCTTAGACCCTCTTTCTCTCCGAAGAATTTGAGGAAGAAAAAAAAACCTTTTCCCCTCTCCTCATTTCCCTCAAATCGGTAGAGAGGTGGTTATAAATGTATAACTATCCCAACTACTCAGGCTCAACTTCATTCGAGTTAACTCTTCCATTTTGGAAAATGAAATGAAAACATAATATTAATTAAAGAAATAAATTTCTTATGAAATCTCTTCATTTCTGTTTGTACTTTAAGAAATAAATAGTTACTATAGTACTTCTAAACAATCTGTAATTCTTAATCAATAGGAGGGTTACAAGCTCTATGCCAGTTTTAACTTGGTCCATTCAAAATGATTAATATAACATCACTTTTTTAAGAGGACATGACAACATCTCTCTACCATTCTGGGCTAGATAGTAACTTTGATAGAATTATTTGAGTATTCTCTAAAGAACAATCATTCAAAAAATTTTATATAAATAAAATGAATATATAACAACCAAATTATATGAATATTTCATATTTTTCCACTTAAATTGGAAATTCTCTATATTCCACAACATATTTAATTGGGTCACTCTCCAACACAGAATGGAAGAGATGTTGTCCTCTCATATCTTGTAAACATTTTGACTTAGTAAATTACAAAAAAAATAAAATTAAAAAAAAAAGAGGCCAAATATATTCATAATTAAAATTATATAAAAAATGATAATTATAATTTTTAGTATTTGGTTCTTTCTGGAGCATAGTATGGAAGAGATGTTGTCCTCTCCTATAGTGTAAACATTTTGACTTAGTAAATTACAAAAAAATAAAAATAAAGTTTAAAAATAAGAGTGCCAATATATGCATAATTAAAATTATATAAAAAATGATAATTATAATTTCAAGTATAAGATGATAAGATTAAATTAAACTATATAAGTCTACCTTTTGACAATGCATGGTTTTTCCCTATTTTTTTCTATCATTATTGTGATTTTTAATAACTATTTCAATAAAGTTACCTAACATTTTATTGCAATTTACATAGTAAATAATTGAATCATAATAACCATACTACATTAAAATAATAATAATAATAATAATAATATTTCAAGACTTTATTTTTAAATTTAATTAATAGCTATATAAAAACTCTCATGAGATCCATAGTGAAGAAGGTCTTTGGCCAATTCCTAAAACACCATGGGTGGATATGAACATTGAGGATGAAAACAACTTCCTCTTAGAGTTCCCCCCTTACACCCACATTAGATATTAGTTATATAATCTTTGTTGCAACAAGGTCCTTCCTAGCATTTGAACATGTCAAAATTATAGCTTCTCTCCAAGATCTTCGAGCATAGAAGTACAATTTTAAAACAAACTAAATAATTGGTTTCTTTAGGTCGGATAATACAAGTTACACATTACAAGTTAAGTTTAAATTAGAAAAATAATAATAAGCCTAGATCCATCTTAATTTTGATCTACCAAGAGTCCAATGCAATCAAATATTTTGAGCTGAAAATCTAGAGATTTGATCCCTCTAGATGATACAGAGAAAGAGGATTTCATCCTTCATGCTAAGGAGATTGAAGGGAACTCCACGTGATTGTAATTATTTTAATTAATAGCTATTTTTATTAATTTAATTATTTTTATCTTTTCTTTTTCTTTAACCCACACCCTCACCTTTATATTTTTAACATTATTTTTAACTAATTTCACACCCCACTTTATATTTTTAACATTATTTTTAACTACTTTGCCACCGACTATCCCCACACTTTTTATTTCCAAAATCTAACACTAAAGTCACCCAAAACTTAGGCAAAGTTGAGATTAAACCAAAAGATTGAGAGATGAGTATAACTCCCCAAAAGTACTCCCATGTTCTCATATTCCATCCAAAACGAAGGCTCATTGGTGATTGATCCCAGTTGAGGAAACTGTGGGGGCAGAAACAGTGTAACGAAGGAAACTGTGGGGGCAGAAATTTTCCATACTTACCTATTCTTCCATGCTAACAATTCCCAGTGAGCTTTGCTAACCTTCAACCATGAGAAGGATGCAAGTATCCACTTCTACCCATCAAACTCTGTCTTTTGATCAATCCACATATTGTTGAACAACTTCACCTTGGCAACGAGACTCTTGTCCAGCCTCTAGTGTTGTTAAAGGTGAGTTTGCTCCACTGTCTCTCCCACTCTAGTTCAGGAGGTATCATAAGCAGCGTTCTGCATTCAATAGAATTTTTTTATTGTGTGTTCATAAACCCTCTTTCTCTTTGAATAATTTGAGGAATAAGAACCAATGTTTTCCCCTCTCCTGATTTCCCTTAAATTAGCATAGAGGTGGTTATAACTTTATAAATATCTAAACTACTCAGGCTCAACTTCATATTATTTAACTCTTTTCCATTTTTCGAAAATGAAACCAAAACATAATATTTAATAAATAATTAAAATGTTTATGCAATATCCTCATGTTTATTTGTACTTTACGAAATAAATAATTACTACGATAATTCTAAACAATCGGTAATTCCTAAACAATAGGAGGGTTGCATATTCTGCCTCTGCGCATAAAATCGTGCCCAGTGTTCAATCCATGTTATGGAATAGATTGGGGTAAGCTTGTTTCATAACATATTCGTCTTACCACGTGGCCTCTTATGGACTAAAGTGCATCCACTGCACTTTAACCTGGGTGACCACTCACGTCCATAGTGTGGCTTCTCTCCTATCGAGAATACAGAGGGGATCTACCCTAAATTATCTGTTTTCCTCAACGTGCCAATAATTACAGGAATTATCAATTAATGTTCTGGTAATTAGACATATCTACCTTAAATAAAGACTTGGTAAACCTCCCTGTTCATCTTGCCATTTAGTTATATATTGAGGGTTATACACGTATTTCTTTAACAGAGAAATGTGGAACACATTATGAACTTTTATATAACTAGGAAGCGCCAATTGGTCGGCTAAAAAACTTATCCTTTCCAACACTTAGAAGGGTCCGAACTAACGAGGTGTCAACTTAGCACAACCAGTCCACTATAAGGCTCTTTTCCTGGGTTTAAACATTAATTACACATGTTCCCCCACTTGGAACTCTTTATGAGTTCTCCTCATGTATGCATAAACCTTCTGTCTTTTTTTAGCAACTTGTAGATTCTGCTGAATATTTTTAACTTCTTGTTCCATCTCTCTAAGCATGTATGGCCCTAAAATTATTTTTTCTTCTGGACTACTCCAATTTCTGGGTGTTCTCCATTTCCTACCATACAAAAGTTCAGAGGGATTCATTTTAAGTGACTAATGGTAACTATTGTTATAATAGAACTCTAATATATGGAGATAGTCTTCCCATTTAGTAGGTTGAATCATTACATACATGTGCAACATGTATTCTAATACCTGATTTACTCACTTGTTCTACCATCCATATGAGGATGATAAGTGGTGCTGAAATGTATTTGAGTTTCCAATCCATTAAAGAGGGCTTTCGAGAATGCAAAAGTAAACTTCACATCTCGGTAGGAAATGACTACCTTGGGAATTCCGTGCAATCAAAATATCTCCTTCATACAAATATATGCTATATCCATTGTTTTATAAGTGAATTTAACTGGTATAAAGTGATTTGTATTGCGTAGTTTGTCCATAAACACCATAATGGAGTAAGGCTGCTTCCTGGTATTTGGTACTGCAGTTATAAAGTCTAGTCTGATTATTTCCCATTTCCACTCTGGAATGGGAAGGGGGTTTAACAAATCTAAAAGGTGTTGGTGCTCAACCTTTATCTGCTAACATTCCAAGAATTTAGATAGATATTTTGTGATATATTTATGCATAATCGACCAAAAATATTCTTTCTTCAAAGTGTAAAATATTTTATGATATCGTGGATGAGCTGCATAAGGAATATGGTGATGCTTATCTAGTAATAATTGTTTGATTGATGCTTGGTTAGGAACATAAATCCTTCCTTTAGAGGAACAAGTCAATTGTTGGAAACAATGTGATAGTTACAAAATGATATGGGACATATGAGGAATCATAATGTGAGGTTAATCGAAGAACAATAGAAGATAAAAATTCTCTCTCATAAACAGAATAACCAGGCATACCAACCAAATCATGAACATGAAACTCAGTATGAAAGGGAACAACAGTACGTTTAAAATAACCAATCAAAGAGGCATACTCAACGTAGTCTACACCAGTAGAGGCATAGGAGCCATCATCGAGAAGAGTTAGATGATGCCCAACATCGAGTAATGACTAAGAAACAACAAACTGAACTCCAAGGAGAGTTTCGAAAAACCAAGCCACCAACCTATGATGGAGAAAAGGAGGAGGTAGTTGAAGCCTTGCTTATTCAAATGGCTAAATATTTCTAGGTGTATGATTATAACAACAACCTTAGAGCACGACTGATCATCTATTAGTTATGGGGAAAGGCCACTCTATGGTGGTAGGAGGTAAAGATTGTGAAAAAAGTTGATGAACAAAGAATTAATTCGGAGAATTCCAAAATTAATTCAAGAGTAATTTTTTGACAGAGTATTTCTATAATGATAAATGCAGTGAGTTCCATGATTTATGCCTTCAACAACTAGCTATGGAAAATTTCATTACCAAATTCACTACTTTATTGAGGTATGTACCTTATTTTCATGAATAAACAGCTAAGGTGTCGAGGTCCTTAAGTAGTTTACACACCTTTATGAAAGAGAGGATTGAGGCAATTAAGAAGGCACAGATGTGGTATTAAAAAACCAAGCAGATGGAAACGGAAGGAAGCACCAAGGAGCTCCAAAAATTTCAAAAATTTTAAGTCAGCCCCTAAAAATGGACAAAGTAGTTCAGTAAATTTGGGGATGGAGAAATCAGAGTCCAAGGTGAACTGGCAATGAGGAACTAGAACACCGGAAGCAACCAAAAAAGTAGAACCTAGGCAAGTACCAAAATCCCCTTTACAGTTTTGGGGTTGGGGTGAAGCACATTATTACAGAAACTCTCCACACAAAGATATAACTGAAGAGGCAACTAATGTGAAGTAAGCTTCGACCGTGGGAGATGTAGCAAGGAGTATACCTCGAATTTATGTGACATTGGAAGACCGATAGGCATAGTACCAACCTTCAATGATAGAGTGAGAAGGTAGGATTGCTAACCAGGCTATTTCTATTTTGATTAACCTTGATGCTAGTTTAAGGTATATCATCCCGAAAGTTATAGAAGTTTTCGAGGTACCCAGCATCAAATTCCAAAAACCTTTGTTGGTTCAGTTGGCTACTCGTGCCAAGCGACGAGTAACTGCAAAAAGAGAAAAATGTTCAATTGAAGTGTCTGGAGAGAAGATTCAAGTGAGCCTGAATATTATTACCTTGGGTTCATATGATGTATTGATTGGAATGGACTAGCTAGAAATCCATTGTTCTGTGGTGGATTGCAAGGAAAAGAGTGTCAGCTTTCTCACTAGTGGAGGTGTGAGGCAGAAATTGCAAGGTATAAAGAAAGACATCAGTTGACAACCTATCACAACCCTTCAAATAGGGAAGTTTATTTGTAAGGGCTGAAAAATTTATGATGTGAAGGTTAGATATACGAACTTGAAAGACAAAATAGATGCAGTTGAAAAATTATGAATTATCCAAGATTTTTTTGATGTATTTCCACAGTCAATTCTTGGATTTCCACCCAAGAGGGACATTGACTTTACAATTGAAATAATCCCGTGAGCAGCCCCTGTATTGACTTGGATTTTTGTGCATTGTTTCTTATTCATTACTATATCTAGAGCATCATATGACTATTCCCCATACTCATTCCTATGCCTCTCCTGATGCTCACTGTCACGTCTCCCAGACCCATTTTTTTTTTCCATCTAATTTGAAAAGCATAGAACTTGGGGGTGTTACACTCACTATGTTGAGTATGACTCTCTGCTTGGTTATTTTCAACATACCATTATTCCCTTTCATACTGAGTTTCATGTTTAGGATTTGGTTGGTATGCTTGGTTATCATGTTTATCAAAGAGACTTTTTAGAATCTTCTCTTTCACTTGGATTACCCTCACATTGTCATTCCTCATCTGTCCCATCTCATTTTGAAACTGTCTCACAGTTTCTAACAGCTGTCTTATTTGTTTTTGTTTCTCTTTCATTAATCTACTCAGGTGGTACTATCAGTTTACATCGAGTTGTACTTGGGATTATCCCCTCCATATGATGCTTCAGTTCTTCCGGAAGATCTCGATACTCTCTGCATATTGATTATGGTTCTTACACTCCCGATTCTTCTCATTACTGTTTACATCACACTTCAGAATCTTAGTTTCCCACATAGCTTCATTTTTGGAAGGAGCTTCTTGAGAAAGGATATATGTGTGTCCATAAATTTGATGAATTCCAAAGAAATATTATTATGAGTAGTCAACCTACCACTATAGCTTTTAATAAAAATGATTATTTCAACCTCCAATATACATATTCCTTTAGATTGCAGTTTAATAGAATGTTGGTGACATTTTATGTTAATTAATATGGAATAAATATCAACCCATATAGTTTTTCATTTCATAAAATATGGTACCATCAATATCGGAAAAAACACTTCGCACAAGATTAGTTGTCGGGCATCTCGATGTAGGTCCGCTTGGAATGATCCAAGCCCTCCATTCATCCTCATCAGACGGTGGCAGTGACACTGTATTTTTTGCGGCATTCCTCGATTACTTCACATTGATCTGACTATCCATCTCACTAGATAGTGAATATCACAGCGGTATTGTTTTACCCTAACTAACATTGGCATTCCGAGATTGCACTGCCATTTGTGGTCCCAATTCTACTATGTTGCCGAATCTGAGTTATGGTTGGGGTTTTCAGTTTTTAGTGTGTTGAAATTCTCTTTATTGTTTCTTTTTTCTCCTCTATGTATCATTGGTGATTTTCTTATGCAACATAATGATGCCATCGACGTGTTGGGCTTCCATTTCCGTCGACAGATATCAAACTTGCCCCTTTTCTGTTGTTGTTTAAAAATGGTTTCTAGTTTTTACTGTTAAATGTATGTTGGAACTTGAATTTGGTTGTGCTTCCATGTCAGGTTTTCCCTGAAATATCTCACAAATTTATTCTCTTCGATGGCAAGGTTGAAAACTCGACACATTCCAGCTATGTATCATGTCTTGGTAATTTCTCGGTTCTTTCTGGTGTTTACATTTTGTTTCCACTCTAGAATCATGCATACCAAGTAGTTCTTGGTCTCTGTAGGTCGCTTGTCGATAATGTAGCTCAGGTTTCTCTTGAGTTAGGAAGGTTGTCATTGAGCCTCAACTATGGATGGTGCAACCTTCTCCTGTTGAACACTTGTGAGGGTTGTCAATTACCCAAGGTTGTTTATTAAGTTTCTACTTATGTAATATGATTATGAATTGAGTACAATGGCTAGCTAGTTGTTTCCTTCTATAAATATCTTTTAAAACCCTACGACTGATTCTTGAAGTAATTTTATGAATTTCGTGCCGAGGGCTTTCCTCTTTAGTTTAAGAATGAACCAATTATTTATCTATGTGTCAATGGTATTGTTCTGCAATTTTAAATTCTATAAGGGTTTTGAAATTGTTTAAAGAATGATCCCACATGTATAGTCCTTATTTTTTTCCATCTACAAGTATATATATACTACATGTTCATTCTAGTAACTTTTATGTTCATCTTTCTAGGACTCATTCAAAGGTACATACTTGGGTCAGCTACACAGTTGGTTACTTTGCATTGTTATTTTCTCCTATTTCTGTCTTATAAATAGTTAACTTGTTTTTTAGATAATGATGGAGAAATTATTTAATCCCTAGCCTTATAGTCACACCTCGCACTTAGTTTTTTAGTCTGGAAACAACACAAATTAAGACACGATACCAAAGGACGAAGGATCCTAGTTGGGTCTTATTCTGGCTAGGGTCTTAAACCTTTTGCTACCTTCATCAACCAACACAATAAATATGCATAGGAAATGTCAATATCTAATACATAATATAGAAACTTAACAAAATACATATCATGAGTAGTTCTTGAAATTTCCTTGACCCATTTTAGAATTTATATGCATGTATACAAAAAATGTAAAGAAAATATACCGCTCTTTTCTTTTGTCCATGCATATAAATATTTTAACTCACGAACTCATAACAACGCACATTTTCACTTACAGATTTTCTCTTTTGATGAGATTAAGTTACTTATCTCAAATTAAATCAAAACTGATGGTAACTTTCCAACCATGGGAGAGGCGATAACATCCTCTTCTCCCCCTTGCTCCTCATTAGAGAATAATTTCGCAACAGTTCTCCTCAAGAAAGACATCAAGACCCTTGTCCAGCCTCTTATCCAACTCAGGTTGCAGAGTTCCACTAGTTGTCAACCAACTCTAGACCACTCTAACATTACAACCATTGTGCTCTTCGTGTCTTTATTTTTTTTCACAGAACACCTTCTCCTCCATGGGATTTCCCTTTTATCCTCAAAGGAGAAGGTGACTATCAAAAACTGCTTCATTCCAACTACTTTGGCATCTTCGAAATATTTAATCATCATTTATGGAAAATTATAATGTAATTATTTATTCATAAAAGAAAATTCAACTCATGTTCATCAACTTCACTAATCCCTTTTCACTTAAAATTCAAATTTAATTTTTGGTAAAAGTATTTTTTTTAAATCAAAATAAAGAAATTAAACTAGGTGTTACAACAACATATTTAATTGGGTCACTCTCCACCATAGTATGGAAGAGATGTTTTTATCTCCTATCATGTGAACATTTTGACTTAGTAAATTACAAAAAAGTAAAAATAAAATTAAAAAATAAGAGGCTCAATATATGCATAATTAAAATTATATAAAAAATAACAATTACAATTTTAGGTATTTGGGTCACTCTCCAGTGTAGTAAGGAAGAGATGTTGTCCTCTCCTATCTTTTTTTGCAAGCTTGGTAGTTCCTTTCATTTTTCATTTTTTTCTCTTTTTTACTCATTTTTCATCAACATGTCCAGATACATCACCCCGATCGGGGAAGGGAATTGAACCTGTGATGAGTGCTATAATAGCTTGCCTCATCACCATTTAACCAAGACCTCTCCTATCTTGTAAACATTTTGACTTAGTAAATTACAAAAGAATTAAAATTAAATTAAAAAATAAGAGGCCCAGTATATGCATAATTAAAATTATATTAAAAAATGATAATTATAATTTTAGGTATAAGATTATAAAATTAAATTAAAATGTATAATTTTATTTTTTTCACAATTCATGTTTTTTCCCTTTTTTCTATCATTATTCTAATTTTTTAATAACTATTTCAGTAGAAGTCCCTAACATTTTATTCCAATTTACTTAGTAAATAATTGAATCATAATATCCATATTACATTAAAAATATAATAATAATAATAATATGTTAAACCTTTATTTTTAAATTTAATTAATATCTATATAAAAACATTATATATATATATATATATATATATATATATATATATATATATATATATATATATATATCATTCTTATCACATTAAAATCTTAAATTAGAAAAATAATAATAAGCCTAGATCCATCTTAATTTTGATCTACCAAGTGTCCAATGAGATGAAGCCTCTTTAGGTGAAAACCCCTTTTAGAATTAAAAAAATTGATCCCTCTAGATGATATGGAGTTAAGATGGATCTAAACACTACTTCATTGTAATTTTTTATTTTATTTTATGTGTTCTACTTGAATCAAAATATTTTAATTAATAACTATAATTATTAATTTAATTATTTTAAGCTTTTATTTTACTTTTAACCTTCACTCTCACCCTCACCCTCATCTTTTTAACATTATTTTTCTTAAAAAATAATGATCGGGAATGATGGGAGTCCCTATTTATCACTCGTGCTTGAGACTTTATATTTATTTGTTAAAAGATAATGGAGAATCCTTAATTTGTGAGAGCTGGTTCACGAAGCCTTAGGATATGAATTAGTTTATATGTCTTAAGATATGGTTCTAACTTCCCTACATCAATGTATGCTCTATATTGGTTGAGTTGTATTGAGAATGCAGAGCGTTCTACAGAGTCAGACTCTCCTGCTTCAGTCTCTCCATTATAGAGCTGACCAGTCTTTTATTTGTTAATTCAATCATCACATTTTATCATGGTATCATAGCTCTAGGGTCGAACCATAGCTGGAGTGTTGTGATCCCTCTAAGTGGCCAGGTTGAAGAGGAGAAGCCCCTGATGACTGAGTGGAAATTTTTTCTCTCAGGTGATTGCTCTGATAAACATAGTGTTTTGAGGAATAATCACACTGATCAGTGCAGTTCTTGGAGGAACAGTCGCATAAATAAGTGTGGATCTGAGCAGAATAAAAGCGTTGAGCAGCCAGAACCTTACTGGGTTTCGTTCCTAGCACGATCAGTGCGGAATTTGCGATAGTACACATGCCGATGCAGGAAGAGAGGAGATATGAAATGAATATGTGCCAGTGTTTTCCCACTGATGAAGTAAAGAGATCTAAGACCTATTGTCGGTAAAAGTTTACCGATGAGGAAAGATATATGACATAGATCTACTACAAGTGAAAGGTCATTGATGAATGTAGAGATCTGAAATAGATGTACTGTCGGTGAAAGGTCGACGATGAATGAAGATATATGAGACAAATATACTATCGATCAAAGTTCGCCTATGAATGAAGAGAGCTGAAGGATACCTACTGCTTGTGTCAGCTCGTCGATGAAGGAAAAGGAGCTAGGCGATGAAGGAAGGATCTGGTTTATTCTTGGCATAGAGGAGCTAGAGAGCTCATGCTGAGAAATGAATGAGGTTGTGATAAAGGAGCAGAGAGCCTGTGGCGCAACGTGAAAAATGATTGATCACATATTAGACTATGCCAGAAATGTAGAGTGCCTGGAAGATTGTAAATGGGGATGAGACGAATCCAATAGCAAGAGCCGATTTAGCCACAGCGATTCAAGTCTGGGATAAAAGAGAGAGAAAAGAAAAGATGTTGTTGAAGATGTCAGTAAAATACTGCATCATACCTCATATCAGAGAATGCAAATTTGCATGTGATATTTGGATGGTGTTGAAGGATATATATAAGATCAGGAATACAAATTGTCTTATGTTCTTGAAGAGAAAGATTCTCTCCATAAATATGGAGGATAGTGAAAGAGTTGTTGCTTTCATGTCATGAATCAAATATCTTAAGAAGAAATTGGAAGATATCAGTGAGAAAGTTATAGATACATATTTGTTCATGATTACCATGAATGGTATGAGTGACGATTACCAAATTTTCATCATTGGAATAAGTGCGAGGGAGAAATCCCCAAAGTTTGAATAACTGACACGAATATTAATGCAAGAAGAAGAAAGAATATTGACTCTAAAACCCTAGAGTGCAGATCTTGTTTTAATGGCAAAGAATAAATTCTTTAGAGAAAAAGTAAATCCATCACAACAAAATGGAGGAAATCCACAAAAAAGACCGAACCAATCTCAAGGTGTGTATCTGAATAGAAACAAATCTCTAGTAAAATTTTTCTATTGTGGAAAAATCAGTGATATGGCTAAGCATTGTAGGAAAAATAAATTTGATGAAGGACAGTAGAGACATAAAAGACAGGGAGGTCATTTCGCAGATGATGACCATGTTCAAGATTTTAGATTGTTGATGGCTGAATCTAATGAAAATGTCAGAGAAGACATCTGGTATGTGGATTCGGGAGCATCCACACATATGAAATCAAACAAACAATGGGTTAAAGATTTTAAAGAAACCAACAATGGAGCACAAATATACCTTGGTGATGATAGAGGTTATCAAATCAAAGGGTACGAGAACATTCTTGTTATTTTTCCTGATGGTAATATCAGACATATTCAGAATGAATGTGTGTACTCAGAGTTATAAAGAATTTGATTTTTGAATCCATGATTACAAATCAAAATCTCAATGTAGAATTCTTTAAATCTATTTTTTATATTAAATATTTGTTGGATGGTATGAAGACTATTTCTTTAAGAATTTGAACAGGATGTCTATACAAATTAAATGCGAGGACAACACTAGATCGATCTTTGACAATTTCGATTTTGACTACAGAAGATCTATGGCACGAGAGACTTGGTCAAATCAACTTCAACGATCTGTCGTTACTTCAGCAAAAGGCAATGGTATGAGGTCTTCCTACTTTAAAACAAGTGCATAATGATTGTGAAGCTTTCCTGTTAGGAAATATGCATAGATAATAATTCCCTGTTCGAGTACAAAATAAAAACAGATATATACTTGAATTAGTGCACACTGACCTATGTGACCGATGCAAACAAAGTCATTAGGAGGTGCACTATATTTTCTACTGTTTTTCTATGACTGCACAAATTTTTCTTGGGTTTATTTTATGAGTAAGGAAAGCCACACAATTAAATACTTTAATAAGTTCATATATATGATAGAAAACCAAATAGGGAAGTAATTAAAAATTCTCCACTCTGATCAAGGGGGAGAATACAGGAAGGATGAACTTAACAAGTACTGTAAAGACCATGGAATATTACAACAATTCACAGTACCCCATACTCCTCACCAAAATGGAGTAGCGGAAAGGAAGAACAGAACACTGGTGGAGTGTGCTCAGAGCACGTTGAAAGGTAAGGATATTTCAAATGGTTTTTGGGCTGAAGCGTTGAAATTCCTAACTATATCTATTTTATGTTCATTCTAGCTCACATTGACACATTTAAGCTCAAGTACCTTTCCAACCCTTATTGATTCCATGAGATAAGTTGTTTCAATTTGAGATTTTGTGTTTATTTTTTCTTTAAATATTTCTAGTGTGCTTTAATTTTTTCACTACAAGGAAAAGACCCTTTAGCAGAGGTTATAAAGGAGGTTTTTAGTGTTATAAAATTGGCCAAAATTGTCAAAAAAAAAAAAATCTACAACATCCGTTTATGGTTACAGAGGTTTTGGCAGAGCTTTTAACGGAAATTCAACACAACTAAAAAGGTGGGTGGCCAGAGGTTATTACGGATGATTTTTTCATCAGTGTGCTACTCTGGATTTAATGCACCGTTGCATACATGTAGAAGATGCATGAGGGCAGTCTCAGTTGAATGCACCAGGCCGTTTAGGTGTAAAACCGCACCAGGCGTAGTGTTGGTCATACAACGCATGGGGTCGTTCTAATTGTTCTTGGGATTTGTGTAGTGCCCATAGGTCGTATCAATGCACCAGTGCATATACTTAGAGAAATGCACTAGTGCATAGTATCATAGAAAGTCACTAAGATTTATAATTGGTGTCGGTATTCGTGCGGTGCCCATAGATCGTACATATGCATTGGTGCTTATAGATACATAAATGCCCTACTGCATAGTATCACACAAACGCACCGATATTTATAACTGGTATCGGTATTTTTGCGGTGCCCATAGATCGTACAATGACACCAGTGCGTATAGATTCATAATGCACCAGTGTACAATTACTGACACGCACCAGTTTTCATTTGTGTTTTTTAGAAACATCGACCTGTGACAGTCCAATTATTGTGATTGTTTTAAATTCATTATTCATCAAAATTCGACACATATATATCTTATAACAATATTCATATGAATTAAATCTTTATTAGTGCATTTGAGAACTACAAAGGAGAATGCAATAGTGACAATGGAGAATCCAATAGAATAAATTAAAACATATATATATATATATATATATATATATATATATATATATATATATATATATATATATATATATATATATATATATATATATATATATATATATATATATATATATATGAATAAGACAGTCTTTATCATACAAAATGGGATATTTATTGGTATCCCTTTATCTTTCAATGGGGCCACTATGTCGATTACATTAAACAAAATGTATGATTTCACAAACATATTTCAAAAAATAAAACATGTTGCTTTGATATCCAAACATAGTGATCATCATTCTTCGCTTGAACTGTTGTCACTGCTAGAGCTACTTCCATGACTTGGGTTATTTTTCAGGAATGTTTTGTTCATGACGTTGATTGTTTTATTCTTCTTCACCTTCCATTTACAAACATAAAAGTAAACTAAAATGACTGTATATACATTGGTGAGAATAATGAAAAATGCAATATTAAATAATATAAATCAATGTAAATCGAAAAGAAAAATGATGTACCATAGCAACAGTTGACTCAGAAACTATACACATTCTTTCAAAATCATGTCCCATGCCATCTTTCAAAATTTCATGTGTTGGCGTAGTTTCATACATCATTTCCTGCAAGTTTTATACCCCATAAAAAATCATATATTTAATATAAAAGATGTTTTTGTTCTATTAATTATAGCCGGAGCTAAGTAAAACAATATCGATAGATGCTTACAAATTCCACAATTAATTTATGATATGCCAACATATACTCACAACCCATATTTAACCCAATTTCAATCAACTCGTTTGATGGTTCTTTTTTGTATGTTAGCACCTCTTCGAAGACATTCAATGATGATTTTTCTAAAAAAATAGAGATACAAAAATGAAAACTAGTTAAGTTGCTATAAGGAAGTAACAATTACTCAACAACTTAGATATCAACCCTTTTCTTCCTTATCGTCCTGTTTTATGTGTTGAATGGGTTCCATTTTTTTTCTTTTCTGCAAGAAAATTCTTGAAAATTAATATTTAATGCTAAATTGTTTATTTATTATACCTAATGATCAAAAAATTCAATGATTACATATTCCATTTGAAGCACGTTGTTGTTGAGATGGCTCCTCTTGCGATGAAATTTTGTCCATTTCTTTGACCATCTCCTTGTACACCTTTTTGGACATTCCTACTGGCATATTTCTAATATCAGCTCGTTCATCTTTTGATATTTTCATAATCTTCCTGAAAATGTAACATGACAATAAAATATTTAATTTTTATATTGATATATGAAAAGTAAATATAACAAAATTAATATTTAAAAATAATTCTAGGCAAACATTTAAAGGAATATTACCTTTTCATTCCTTATTTTTTGTTGTTGTATGTTTTTTTCTATTAAAAGTCTGACATGTCTCATTGACCAATTCTCTAGAAACTCTTCCTGTAGTTTAGATAAAATTTGGTTCTTGGAATCATTGGATTGATTTTTGTATTGTAAGTGGAAAGAACGTCTATACATTCGTTTCACTATATCCCTCAAAAAATTTTAAATGTTTTTCCCTCTTTGGTTAACTTCCAGCACCACTCCAGCTGAGTTAAGGAGCAATTCATTTTCATTTGCATGTTCTTTTGTTTTCTTTCTTATAACAACATTCCTTTTCTGAGTTGTTGGTCCCTATGGAACATTAAACAAGTGTGAATTAACAGATTGCTTGACACATGTTATCTAATAATTTTAAGTATATTATTAATGATAATTAAAAAAAGAAATTCATATTGTATCGATAGCATTTTTTTCATTCACCTGATTCATCCTTTTGCAATTTTTCCATTAATATTTTACGCTCTTCTGGTCCTATATCAGAAATAAGCATATCTAGCTTCATTATATTGTGACTCTTCATGATACATAGTAAACAATACATATTAGTTAAACTTACATATAGTTCAAAATTAATATTTTTTATAAAGAATTTACAAAGAACTTGCCTTGTTTTCTTTTCTTGACATGTTATCAGTATTTTTGTTACTTGATCTCTTGTTAGTCATTTATTTATCAATCTGAAACTTGTACCATATCATTCATTACTATATTTATAAATAAATTCTCAACTTTTCAGGTAAAAAAAAAATATCAAGAAACCGATGCACCTTTCATGAGGTACACACCATCGTCAGTGTGTGGGGGTAGTAAAAATGCACCACAAAACAATATAATAGATTGTAGGGTGTGTGGGGTATTATAAACGTACTGCAAAAATAGTGTAATAGACCGTACGATGTTATCCTCGTAAAATGGAGCATCGGTGCCCTATTTCAAATATGGCGCACTGATTTAAAAATATTTTTTTCAATTTTTTTATTAGACAGTACTTGTGCGGTGTGCTGTATAATACAGTGCACTAGTGCGCTAGGGTACGCAGGGCACACTGATAGAGTAAAATCTATTTTTTCCAAAAAATCATGCAATGGATGAATGGATTGGGATATGACTATGCAAGTCATCCCGTGGGTTGGATGTCAATCTAAAATGAAAAACCCTAATTATGAAATCACAAAAACAGGGAGAAGTAAGAGAAAAACAAAAAAAAGGAGGGTTTAGGGTAAAAATGGATAAAATTACAGAAAAAGTAAAAAAACTGCATAAAAGTAAAAAAAAAAAAAGACAAATTTAATCATGAGATGGTTTGAAATTCTATGATACAGGGTTTGAATCACCATAGGTTTGGTTTCTGATTGTCTGAATACTTTTGTTCGAACGTATTTCGCTGCTCCACAGTGCCCCCGTGCTCTCTTGCTCCAGGTATGTCTCTTGCAAATATCTAGCTGAAAATTTTAGCAAAAATAGTGAAATAATGGAATGTGTTTAGTATTTAAGCGATTATTTTATGAAATTAGATTTTCAAAAATATTTTGCCACCCATTTTTCAAATTTCCCCTTTTTTTTTCACTTAAATAAAATAGAGTTGTGCTTTTTTTATTTGTGATTATTCCTGATCGATGCAGAAGAGTTGTGAAGCACCGGTGCATCTATGTAATATGACGCGCTGGTCTTGTTATGATGATAGGTGCACTAGACTGTCTAAAGTTCTTTTTTTTGTATGTAAGATCATAATAAAATAATGATAATTCCAAAGTACATGAATTTATTTGCATTATTTTCTAAACTTTATTGGTTACAAAAATTCATATTATTCTAGATTTGTTATTTTACAATTATTTTCAAATTTAAAAATTTAAAAATTTTAGTAAAATCATTTCACATTAATATAATTAAAATTTTCACATTAATACAATTAAAATTTTCACATTATTACAATTAAAATTTTACAAATATTTTACATACAATTACAATTACAATTAGAATTACAATTTTACATTAATTTTACATACAATTATTACGATCAGAATTACAATTACAATTTTAATTTTACATACAATTACATTTACATAGAATTACATTTACAATTACAATTAAAATTACAAATACAATTACAATTACAATTTTAGAATTTTACATACAATTACAATTACAATTATTTCACAATAAATTAAATATTACAATTACAATTAAAATTTTACATTAAATATTTTACATACAATTACAGTTAAAATTACAATTACAAATACAATTACAATTTTACGATTTTACATACAATTAAAATTAAAATTTCAATTAGAATCATGACATAATATTTAATAAATATCATGGTCATTTAATATTAAATTAATTAATAAACATCATCACTATCATGATAACCATCGTACAAACATCATATTGGATTAAAAAACACATTCAAACATCAAATTAACATTATGTATTAACATCATCACAACAAAAACATCAAATATACATCTCATGTCAAATAGCTCATGCTATCACATATACACATCTATCTGCAAGATAAAAATTAAATGAACATATGTAACATGACCTAACAATATGCACATCATGATGATCACCAACATGTAAATTACGTACAACTGCAACATGAACATAAAATACGGGGACCATATATATATATATATAGATATATAACTGAATAATGTTAAAAATATACAACTGTAATATAAATGCCATGGATCATCTGTGTGAGTATAACATCAATAATAGTACAAGTGGAGGCCTGCTTAATAAATGGTGTAGCCTCGATGGTCGATGTTCGAGCTTGCTCATGATCCTGACTAGTACTGATGGATGGATTAGCTGGTGGTAGTAAAAAATCAATATAAGCAGTAGTAGTGGAGGCCTGTGAGCAGTCACTAGTGTAGCCTCGATGGTCAATGGTCCAACTTGCTCATGATCATGACTAGTACTGATGGATGTTGCAGGTTGCTGATTATACATGGTCGATGGTCCAACCTCATCTCCATGATGACTAATAGATGCTGCTAGTGGAGCCTCATGCTCATTAGGTGCAGCACAAGGTGAACGATGATGAGATGATGAGTCGATCCTCGTGGATTGTCCATCAAGTGTTGTGGATCTACTATGCCTATAATGTGTAACAGTCCTCCTTAGTCATGTAACAGTTGTCGTAGCTCCTACGAAATGCTGCATAAGGTTGTAAATGTCACGTGGCATGCCTCTCCACATCTATAATATCCTATCATCGACCTGTATGTCTTTGTAATGAGCGGGCCTGAAGCCTGCCTCAACAATCAATGCACTGATTTTGTTGCGTAACTCCATCCTATATATAGTATTGTGTCAACATGGCCTAGAAAAAGGCGATACTGGTACACCATTAGGAGCATGTCTCTCTGCACTAGCCTCATCCTCATCATGATACTCGGCATCTCCTCTCCATCCTCATCATGACCATGTGGTGGTTCCAGTATCTCCTCACCATGAGAAGAGCCAATGTTTGCAAAATATATACAAGTACACAACAATAATTATAAAATTCAATAAAAATTAGTTAAAGAACCTATTAGAATAAATATAAATAAAATACTAATATTACCTCTGTCATCTGGTGGCTCATCATTTCTGAAAAGGATGTTGGCACACCCTCGCCAATCTAATCCAGCATAAGGACATGGGACCATAATGAAGGGATGCAGCTCGTCAACACTAGCTAGTAAGTCCAGTGCATCATGCGATATCCTGGCTGGAAACATAGTCTCTCGCCTCTTGGGCATCATCTACCCCCACATGTGCATCTATGCCTCCAACATTGACTTAAGAGGTTGTCGCACAAGACTACGCCTCATCTCTAGAAACATCTCAAAAAATAAACAAAAAATATCTGAAGAAAAAGGGAAGTTGACCCTCCCTTATGCATGAGCACGACATCTATCTAAGGCCGTATAAAACTGCCACAAGAAAATGGCAAACTACCTGACAAGTCATGACTCCTATACTAAAGAATCAACATAATATAAAAGCAGGAAACTAATGTGTTTCCTGTCACTGGTGTGTTTCCTGTCACTGGTGTTGTGCGAAATGGTCGAAATGATAAGTGAGAAGCACTGCACGTCCTGTATACGAAATGCAGCTATACATAACTGACCTCCAAGTACCTAAAGCTCTGTAGGATACAGTACATATACTCCAATGTATCTCTGGGAGTAAAATAACTAACTCCCTACTACACAACCAGCTGGAACCTCTGGGAATGAGGAAAAATCCACCCCTCTCCTTGATAATCTTGTAATAAAATAAGTATCCTCCTCAGTGGGTGTGTACCACTAGTCAGGACCAAACTAGAAAGCCTGTTGGTGGGCATTCCACCTGCGGATAAGATGTCTCAAAAACACACTATGGGCCTTTAGGGAAGTAGCCTCCTCATAGAACATGAGGAGGCCTACCTGCCTTAGGATCCTGTGGGTATCTGCTATAATAGGGCGAGGGTATGCATCTCTCTCCCTCTCTTGTGCCTCCAACTGGCGAATCATGTCATACTGCTCTACCTGTTGTTGCTATTGTTCCTCCCCTTCTCTTTGAATCATTGACATATTAAATAAATTTTTTTTATTAAATCAAACATGTATTTAGGAATATACATATATATTTTTATTTGAAAAAAAAAACAGACTAGTCTATGCACCACAAAAATAGTCATGCACCGGTTCTGGTGCGGCTTGTGTTTGTAGCGCACCAATGGTGATGCCCCAAATGAAATACAACGCACTCTCCTCGGTGCAGTAAAAAAAAATTCAAGCACCATTAACTATATATGATGTCAAAAAAGTGGTTCAATGACTGAAATATACGCCCTGAATCGTAGAGTCGTGTCAGCGCACCGACTTCCTGATAATTACATAGTGAATGGTGCAGTCTTTTACTCGGCCGCACCGTTGACCCTTTCAAAATGTCAAATTTGGTGCGCTAACAGACACCGGGGTATATAATTCTGACAACTCACTACACTACTATTCCCATGGTCAACGGTGCGATTGGTTAAATGAGCACACCACATTTTACTTTTTTAATTAAAAATAATGTGGGGCACCCTTCGGTACTGCCCTAGAAACAGTGTGGATACCGTTAGCACAAATGGTTGTGTGGCCTATAAATTTTATAGGTAGCACCGATAACCATTGCGAGCCAAACAACTCGTGCGCACCACAGGACAATTTCTTTTTTTTTAATGGTTATTTTTAAGGTTATTTCAAATTCTAATCCGCTAGAAAGCTTAATTGTGGAAAAAATAGAAAGATACATGTACATTTCACCATCGAGGAGGCAAATTAGCCGTAGAATTTGAAAAAGAAAATTTTCCCACCGTTTTGAGAAATGCAAGCTGGAGATTGGTGGCCAATGCACAGTAGCAGTGCATGCAATGGGTGCAATGGGAGCACTGATGTCAGGGCGGCTCAGAGAAGGGGAAATGGTACCGGTGCTTGAGAGCTCTGGTGCACTGAGGAAAGTGAAAAATGAGGTTTTTGGTCGTAATTTGTTTTTTACTTAACCCTGTTCTGGTGCGCAGGGTTTTATAGGTGCACTGGTACACTTTCTTACAACCGCACCAGGCGGTGTTAGATTTGGCGCATTGTGTATGATGCACGGAGGCAGTTCCATAACACTGCGTTGGGATGTTTATGTATTGGCGCGATGTTTTATGATGCACCGAAGAAGAATATTCCTAAAGCACTAGTGCAAAATAGTCATAAAGCACTAGTTTTTTGCTGTAATTTCTTTTTTAATTTAACGCTATTCTAGTGTGTGCATTTTATAGGTGCATCGGTGCGCTTGGATAAGAACACACCGGCACGTTTCTATTTTGGCACATTGTTTTATGATGCCCTGATGTGGTTCTGTAACACCGCACTGGGCGGTTTTCATTTTGGCATGGCATTTTATGATGCAATGGTGCGAAAGCGTTGTGAAGCATCGGTGCGTTACAGTAATAGGACGCCTAGGGCGGGTGTGTACATCGTGCATGGTGTTCGGTGTGCCAATGTTTTGTGCACATCGGTGCTTTCTATGGTAGAGCACATTGGCAATTGAGAGCTGAGGAGCACTAAAAAATGAAAAATCTGGTTTTTTACCGTAATTTTTTTTATTTAACCCTTTTCCGGTGCACGTGGTTTATAGGCGCACTGGTTTACAGGGACCATATACATATACATATATATATATATATATATATATATATATATATATATATATATATATATATATATAACTGAATAATATTAAAAATATACAACTGTAATATAAATGCCATGGATCATCTGTGTGAGTATAACATCAATAACAGTACAAGTGGAGGCCTGCTTAATAAATGGTGTAGCCTCAACGGTCGATGGTCGAGCTTGCTCATGATCCTCACTACTGATGGATGGATCAATTGGTGGTAGTAAAAAATCAATATAAGCAGTGGTACTGGAGGCCTGCTCAGTCACTAGTGTAGCTTCGACGGTCGATGGTCCAACTTGCTCATGATCATGACTAGTACTGATGGATGTTGTAGGCTGCTGATTATACATGGTCGACGGTCCAAACTCATCTCCATGATGACTACTAGATGCTGCTAGTGGAGCCTCATGCTCATTAGGCGCAGCGCAAGGTGAATGATGATGAGATGATGAGTTGATCCTCGTGGACTTTCCATCAGGTGTTGTGGATCTACTATGCCTATAACATGTAACAATCCTCCTCAGTCGTGTAACAGCTGTCATAGCTCCTATGATATGCTGCATAAGGTTGTACATGTCATGCGACATGCCTCTTCACATCTGTAATATCCTTTCATCGGCCTGTATGTCTTTGTAATGAGCGGGCCTGATGCCTGCCTCAACAATCAATGCACTGATTTGGCTACGTAACTCCATCCTATATAGAGTATTAGGTCAACCTAGCCTAGAAAAAGGCGATATTGGTACACCAGCAGGAGCATGTCTCTCTGCACTAGCTTCATCCTCATCATGACCATGTGGTGGTTCCAGTATCTCCTCACCATCAGAAGAGCCAATGTTTGCCAAAAATATACAAGTGCAAAAAAATAATTATACAATTCAATAAAAACATCTTAAAGAACACGTTAGAATAAATATAACTAAAACAGTAATATTACCTCTATCATCTGGGGGCTCATAATTTGTGAAAAGGATGTTGGCACACCCTCGCCAATCTAATCCAGCATAAGGACATGGGACCATAATGAAGGGATGTAGCTCATCAACACTAGCTAGTAAGTCCAGTGCATCATGTGATATCCTAGCTGGAAACATAGTCTCTCGCCTCTTGGGCATCATCTACCCCCACATGTGCATCCGTGCCTCCAACATCGACTTACGAGGCTGTCGAACAAAACTAGGCCTCATCTCTAGAAACCTCTCAAAAATAAACAAAAAATCTCTAAAGAAAAATGGAAGTTGACCCTCCCTTGTGCATGAGCATGACATCTATCTAAGGCCGTATAAAACTACCGCAAGAAAATGGAAAACCACCTGACAAGTCGTGACTCCTATACTAAAGAATCAACATAATATAAAAGCGAGAAACTAATGTGTTGCCTGTCATTGGTGTTGTGCGAAATGGTCGAAATGATAAGTGAGAGGCATTGCATGTCCTGTATATGGAATGCACCTATACGTAACTCACCTCCAGGTACCTGAAACTCTGCAGGATATAGTACATCTGCTCCAATGTATCTCTAGGAGTAAAATAACTAACTCCCTACTACACAACCAACTGGAACCTCTGGGAAGGAGGGAAAATCCACCCCTCTCCTTGATAGTCTTGTAATAAAATAAATATCCTCCTCAGTGGCTGTGTACCACTAGTCAGGACCAAACTGGAAAGCCTATTGGTGGGCATTCCACCTACGGATAAGATGTCTCAAAAACACACTATGGGCCTTTAAGGAAGTAACCTCCTCATAGAACATGAGGAGGCCTACCTGCCTTAGGATCCTGTGGGTATCTGTTGTAATAGGGCGAGGGTATGCATCTCTCTCCCTCTCTTGTGCCTCCAACTGGAAAATCATGTCATACTGCTCCGCCTGTTATTGCTATTGTTCCTCCCCTTCTCTTTGAATCATTGACATATTAAATAATTTTTTTTTGTTAAATCAGACATGTATTTAGGAATATAAATATATTTTTTTATTTGAAAAAAAAACAAACGAGTCTGTGCACGACAAAAACTGTCATGCACCAGTTCTGGTGTGGCTTGTGCTTGTAGTGCACCTGTGGCAGTGCCCCAAATGAAATACAATGCACTATCCTCGATGCAGTAATTTTTTTTTCAAGCACCATTAACTATATATGATGTTATAATAGTGGTGCACTAACTGAAAGATACGCCCCGAATCGTATATTCGTGTCAGCACACTGACTTCCTGACAATTACATAGTGAACGGTCTGGTCTTTTACTCAGCCACACCGTTGACCCTTTCAGAATTTCGAATGTGGCATGCTAACAGACACCAGGGCGGATAATTCTGTCAACTCACTGCACTACTATTCCCATGGTCAATGGTACGACTGGCTAAATGAGCGCACCACATTTTATTTTTTTTAATTTAAATAATGTGGGGCGCCCTTCGGTACCACCCCAGAAATAGTGTGGATACCGTTAGCACCGATGGCGGTGTGGCCTATAAATTTTATAGGTAGCACCTCTAACCAGTGCGAGCCGAATAGCTCGTGCACACCACAAGAAAAAACATTTTTTTTTAATGGTTATTTTTAAGTTTATTTCAAATTCTAATCCGCTAAAAAGCTTAATTGTGGAAAAACTAGAAAAATACCTGTACATTTCGCCATCGAGGAGGCATATTAGCTATAGAATTTGCAAAAGAAAATTTGCCCACCGTTTTGAGAAATGCAAGCTGGAGATTGGTGGCCAATGCACAGTAGCAGTGCATGTAATGGGTGCAATGGGAGCACTAATGTCAGGGCGGCTCAGAGAAGGGGAAATGGTACCAGTGCTTGAGAGCTCTGGAGCACTGAGGAAAGTGAAAAATGCGGTTTTTTGGCCATAATTTTTTTTTAATTTAACCATGTTCTGGTGCGTAGGGTTTTATAGGTGCACTGGTACGCTTTCTTACAACCGCACCGGGCAGTGTTAGATTTGGCGCATTGTTTATGATGCACGGAGGCAGTTCCCTAACACCGCGCTGGGATGTTTATGTATTGGTGCGATGTTTTATGATGCACTAAGGCGGAATATTCCTAAAGCACTAGTGCGGAATAGTCATTAAGCACCAGTTTTCGGTTGTAATTATTTTTTATTTAACGCTATTCTAGTGTGTGCATTTTATAGGTGCATCGGTGCTCTTGGATAAGAACACACCGGCATGTTTCTATTCTGGCACATTGTTTTATGATGCCTCGATGTGGTTTTGTGACATAGCACTAGGCGGTTTTTGTTTTGGCGCAGTGTTTTATGATGCAATGGTGCGAAAGAGTTGTGAAGCATTGGTGTGTTACAGTAATAGGACGCCCCGGGCGGGTGTGTACATCGTGCATGGTGTTCGGTGTGCCAATGTTTTGTGCACATCGGTGCTTTCTATGGTAGAGCGCATCGGCAATTGAGAGCTTAGGAGCACTGAAAAATGAAAAATATGGTTTTTTACCGTAATTTTTTTTTATTTAACCCTTTTTCAGTGCGCGTGGCTTATAGGCACACTGGTTCTGTTTCTTATGAATGCATCGGTCAGTTTCTATTTTGGAGCATTGTTTTATGATGCACAGGTGCATTTTCTTAATACCGCACCGAGAAATTTTAGTTTTGGCGCAGTGTTTTATAATGCACGAGTTTTGAAGAGCTATGAAGCACTGGTGCTCTACAATAATATGACTCATCGGGTGGGTGTGTATAGAGTGCATGGTGTCTAGTGTGCCAATGTCTTGTGTGCATCGGCGCTTTCACATTTCAGGAGCACTGGTGTGATGTTGAATAATAAGCTCACCGAGCGGAAAACATTTGCAAAACCCTCCACCCACCAACTTTCTCTAGTAACCTCCGCTAGAAATGGATGTGTGGGGTATTTTTCTGTGGGGTTCCTCAAAAACATCTGCTAGAGGGTCTTTTACTTCTAGTCTTCTGTTCTACTATAGCCGTAATTATAATATTTAAGGCTTGTTTTTGGCGCTCGTGGTCGAGTACAATTAGTTTATTAGTTTCCTCTTTTATGGGTTTAATATCTAAGTTATTTTCTGTGTTATTTAGGATTGAGTTATTATGTAGTTGTTCTCTGAGATTTTTAATATCACTTTTCAAGGTGTCATTTTCTTCAACCATTGCTTATTTACTATTTTCAATTTCTTGAATTTTACCTTTCATTTCGTGGAGTTCAATTTCGAGTGATTATTTTATTTTTTAAATATTTTTGGTTAGTGTCAAGCATTCTAGTTAGTTATAGTTTAAAATGGTTTTATCTTTCTTCTCTTCATCTTTCTAAAGATTCAATGTGCTCATAAATAATAGCTAAGGTAATTTTACTTTTTCTTCCTGTGCTACATGGTGGCTTGGAAATATGAGGAGAAGTATTCATAGCGTAATACAACAAAACTTAACAAAAAGAGGGTAAATAGCAAGGTGTGCACTTGTAAGGCAGAGCCAATCCAAGGCTCTCCCCATACCGTAGATGTGGAATCCTTGTTAGATAGAGATATTACTTCTTCTTCTTCATGAACTGGGCACATTCCTAAAAAACTTAAGTTTTGACAATTGTATTTCTGTGGATGCTCACAAAACCCTTCTAGAGAGTCTTGTTTATCTTAGAGTGTGAGGATCCTTAGTGGAACGTTATAGGAAACTCGTTAGGTTTGTTGATTGCATTTCCACGGAAACCCATGAAACCCTTATCTTGATTTCAAAATATCCGGATATTTATTTTGATGCCAAAACTCGCTTAGGTTTGTTGATTAAATTTTTTCTAGAACCCACAAGCCCTCCTATAAAATCATGTTGACTTCAAAGTTCATATAATTTAGGTCTACTTATCATTGGATTGTCATAGGTAGCTTCCCCTAGCAAAGATACTTCATAGTGATATTTTACTTCATAGAGATCCACCACGACAATCCAACCGCAAACATACTTTACTTGCCAAAGCTATGTATTGCAGAATGCACCGACGAGATAGTCCAATCATAGTGTTTATATCACCATGCAAGATATGTGGTAGATCTAAACCTTAGAAAACATATGAGAACATCGCAGAGATATTTGACTTCACACATCGACATATCTGCTCAAGTTTTTATATGTATTGCACTTCTCAGATCCATAAATCGACTCACGAAACATATGTATTGTTAGATCCATCTTAACTCTAGATCTACTGAATATGGATCAAATATATTAAGATACAAAAAGCTTTTCAAGTGAAAGGATATTTGATTCCTCTTGGGGTTTAGTAGATCTAGAGTTAAGATGGATCTAAGATGATAATCAATTATAATTATAGTTATAATTATAATTTTATTTTTAATGTTGAGAGATATTTTTGTAAAAATCACATAGTAATAATTTTTTTTAGTTTAGTTTGACCAAGTTAAAATGTTAAAATGATATTATAACATCTCTACCATACTAGGATTAAGAATTTTATGTTTTTTTATTTCATTTTTATTTTATTCTCTGAGATCTCCAACCCAATATGGTAGAGATTATGCAATATGCTATTGTGTAAAAAAATTGACTAGGTCAAATTACTTTAAAAAAAAAAACTTATAATAAAAATAAAATAGATGTAAAATGATGATGAGCCATACTGGTTGGTTCAAAATGGGTTGACAATGTTCATTTGAATGTGATTATTACGGAAAAAATTCTACATAAATTCTTATATATGAATACATATAAAAATAATAATAGTAATAAAATGGAGGTAAAATAGTCAATTTACTATTTCTATTTGGTGGCTATAGGATTTTACAACCCATGATTTTTTCCATTAAATAATAAAAAATAACTTCAAGGTATTGACCATTTGGAATATAGTCTATTTAAAAGGGGAAATTAAACTAGCCTAAATACATTTTAACTTTGCATCTACCAAGCCCCAAGAAGTTGTAATGTAATGTCTTGTTTAACATTTTACTTAGTCAAAATAGAATAAAAATAACCCTAAGTTAATATAATAATAAAAACTTCAAACTAAAAAATCTATATTATTATTATCATTTTTATTATTTTTGTTAAAAGGTTAAAGTAAATTTTACATGATCAAGTTACTAGTTGTTTTTGAGCTCCATGTTTATTATAATCTATGGGGTTAACACATGGTATTCATATTGAATACTGCCAATTTGAAACTAGCATAGATCCATCTTAACTTCACATCTAACAAGGGTGAAAAGAGATTTAATCCCTCTCGAGAATTGGTTGATCGAGAATTAAAATGGATCTATGCTAGTTTTTATCTTCATCCATTCAAAATGATTAATAGAACATCACATATTAAAGAGGACATGACAACAGCATCTCTATATTAAACTAGGGAAGATAGTACACTTATCGAATGATTTGAGTATTCTCTAAAGAACAATCATTCATAAAATTTTATATAAATAAAATGAATCTATAACAACCAAATTATATCAATATTACATTTTTTTTGCACATTGTCAATATTCCACAACATATTTAATTGCGTCACTCTCGAGCATAGTATGGAAGAGATGTTGTTCTCTCATATCATGTAAACATTTTGACTTGGTAAATTACAAAAAAAAATAAAAATAAAATTAAAAAAAAAAAGAAGCCCAATATTTGCATAATTAAAATTAAAAAAAATATAAATTGTAATTATAAGGTTACAAAATTAAATTAAACTATAGAATTCTACGTTTTGACAATTCATGGTTTTTCCCTATTTTTCTATAGTTATTCTAAATTTTTAATAACTATTTCAATAAAGATCCCTATTATTTTATTATCCATTTTACATTAAAATAATAATAATATTAAAAATAATATTTCAATTTATTTATTTATTTTTTAAATTTAGTTAATAACTATAAAAAAACTTTTAAAATAATAATAATAATAATATTTCATTTTCTTTTAAATTTTAAAATAATAATAATAATAATATTTCAATTTTTTTTAAAAAAATATATATATACACACACACACATATATATATCGGTTATGTTTTTCACATTAAAAAATTCAGTTAGAAAAATAATAATAAGTCTAGATCCATCTTAATTTTGATCGACCAAATTTCCAATGAGATCAAATCTCTTGAGGTGCAAATCTCTTTTAGTCTAAAAGAGATTTGATTGCTCTAAATGATATGGAAATGAATCTAAACTCGACTTAATTATAATTATTTTAATTAATAACTATATTTATTAATTTGATTATTTTTTTCCTTTTATTTATTTTTAACTCTCACTTTTATATTTTTAACTACTTTGACACTCGCATTATATTTTAACATTATTTTTAACTAGCTTGACAATCACCATTATATTTTAACGTTATCTTTAACTACTTTAACACCCCAATGTCACCTTACCCTCATATTTTTAACATCATTTTTAATTACTTTGACACCTCCACTGTCAACCTCAAACTTTTTATTTCCACCATCTAACACTAAACTCACCCAAAACTTAGAAAAGCTTGAGATCTTTTCAAAAGTCAGCTCGTCTTCCCATACTCCATGGGAAACAAATGAAGGGTTATCAACGTTAAACTTAAAAGCAAAGATTGAGAGATAATTATAAATCCCCAAAGGTCTTCCCATGTTCTCATATTCCATCCAAAACGAAGGCTCACCTACGATTGATCCCAGAAGAATTCGCCCTCATGCCGAGCATGTGAGGAGAAGCTGCAGGAAGGTGAGCAGAATGAGCCATTTTATACTGTCTTTCAGTATGATACAGTTCCTTGAGTGACTTTGAAGCGATTTTTCTGCGGGTAAATAGGCACCGCATCATTGGACTCTGATTTGTGTATCTATGCTACGCTGCATCAAATTGGCAAAGCTTTAGTTTGAAGAAATTCGACCCAGCTGCCGGGTTAGTATTAACTTCTGCTTGGTACGTAGCTATAAAAAAGCATTTAGGTTTTTTTTGTCGGTAGCTATTAAGAAAACATTTAGGTTTTTTTTGTCGGTAGCTATTAAGAAAACATTTAGGTTTTTATTTTTCTTTGAAATATTTGGTACTTGAAATGTAACAAGAGATTTTTAGGGTAACAATATGATTCACAGAGACACAGGCAATCGGCAACCCAATGTTGATAGACGCAAGAAACCTCCAACCCTACCACATCACGCTGCCAAGAAAGGGCGAAGCAAAGAACCTCCAACCCTACCACATCACGCTGCCAAGAAACGGCGAGACGATGAATCTACACTATGCAAGTTTGACCACCTCCCTGAAGAAATCTTGCATGATATCTTCTCACGCTTATCAATCTTGGATCTCCTAATCGCTAGGAGAACGTGCTTAGCCTGGCATCACATGGTCTCGTCCTGCAAGAAGTTTCAAGAGCTATACGACCAGAAAAACGAAGAATCAGGGATTGCACTGGGCAGCCCTACTCACAAAACCAACGAAATTTGCCTTTTCCGCAACAACTCTAACAGATGGTACTTTCTGCAAGGTGATTGTCAGCCGGGTACCTGGTTTCTCCAGGGAGCTGTGGACGGCCTCATGCTTTTAGTGAGCAGCGAAGGGAAGTTGGCGGTGATTAATCCATTGACAAAGCAACGCAGACTCCTGCCCGATACAATGGTGACCTCTAGCCTTAGTCTGGAGTCTTGTCTGATGAAAAAAGTATGGGCCGGCAAAACCACTCCTCTGCGGATGCGGCCGTGTCTCAACATAGTGGTTGACCCCGCCGATCAGAAGAAATTTAAAGTGATGGTGTGTGGAGAGCTAATGACTAAGCAGGTACACCTCCTCGTCTACAGCTCTGCTACAGATAAATGGAGCACAAAGCTTTGTTCTGAAATGGACCATACATTCTTCAGGAAGGGACTGTTTTCCATAGTAGATGGCAACACCATCTACTTTACCTCAAAGTATAATGAATTGCTTAGTTACAACACAGAAACAGGTTTGTTGGTCAATGAACAACCACATCCCCATGGGCTGTTTCTGTTTGGAGTACAGAAAATTGGGATTGTCGTTTACAGGAACCAAACATATCTATTGGGCGTCATGGTTCGCCGCGAAGGTAATCTCGGCCCTCCAATAAATATGTTTGGTGTCATGGTCGGCCGCGACGGACATAATGTCGGGCCTCGCGCCGCTTTGGTGGGCTTATGGCACGTAAATCGGGAGCAGTGGGAGCTTTTGACTGAACACACGTTACAATTTCCATCAGTGGGGGTTGTGGCCGCGTACGACGGAGAAGGCAGCGTGACAATCATTCCCACCGCTGGATCGGTGGTAATGCTGGATTTGGATACCAAAGAGTGGAGGATCACTTCTTCAGCTCCAACTGTAGCTCTTACTGCTCCTCGTAAATCTGTGTGGGCTTTCCATATGAAACTAAAACTTTCCACTGCTTTATAAGTAGATGTGTGGTTTGACAAATTGATATTATTGTGGAATACTTGTAAATGAATTTTGAGGTACTGACTGGGTTTGTAATAGATTTGAATTGTGTTAGGAGTAAATTTTTGTACTTGGCATCTCCTTTTATATAATATAGATTTAATGGATGATTTTTTCATTTCACATGTGGTATCCTGGTTTTACTAAAATGATTGTATTGTAAATTTTGTGGTTTTTAATTATAGTGAAATAATTATTTTGGAAGATTTGTATTTTCAATTATATTTACATGATTAGTTTTTATTTTATATTTATTTAATTTTGAAAAAAGAAGAAGTTATTTATGTTATTTTATGAGTGTGAGAAAAATAATCAAAAACTAATTAATTGATATAAGTTAATGTTACTTTTTGTTATTGAATATTTTTTATTGGTTTCAAAAGATTGTGTTATATTTAATCTTATATTAACATATTAGTGAGGATGATCTCAATTAGTGTTAACCAAAGAATTATGTCAATTTCCTCAATTTTTTAAATAAATGGAAATGAGATGGAGAGATAGCTTTCTTTTGCTTTCCTCTTTGTCTTCTAGACACTTTCTAATGAGAGTTTTTATATGCCAACATAATTCTACAGCGCAGATACTTTCGGTTAAAATCACATGTAAGAAAATTTTGTCGACGCGTTTCTAACTAGCCAATGTGGTTCATCATCAGGACACGATGAACCACACTGGCTGGTTCGAAACGGGTGGACAAAATTTTCTTACATGTGATTTTAACCGAAATTTCTTATACACATTTTATGGATCACAAAACCCAAATTCCTAACACATATACTAATTATGTTTTCTTCTAGCATTATCTAAATCCCAAATCCACCTAACTAGTAAGGAAAGAATTTCCTAGTTAGTGTGCTCACTTTTGTCTGTGATTGCCTCAACAATAGCATGGGTCATTGCATTTTAGATATCCTTAAATGTATGCTCATAGCACCTCTACATCACATATTGAGCATGGAGGTGATATATTGGATTATAGTGAACAATAAAATGCACAATGAGATTTTGCAAGGGAGGGTTTGTCTTACCCAAACTACCAAAAAGGAAGCAAGGAAATATAACAACCACGAATGTTGGGAAAATTAATGGGAAGCTACATGTGTAAGAGAGTTGCACTAGAACGATAATAATATATGCATGTAGGCACTTTATGGCAACAAATTGATCCAACAACAAAGATATCAATGCTCAAATTAGGCACCGTTGAAAAATGCCTAATGTTAAGGGTAATGCTGAAAATGGCCATGTACAAACCAAAATTCAAAGTGTTAGCATGTACAAAGAGCGGTATAATGACCAAAATCATGTAGATAAGGCAACAACTAATACCATCTATGCCTTGATAATGAGCAGGACATTTAATTGTAACCAATTTTTTATAGTGCTAAGAAAAGAGGGAGGGTGTGGCAGTGGTGGGAAAAAATTAGTTGATTCCCAAGTGCCACCAAGGTGGAAAGAGTGCTGCAACTCGAAAGTGCCAAACCCAAGCCCCAAATTAGTGCTATCATTCCATGAGGTACAAGCCACCATGAACAAATTGATCTCCAGATGCCAACAACTTCTTGCACCTCCTTCCACTAAAGAAGCAATGAAATGTTTGGTAGGATTATCAAATACAAGGGAGGCCTAAGTCAAAAAGCATGAACAGAAGGGGACAAATCACCCCATTCCCCACACAAAATAGTAATATGAAGATTTAATAAACACATGAATGCAAAAAAGATTCACATAGTAATCATCACCTTTGCATATAGGGCAGTTCATACTTACATTGGTAAGCTTATAATGTCTTTGATGTGTATTCATTGTAAGGTCCACCTAGAAGGTGGGATGCCCCCCTCACCCCTTGGGGAGTGAAGTGATGATGAAGGATATTTTCCCTCTCCCCTCTCACACTTTTGTTTTGATTTCCACCTCAATCGGTGGATATATGAAAAAAATCTTTAAATATTGGTAGAATGTATGAAACAAAACAATTATATATATAATACTCAAGGATTAAGGAAATGTATAAATTCATTATTATCTATTTAAGATTAATATCTAATTTTCAAATCTATACATAGATTTTTTTAATAAACCATTAGTTAAAAATTTATTCATAATGTTTACAGGTTAGTCACATTAATTCTCAAATAAATCATATGTAATTTTTAGGCATAATATTAGATTATTAATATTTAAAATGGCTAAACATACAATATAGAATATAGTTTTTAATGTTTCTTTTGTAAATAAATATGTATATCCCTCTCTAAACAAGAGATTACATGGAATAGTTGAAAGATTTACATTCATCGGTCATCAAAGAAGCCCAACCATACCAAAAAGTATACCCATTTAATAAAATTAGAAGACAAAAATTTTCCTAGGGATTCAAAATGCACCATACATATGTTAATTGGCCTTCAAGGCCATGGGAGAAATAAAAAGAAATAGAAAACTAAAAAAACTAAGGAGACTAGGAAGAGGGATCTGAATTTGTTGTTGAAACCTAGATCAAATCCTTCTTTCTACCTAATAAAATAGTTAGGTGGATGCCAATGTGCTTCTTGATGCACTGCAATCAATGGTCCACACTCTTCATGTGTTAATGTAATTTTTGCATGGAGAAGAGGAGGTTTTCTAAGTTTTCATGCCAATTCCAATAGAAACTTGACAAGTAGGAATTTCATGTGCCACATATACTAATTAAAATGTCCACATGTATCCCTTGTATTAGGAACTAACCAAGTCTACCATTACCTCTACATCCTAGAAAAGGTGCTTCTTGTTGGTTCCTCCCTTAAGGGAGGTCAAGTCTTGGAAAACTCGTGAAAATGTAAAGTAAATGTGAATACAAGGTCTTATGTTGAAATTTGATACATGCGTGGTCTTTGTTGGGAACATCCAAAATCCATTTAGAAGTTGTACGGGTGAAAATTAACCCCATATCACTTGGGTATGAAATTTTCCCAATTACCAATTCACTGAGAACAAAAAAAAACATATACATAAAATAAATAAATAAATAAAAAACAACTATAGTTATTCAAAATAAATTAAAATATAAATTAAATATATATATTTTATTTAATTAAATATAATATTTGATTAAAAATTAAATAATAGTAAATTTAAGATTCACTAAATAATAGTTACTATTTAGTTATAAGTTCGTAGGGGAGAAATATTATGACAATGAAATTATATACTTGATTTCATTCTGATCCTTGTGCCTTTGCTCATGCAGGGTGTCCAAGTTGAGTTGAATCTGGTGAAGCTAGGTGGAGATGACGTCAAGTGTGATTGGCACCTCAATGTCACCGAGGGATTGAGCCGGGGAGACAACCATGGCCGCTGCTGAGTGTGGGCTCTCCGTTGACTCCGAGTGTGAACTAGGGTCTTCGGGAGCGACTCTGGGATCCATTCCTTGGCCAAAACCACTAAGACGAGCCCATCCACATTCTTGTGGCATGTAGACTGCCCTCTCTGCCTCACTGTCGGTTGCTCGAAAACTCTAAGTCGTTTCCAAATTGCCCATCCTAGACTCCATTCATCCCAGTCATCACGCTGCGCGTTGCATATCTTCGTCAGTCCCTTCTCTAGTATCTTATTGAATGCTTCCACTATGCCATTTGCTTGCGGATGATACAGACTACTTTTATGATGTTGTATCATGAAGCTTTCTAGGAGGGACTTAATGGTGTCATTAATGAAATGTGTACCTTGGTTGTTAGTCAAGCTTTTCAGGCATCCAAATTGGTTGATTATATTTTCAAATATGAACCTAGCAGCAGTTTCTGCCGTGCAGTTCTTCATTGGCGCAGCTTCTGCCCATCGCATTAGGTAGTTTGTCGCCATGATTATGTACCTTGATTTTGAGTACTTTGCAGCTGGTGTAATTGGTCCTACAAAATCGACTGCCTACTTTTCAAATGGCTACAGTACCTTTATTGGATGAAGCGGAAGCTCATCCCTGTGAGATGGTCATCCTGTCCGCTAACAAACATCACATTTCTGCAAAAATGCTTTGTTGTCCTTGTGTACTATTGGCCACCATAAGCCTGCTTGTAGTACCTTGCGTGTTGTTGGTTTAGCTCCCACATGCCCTCCCGCAACACCACTATGGCTTTCCCATAGTATAAATTCCCTTTCATGGTCCAGGACGCATCTTCGAAGTACATGGTCTAGCCCCATCTTGTATAGGTGTCCCGCTATCAACCGATACTCTGTGGCTCAAACTACCAGGTGTCTCTTCTGTGTTGTAGTGTACTCCTGCGGACACTGCTCGGTGGTGAGATAGGCTGCTATCTCATTCAGGTTGTCTGGGATGGCTTCTACTCTAAAAAGATCAGCATTTGGAAACTGATCATCTAGAAATCCTTCATTGTCTCCATTCTCTAGTTAGGATAGGTGATCAGGCCCTACGTTGAGTCTTCCGGGCTTTATAATTACTTCAAAGATGAACTCCTGGAAAAGTAGGAGCCATCTGCAGATTCTGCCTTCTAATATTGGCTTGTTGACTAAGTATTTCAAGGTTGAGTGGTCTGTGAAAAATTTGAACTTACCTCCCAATAGGCAGTGGCAGAATTTCTGAAGAGAGTACACCATTGCTAATGCCTCCCACTCTATTGTCGTATAGTTCCATTCAGCTGTTGACAACTTGCGACTGGAAAAATATACTGAATGATCGACAAAAGTGTCTCCAGGTTGAGCCAAGATCGCTCCAAGAGCGATGCCGGACGCATCAATGTGTACATGGAATTGCTTGTCCTAGTCCGAGTGGACTAGTATTGGCACACTTGATAACTTCTCCTTTAGGTGGTCCAGGGATGTTTTGCAGCTGTCTGTCCACTGGAACTGTTCTGATTTCTTCAATAGTTTTTCTAAGGGTGCTGTTATCTTGGCGTATTTGTGAATGAAATGCCGGTAGTAACCAGTGTGGCCCAGTAGTGACCTTAGTTGTTTTACTATTTCCGATGCCTCCATACTAACAATTACTGCTACCTTGGCCGGGTCTACACAGACACCCTGTTTACATACCATGTGCCCTAGCAGTGTTCCAAACGGAACGGAAAATATACACTTTTTCAGGTTCAATGAGATCTGTAGTTGTCGACACCTATCAAACATTACTCTCAACAGGCTCACATGATCCTTCAGTATGCTATACACAGTCCAGTCGTCCATATAGAATTTTAATAACTTGTGGATGTATTCTCAAAACACCGCTATCACAATGCGAGAGAAGAGTGCAGGTGCATTCTTCAATCCGAATGGCATCACATTGTATGCGAAAGAGCCCCATTCTGTGGTGAATGTTTTCTTTCTCTTGTCTTCCTCTGCTATTATTACCTGATGGTAATCTGAGAAGCCATCGATGAATGAGTATGCCTCGTTCCCCGCAATGTTGTCGAGGACTTCGTCACTGAATGGAGTAGGGAATGGGTCATGGATACAAGCATTGTTTAAACTTTTGTAATCTACACAGACTCGTATCTCTGATTTCTCCTTTTTTCTCTGTATAACTATGGGACTTACCCATTCTGCTTCCTCTACTGGGAATATTAAGCTGGCTTTCAACATTTTGTCGATCTCCACTTTCACCTTTTCCTTTACCCTTGGGTTCAGACGATATGGTCTATGTTTGACAGGCCTTGCATCGGGCTTTAGTGTTATCCGCATTTCCCCCATCTCTCCTTTTATGCCCTTTAGATCCGCTACTGATGAAGGAAACAAATCCTCGTATTCCTTGAGTAGACTAAATATTTCCTTAATTGTTTGTTCATCGCAGTAGTCTCCAATGGTCGCCATCTTAGGTTTGTCTTCTATTCCATATTTACTTTTTTGGTTCTGAGAGGTAACAGATGGATACCTTCTGTAGTTGGTTCTTCTTTGATGTCTCTCTCCCCCTCTGTTTCTTCAAAATATAGGTGCCTGAGATCCTCCAGATTGTCATCATCCATCTCACTATTAATCTTTTGACATGCTACCTTTTGTTGGATATCTTGGTATTGAACGGACTGCCCATTCGTCTGTTGGAAATCTGGGAAGAAAAATATCTTCCTAATGGCTCACAACGCCTGTGTAACTGGCTCTGTCTTTCCTTCAAACAAGAAACAATGAGTGAATTTGTCCGGAACCTCCTGCCATTTGTGGGTCCCTCTTCTTTTCTCTTCTGTCAAGTACCAAGCCTTAGGAATTATATCCAGGGAGTGGATAAACCGGTGGACCCACAGTTCTTTAGGATATTCATCAGTTCTCCATTGGGCTTCACCTTCCTTCAAATGGTCTCTGGGGTCTGAGTCCCCTTGGTACCGGTACTTGCTTCTAGGTTTCTCCTCTTTAAATCTGGCTTTCAGTTCTGCTGCCAGTTCGTCCCATCACGTCAATGAGTTGCGATGGTTGCTCCACCATCTTGCGGATGTAGATTGTAATGCCATGTCCATCAATGGTACTCTGTGACTTTCTGGTATCGTAGTTTCTATTTTGGCTATGAAAGACTTACAACATTCATATCTAATAAGATTGGGCATCCTGGATCTCGGTCCCGATCCAATTTAATCTTGCAATATTGGCACATCTCCTTGTATTTGTTTCATAACCTCCTTGCTGCCAATCGTCCCACGCTATTTCTGATCCTAACTCTGAGCTTTGGATGCTTCTCCAGCTTACAGAGCCTTCTGTCGTCAAGTTGATGTAGTCTTCTCTTCTCCCTACGGTCATTTGGTAAACATGGTCCATGAGGTGAGCATCTTCCTTGTTATCTACAGTCTCTGTATATCTCGGTCCTTGGTAGGGGTCGAGTGGCTGAGTGACCATGATTTCCCCGTACTCGAAGATCATCAATTCTTTTTTCAGATCAATTAATCCATAATTTTCAAAATCCCAATCAATTCCCAACAGTGTAGGGTACGGATCCTTATCCCCCATGATGTCGATGACTTCAAAGTACGTAAATGTCTTTACCCCTGCAATGTCAACTTCAACCTCCTCCAGTCGGCCAATGGGAACAATGCAATACTGGTTCACCATCTGAAGTTGAATCAGAGAGTATGTCAATCTTGGCTTCCCTAATGCCTCCCAAGTTTTCCTTGGTAGGATGTTGACATCAGATCCCAAATCGAGCATGGTATCTTTAATCTAGAACCTTGCCACTTGCGTGTTCACCCAGAAATCCTTTCCTGTCCTTCGTTTATTTCTCTTTATTCTCTGTACATATTTCTAGTCCACTTCTACTGATTCTTTTGCTCTGGTGTTCTTCTTCAGCACCCCTTCCAAGTTCTGCTTTAGTCGTTCTAGCATTGGTGCGTTGTTCACAATCTTCAGGAGTAGATGGAACCACTCCTGGATCAAAGCTTCAGAAGTATTCTGCGTTTCATTGTCTTCCTGAGTTTTCTGTAACTCGATTCCTTTGTTTCCCCCCAAGTGGGCAAACATTTTTGCTGCTTCCTGGAAAAATTGTTTCTGTCGTTCTGGTTTGATCAAGAGCTTTGGGGATGTTGGCTTGATCAATCTAATTGGGTCCATAGCATGTGCATCCTCCCTTGTTCTTTTGCCACCCTGTGTCACTATAGCCACATTTTGCATTGTTTGAGTTCCCATTAGCTTGGGTTCTGCATTTACTAGATTCACCCTCCTCTGTCTAGCTCTTTCCTCCCATCTCTTGATGAACTCCAAGCAATATTCTATTACGTGTGTGTTAACCCGGCACTGCGAACACCAGGGTCTTCTAGGGAGTGGGCATTCTCTAGCTACATGTCCTTCCTATTCGTAGTTATAGCATCTTAATGGACCTCTACCTCCTGCTCGACCTCCTCTCATGCCTCCTCCTCTTCCTTGGGGAGCATCATTTACTCTATATGACAGTCGGTCCAGCCGCTCCGCTAGTACGTCCAGTGCTCGGCATTACTCTGTGTTGTGGGTGGTTGAGGCACATAATTCACAGTATATATTATTTGGAACATTGGATTATTTCTGCAAGATCGGACACAGGCGAGGTTGATGGCCCATACTTTTACATATTTCACAATACCCATTGGTGGCTGGACTTTGTTGTGCAGGGAACCCTGTGTATTGTTGTTGCGGTGGATATATCCCTTGTGTGTTTATTTGCACAACCCCTCTTAGTGGTGGAGCCCCTTGTGCTCCTGCAGCCGATTTCCCCATGTTTTTGCCCCGCAACCGGGGACATTTAGTTGCCACATGTCCCTCCATGAGACAATGTGTGCACCATACATTCAGTCTCACCGGTCGCATTGGTTGCATTTCCTTGAGTTTTTCTGTCAGTCTGGCTATTTGATGCTGCAAACCCATTATGGAGGGGTCTTGGAGCTACCTTCCAGCGTGCTATGGAAATTGCTTTTGCAAATGAAAAAGATGTTTTTCTTGTTGTTTATTTGGATGATGTGACAGTGTTTTCAGATTCGGACGATGAGCATTTGCACCATCTAAGAGTGGTTTTTCAGCGTTGCAGAAAGTTTGGGATTTCTCTCAATCCCAAGAAGAGCCTTTTTGCCATGGACGAGGGCAAATTGCTCGGGCATATCATCTCTAAAGATGGCATCCGCATAGATCTAGCCAGAGTGGAGGCTATTCAGCTCATAGATCTTCCACGGAACAAGAAAGAGATTCAGGCCTTCAATGGTAAGATGAATTTTTTGCGCAGATTTATACCTAATTTGGCTGAACATTTGAGAGAAATAACCAATATGTTTAAGAAAGACAACACTGTTAAGTGGAGTGAAGAAGCTATCAAGTCATTCAATTTGGTAAAGTTTGCTTTGTCTAATGCCCCAGTTTTGATCAGTCTCGACTATACTCAAGATTTTATTATATTTTTGTTTGCATCTGAGCATACTATGGCTGTTGTTTTAATGAAAAAGAGAGATGAAGTAGAAAATCCAATTGCCTTTTTCAGTAGGACTATTAGAGATGATGCTTTAAGATATAATATTATTGTAAAACAGGCATTGGCTCTTGTCAAGGCATTGAAAGATTTTAGGGTCTATATTCTACATTCACACACTATAGCATATGTCCCTAATGCAGCAGTCAAGGATGTGCTCATGCAAACTGATCCAGAAGGTCAAAGAGGCAAATGGATAGCAGCAATGTTGGAGTATGATCTGGAGATCAAGCCCACAAAATTGATCAAAGGCCAAGGCTTGGCCAAACTGATGGCCCAATCAAATCTGCGTGCTTTAGATATAAACCTTATTTCAGCAATGTTCGAAGAGGAAGATGAAGGTTTTCTGGTTCCCATTTCAGATATTTTTCTGCAGTCCCCTTGGTATTCAAATATTGTGTATGTTCTTCAGCATCTGTCACCTCCTCCAGGCATGTCTAAGAGTAAAGGTAGATCTCTGAAGCTTAAATCTGCAAAGTATTGCTTTTTAAACAGTGCTCTGTTTTGGAGGGATCCAAGAGGCATTTTGCTAAATTATCTGGTTGAAGAAGAAGCTCAAAAGCTAATGCATGATTTCCATAAAGGTGACTGTGGTGGTCACTTGTTTTGGAAGACTACGACCAACAAGGTATTGAGAGCCAGGTATTATTGGCCCACATTATTTTCTGATTTATATAAAACAATGATGAATTGTCATGAATGTCAGATTTTCCAAGGGAAGAAGAAATTGCTTCCACTTCCTTTGAAACCTGTTTCAGTGAAAGCGCCCTTTCAGCAGTGGGGGCTCAATTTCATAGGAGAAATACATCCTGTGTCCTCAGCACAACATCGATGGATATTGACTGGGACAGATTACTTTACGAAATGGATCGAGGCCATCCCTGCCAGGCAAGCAACAAACACGGTAATTATTCAATTCCTGGAATCAAATATTTTATCCAATTTTGGCTGCCCATGTAAAATTGTGACAGATAATGCAACCACGTTCATATCAAAGAAAATGATCGATTTCTATGACAAATACAACATCGTGCTGGGCCATTCAACAACATATTATACACAAGGTAACGGCCTGGTAGAGTCATCCAACAAATCACTGATGAATATAATTAAGAAAATGTTGGAGGCAAATAAAAGAAATTGGCATCGGAAGCTTATCAACACACTGTGGGCAGACAAAGTCAGCAGTAAAAAATCAATAGGTATGTCACCTTTTGAGTTGGTTTATGGTACTGATGCTGTCTTTCATAATTCTCTTACAGTTCCCTTTATGACATTATTACAAGAAGTTGGCAGCGAAGATGATGACAACCAGCGAAGGATCAACCAAATGATACACCTTCAACAAACAAGAGAACAAGTGTCATAGAAAGCGAGTCAGTTGCAGGACAAGATTAAAAAGATCTATAACAGGAAAACAAAAACAGAAAAGTTTCAGCTAGATGATGTAGTGTTGAAATGGGATGCAAGAAATGAAGACAAAGGGAAGCATGGTAAGTTTGACAACCTTTGGAAGAGACCACACAAAATTATAGCATACAAGGGACAAAATGCCTTCTTTCTTTCAGAAATTGATGGCCAGGATTTTCCAGGTGGAGCGGTAAATGGTAGGCTGCTGAAGCACTACCATTGTTTAAAACATGAAATCAGAATCTTTCTCATCATCATTGTATATACCATGTTATTTTGATCAGAGTTCAAATGCACTGTCATTCAAGTTTGGGGCTCGAGGTGAAGGCTATAAAACTTGGATGATATGTGTATGGTTTGGTTTTATTTCAGTTTTCAGTCTTAGTCTAGAGTCACAGTCAGTTTGCATTTGTGTTTTAGAGTCACAGTCAGTTTGCATTTGTGTTTTAGAGTCATAGTCAGTTTGCATTTTTGACTCCATGCCCAATGGATAAGGCTACTTGGTCTACGGTGTTCTTGGAACCTCCAAGGAGCTACCATCCCCATTGGAGCCAATGTTAGCATCAGTATATTCATACTGCTGTTGGAAATATGATGCAGAGTGTTGTCCTTGATGGCAACCCACTAAATGAAGATGAAGACATGCGACTGTTGACATGTGTTGTCCTTGATGGCAAACCACCTGATGAAGAAAATATGATGTTTCTACAGTGTGTACAGAAGGCATGAAGAAAGGAATTCAATATGTGCTAGATCCATGATGAAATGAGTATGTTTCAAGGAATACGCGGATTTGTCTAGGAGAAGTCGCGTATGCACGTGGTTAAGTACGTGCCAAGTCGCGTATGGGCAAAAGCACTCAAAAAGTGCAAAACCAGGGGTAACCAACATGGTATTGACCCATTGTATTGGGTAATGATTCGTCTAAATGACCCCGTCTAGGAATACCATCGGATGTAATGTGGTTTTGGCTCATGGTATTGAAAAAGGGTAAACCTATATAAAGAGAAGAAATTCATTGTGCAAATCATAAGTATGGGTGCAAGATGTCTAAGCTTGAATGAATACTTCTCCTTGAAGTAGATCTGAATGGAAAGGGTTACACTTGAAGATAAATCTGAATGTATGATGCACCAATGATGAAGAAGGGGATCTAGATCTGAAATGCATTTGTATTTGCTAGATCTGATTATGGAAGGCTTAGATCTGTGATGAGGCGAACATCTAGGCGAACATCTGTCTGAAGTAAAAGGGTAAATCTGAACTGAATATCTGATCTGAAGAAGTATGTTGCTCTGTAATGATTGAAGATCTATACGCTACTTCGCCGCGGAGGAAGCGCGTATATACGCGGCTTAGCTGAAGTAAAAGCGCGTATGCGCAATAAAATATACACTGAGGTATACGCTGGTTTGTGTGGACGGAAGCGCGTATATACGCGACATCAGTGAAGGGAAAGCGCGTATGCAAACTAGGGTTTGCTGAAGCAAAGGGTATGAAATATCCGATCTGTTCTGCTGTGTTTCTGCTATCTGATCTGTGTTGTTAAGTATCTGTTGGTGATGTATGTTTATGCTTAAAAGTTTGGAAAGGGTCTGGTCTGGAAATATGATGAAATGTGGCCTCGCAAGTTGTGTTCTATTGAAGTGGTTGACCCAGAAAATCTGATGAAACGTGGTCCAAGTCGGTGCTCCGAGGGCTGTAGCCTTCCCGCCCTCGTGGGTTGTAGCTCCCTTCCGTGAGGCCGGTAAACGAGAGCAGGGGGGGGTCGTAGCTCCCTTCAGGAGAGGCCGAAACGAGTCGGGTTGGCTCCCTCCAGGAGAGGTCGGGTAAACGAGCGTTGTGTGGAGAGTAGCTCGGCAAGTGGCCGCCGTCCGCGGGCCGCAAAGACATATGTTGTGTATGTTTTCTCTATAATAAAATATTGAAGGCCGAGCAACCGTGTACGTGGTTTTCTCCCGACTTGGGTTTCCACCTAAAAATCCTGGTGTTCATGTGTGATGCTTTGTGTGATGGTTTATTCTATTCTTACTGCACATGTTTACTATTTGTAGAACATCTAATGAATGAATGATGGAATGATATAAGTGAAGAACTAATGGCATAATTAGATCTCTGAGTATACGCGAGTTTTATGAAGTATATCCGCGTGTATACGCTACTTGGCTTCCTCAAAGTAGCGTATGGGTTTTAAGGAATGAAAAAGTAAAAATTTTTGAATATGCAGTAAATACTGATTCACCCTCCCCTCTCAGTATTTTTCCCAACAATTGGTATCAGAGCGAGGTCCTTGTGGAGAAGCGTGGTTTTCTCTCGATTTGGGTTTCCACCTAAAAATCCTGGTGTTCATGAGTGATGCTTTGTGTGATGGTTTATTCTGTTCTTACTGCACATGTTTACTGTTTATTGAACATCTGATGAATGAATGATGGAATAATATAAGTGAAGATTTAATGACAGATCTAGATCTCTGTGTATACACTAGTTTCATAAAGGGGATCCGCGTATATACGCTAGTTTACTGAAGGAAAGTAGCGTATGGGTTTTAAGGAATGAAAAAGTAAAAAGATTTGATTATGCAGTAAATACTGATTCACCCCCCCCTCTCAGTATTTTTCCCAACAATTGGTGTCAGAGCAGGTTCTTCTGCAGAAGCTTGATCGCTTGAAGGAGATCCGTCGCAATGGGAAGTCAAGAAGGAGTGATGTCTATAAAGCCACCTCTATTCAATGGAAGAAATCTGATATTCTGGAAGGTACGAACAAAAGCATATCTGCAAAGTCTTGGTGCAGATGTATGGGCAATCGTGGAAGAAGGCTATCAATACCCGGCAAGTATTCCTACTGATGCAGCAGAAAGGAAGAAGTATGAAATCAATGCCAAAGCGGTGAATGTCTTATTAGGAAGCATGTATGAATCAGAATTTGCTAAAGTGATGCAGCTACATTCAGCAAAAGAAATATGGGACATAATCATTCTAAGCTATGAAGGAGACACAAAGGTAAAAAGTGCAAAACTCCAAACTCTTAGAATTGAATATGAAAATTTGAAGATGCATAGTGATGAAAGTGTTGCGAGTTTCTTTCTTCGTCTGGATGATATTGTAAATCGAATGAGAAATTTGGGTGAAACCATAACTGATACTACTCTGGTGGAAAAGGTCTTAAGATCTTTGACTTCAAAATTTGACTCTAAAGTTTCAGCTATTGAAGAAAGGCAAGATCTGCAATCGCTTACTATTGTTCAATTACATGGTACTCGGACTGCTTTTGAAATGAGACAAGGAGGTCCTTCTCAAGTAAGAGAAGCTGCTTTTAAGGCATCTACAAAAGGAAAGGAAAAGGAAGTTGTCAAAGAATCCAGCTATATATCCGATGAAGAAGAAGCGAATTTCGTGAGAAAGCTCCAACTAGGTACTGGAAGATTCAAAGGTAAGCTTCCCTTCAAATGTTTTGAGTGTGGAAAAGTTGGTCATTATGCTGCTAAATGTCCTTGTAGAGAAAAGCATGGTAAAGAGAAACAATTTGAGAAGAGAAAGAGTTATTATGCAAAAGAAGATGATGATGAAGTGTCCAGTGAAGATGAAGAAGATTCTGACCAAGATCTGAAAGTGCTCATGGCTAAGAAGCAAAAGAAGAAGGTTACTCAAGGAAAGGAGACACCTCAGAAATCGTGTATAGCAAAAATTGAAGAAGATGAAACAGATTCCGACGAAGATCTACAAGCACTCATGGCAAAGAAGAAAAAGGAGAAGGCCACGTGTAATACTCTTCTTTGTGCAAACAATAGTAAAAATAGTGAAAGTAAATTTGTGGATCTAGAAGAAGCTCTCAAGATTAAAGTTGAAGAATTGCAAAGTTCATATAATAATCAAGAAACTATCTACAAAGAGATGATCTCACAAATGAAAGATCAAATAGAAATGCTGAATGGACAGGTGGACAAGTATCAAAGGTTTCATACTTATGCATCCAATCAAATTAAAGATCTAGAAGCAGATCTTGAAAAATCAAGCAAGAAGAATGAAGGACTTGAAGCTGCAATCATTTTTCTTCAGGAAGATTTAGAAGCATCAAGTAAGAAAAATAAGGAACCTCTACAATCATTTGAAAAGGAAAGCCTTGAAGCAGAAATCATCTCTCTCAAAGAAGATCTGGAAAAATCAAATAAGAAGAATGAAGAGCTGCAACAAACATGTGAAGAAAACGAAAATTGTTTGAAAGAAGAGATTCTAAATCTGAAGGATCAAGTAGAAGATGGAAGAAGGAAAGAAGAAAGCATGACAAAGCAATGTCAAGCCTTGGAGGTTGAGGTAAACATTCTCAAAGGTAAATTGGAAGAAAAGGTAAAACTGTTGAGGTTTCATGATAGTACTAATATTCTAGACAATATTCTGAGTAATCAAAGGTCTCCTGCTATCAAACATGGTCTTGGTTTCCATGAAACTGTTAAAGGAGAATCTAGCTCACAAGGAAGTGCCAAAAATTCAGAGGATGTCAATGCAAAACCTGAAGTATTGAAAGAGACAAAAGCTCAACCAACAATCATGAACTCTCAAAGGAATTCATTCAAGAACGTTGAATGTTTTAAATGTCATAATTAGGACATGTTGCAGCAAATTGCAGGAGCAGATCATTTCAGCCTCAAACAAACAGTTCCTACATAGAAAGGTACTCTGGTTTCTTCAAGGGATATTGTTTTTCATGTAACAAGTATGGACACAAAGCAGCTGATTGTAAAAGGAGGAAGAATAAAAATACTCATTATGATTCTTATGCTTATTTTTCTGGACACATGAGATGTTATTCTTGTAACAAGTATGGACATATAAGAAAGGAATGCAGGTCGAACAGATATGAGAAATTTCAGCACACAAATAGAAAAAAAATCTGGAAGAAGATGGAGGGATGGAATAAGAAAAAATCTAGAGAAGAAAAGGATGTTTTTGTGGATGCTCTAGAAGACAATGATTTTCTTGAAGAAAACACTCAATTCAAGATGAAGGACCGATCAGAAACGTAGGTAATTATGACCCTACTGCAGTCATCCGCTTCTGGAAGCTTACTTCTCTGATTGACTGCAGGAATGATGTGGGATACATTATGAGATTTAGTAATGTATCGTCACAAGGGGAGCAATGCATGATGTCTCTCATGGTTGATTTGATTATTCTGGTTATGTTTACTTCTGACAGCGCATCTGATGTGGAAAGGACAGGTACAGGAGGTACAAGCTCAGGAGGAAATGAAGGAAGATGAAATTTTTATATGCTTCACTTTCCATACGCAGGTTATATTAACCAAAGTCGCGTATACATGCGAGTTTCATCAGACACATACGCGTATGCATTGATGATAAAAGAATTTATCTGATAACTGAATATCTGGAGCAGAGGTCCAGGGGGAGCATCAGTCTGACTGCTGATGATTACACTGTTAGCATTATTCTAGTTATTCTCATAATAATGAAATGATACATGGGTTCTTGTGTTGAACATTATGGATGAAGCCTGGCTGCTTTATGATGAAGAGCATTTGTTGTTGAGATGAAAGTCTTATAATTCAGAGAAGAGGACAGATCATGCAGAGATTGTTGCTGATGACTTGCTGTTGAAGGTGCTTCAGATTGCAAGCTAAGGAAGAGCATTGGTTTAGGGGGAGCAGCAGGTTGAATACTAATGATTGTATTGTTGGCAATATGACTGCTTGTTCTTTGGTTTTTGTGATACTCATGCTCAAATGATGATGTCTTGGTACATGATTTATTATGATGATTTTTTGAGCCCTGGTTGCTGATAAGTATCCTTTGTGCTCACACATGGATGAGTTGGATGTCGGTTGATTCAGAAATAAGAAGAGATCATGCAAAGTTTGTTACTATGGTTGAGATCTTTTGCCTACATATGTTACTTCATGTTACATCTTGAAGATCATGGTGTTTTTGGACCACATGGATGATTGCTTGACACATATCTGAAGATGCTGTTCTGGTATGATAATCTCTTTTGGAAAGAATGTATTGATGCTGCAAAGGATCTGAAGGCTTGGTTACTAATGGGCTTATGCTACAACCATTGGATGACGCTTGAAGACACAACTACAGTATTCTGTTATATCTGTAGTCCAGGGAAGCAGTCAAATATCTCAGAAAGAAGCTGAACATTGTCTGTTCCTCATAAAGAATCAGATATGTATAAATTTTAGAAGATGGCTTGGGATACGCGGGTTTCCTGAAACACAGTCGCGTATGTACGCGAGTTCCTGCACATAAGACCGCGTATGTTTGGTTGCTGACAATTTTTTGGTTGGTTCAGCATTCTTCAGCACAGCTGCAGTGCTGTCTGGTATCTCTGATACTGTTTGGTATCTCTGGTGGTGTTCCAGTTCTCATAATTCTATTTCTTATGTTTTGATGAAGATGCCTTGATGATTTGTTGGTGGAAGTTTTCAGGATGCACAAAATAAGGGGGAGCCTTATTCATATGAAAAGGATGCATGGTTGCACAGATTCAGGGGGAGCATTAGTTTTGCTGAGTATAATGCACTGCTGGCATTACGGTGGTTCTGATATATGATCTCTCTTGAGGTCTTTTTGGTATTGGTTATGAAAAGTCATTTTTGATGAAAAGGTCATGTGGAGACCCATGTTGTAAAATTGTAATATTCAGTCATGTAAGGACTTGTCAATTTTGTAAACCCACTTGGTTGGGTAGCTGAGTCAAATTTGTAAACCCACTTGGTTGGGTAGTTGAGTCTCATATGTAAATTCACTTGGATGGATAATTGATGTAAGTATGAGTCTTTGGTGATAGGAAGTTCATAGAGTCATGTACTTCATTGACAAATATGTTTGAAGATTCAGCATGAACTCAGGGGGAGCTTGGCCACTTCACCACATATCAGATCTGCAGAATGTTTCTTCCACATGAGGAGAAAATGGGGAGAGTGTTGGTTTTTGATCCGCCCTTTGCCCTTGATGTCAAAGGGGGAGAATGACATGGTGTTTGAATGAAGAGAAGATAATGATGTCAAATATTTGGGATAGTGACATGGTACCTATCTGTTGTGGTAACCAAACACCATCGTGGTTGCCATCAAGTCCAAAGGGGGAGATTGTTGGAAATATGATGCATAGTGTTGTCCTTGATGGCAACCCACTAAATGAAGATGAAGACATGCGACTGTTGACATGTGTTGTCCTTGATGGCAAACCACCTGATGAATAAAATATGATGTTTCTACAGTGTGTACAGAAGGCAATGAAGAAAAGAATTCAGAATGTGCTCAAAATATGATGAAAAGAGTATGTCTCTTTGTATACGCGGATTGGCCTAGGGGAAGTCGCGTATGCACGCGGAAAAGAACGTGCCAAGTCGCGTATGGGCTAAAGCGCTCAAAAGGTGCAAAACCAAGGGTAACCACCATGGTATTAACCCATGGTATTGGGTAATGATCCGCCTAATTGACCCCGTCCAGGTAGTTTTGGGCTCATGGTATTGTTTTGGCCCATGGTATCGAAAAAGGGGCTCATGGTATTGAAAAGGATAAACATATATAAGGAGAAGAATTTCATTGTGCAAATCATGAGTGTGGGTGCAAGATGTCTGAGCTTGAATGAATACTTCTCTCTGAAGTATATCTAAATGGAAAGGGTTACACTTGAATGATAAATCTGAATGTATGATGCACCAATGATGAAGAAGGGGATCTAGATCTGAATTGCTCTTGTATTTGCTAGATCCGATTATGGAAGGCTTAGATCTGTGATGAGGCGAGCATCTAGGTGAACATCATGCGAAGCAAAGGGTAGATCTGGTGAATATACGATCTGATGAAATCTTTACTCGTAATGATTGAAGATCTATCGCTACTTGGCAAACGGAGGAAGCGTATATACGCGACTCATATGAAGAAAGCACTTATATACACAATAAAATATACAACGAGGTATCTGATCTGACGAGATTTGTGTGAATGCAACGCGTATATATGCGACATCAGTGAAGGGTAAAGCGCGTATGCAAACTAGGGTTTGCTGAAGCAAGGGGTATGAAATATCTGATCTGTTCTGTTGTGTTTCTGCTATCTGATCTGTGTTGATAAGTATCTGTTGGTGATGTATGTTTGTGCTTAAAAGTATGGAAAGGGTCGAGTATGAAAATATGATGAAATGTGGCCTTCAAATGTTGTTCTATTGAAGTTGTTGGATCCAGTGTGAAAATTGATGAAACGTGGTCCAAGGTGGTGCTGAGGGTTGTAGCTTTAGGTTGGGGGGAGTCAGTAGCTCCTTTCGGTGGTGAAAATGGCAATATCAGAGGTCGTAGCTCCCCTTCCGGGAGAGGGTGGTAAGCAGTCGAGGTTGGAGCTCCCCTTCCGGGAGAGGTGATGGCAGCGCCCAATTGGGTGCACTGCGTCTTTGATGTCTGCGACACATGTATTGTAAGATGTTTTCTCTATAATAAGATATTGAAGAGGTGAGAGCAAGCTATGATGATTTTCTCCCGATTTGGGTTTCCACCTAAAAATCCAGGTGTTCATGTGTGATGCTTTGTGTGATGGTTTATTCTGTTCTTACTGCACCTGTTTACTGCTTATTGAATATCTGATGAATAAATGATGGAATGGTTTAAGTGAATATTTAATGACATATCTAAATCTCTGTGTATACGCTAGTTTTATAAAGGGGATCCGCGTATATACGCTAGTTTACTGAAGTAAAGTAGCGTATGGGTTTTATGGAATGAAAAAGTAAAAAGATTTGATTATGCAGTAAATACTGATTCACCCCCCCCTTTCAGTATTTTTCCCAACAACGTGGTCCGTAGAGGTGCTGAGGGTTGTAGCCTTCAGTCAGGGGGTTGTAGCTCCCTTCCAGGAGAGGCTGGTAATAGAGATCAAGGGGTCGTAGCTCCCTTCCAGGAGAGGCTGGTAAACGAGTCAGGGGGTTGGAGCTCCCTTCCAGGAGAGGCTGGTAAACGAGCATAGGTGGGTGCCTGCGTGCTGGTAGAAGTCTGCACCAGCACATATGTTGTAAGATGTTTTCTCTATAATAAAATATTGAAGGCTGAGCAACGACAGCGGTGGTTTTCTCCCGACTTGGCTTTCCACCTGAAAATCCTGGTGTTCATGTGTGATGCTTTGTGTGATGGTTTATTCTATTCTCACTGCACATGTTTACTGTTTATTAAACATCTGATGAATGAATGATGGAATGATATAAGTGAAGAATTAATGACATAATTAGATCTCTGTGTATACGTGAGTTTCATAAAGGGTATCCGCGTATATACGCGAGTCTGTATCAGGAAAGTAGCGTATGGGTTTTAGAAGCAAGAAAAGTAAAAGTTTTGAATATGCAGTAAATACTGATTCACCCCCCCTCTCAGTATTTTTCCCAACAATTGGTATCAGAGCAGGTCCTTCTGCAGAAGCTTGATCGCTTGAAGGAGATCTGTCGCAATGGGAAGTCAAGAAGGAGTAATGTCTATAAAGCCACCTCTATTCAATGGAAGCAATCTGATATTCTGGAAGGTACAAACAAAAGCATATCTGCAAAGTCTTGGTGCAGATGTATGGGAAATCGTGGAAGAAGGTTATCAATACCCAGCAAGTATTCCTACTGATGCAGCAGAAAGGAAGAAGTATGAAATCAATGCCAAAGCAGTAAATGTCTTGTTAGGAAGCATGTCTGAATCAAAATTTGCTAAAGTGATGCAGCTACATTCAGAAAACGAAATATGGGACAAAATCATTCTGAGCTATGAAGGAGATACAAAGGAAAAAAATGCAAAACTCCAAACTCTTAGAATTGAATATGAAAATTTGAAGATGCATAGTGATGAAAGTGTTGCCAGTTTCTTTCTTCGTCTAGATGATATTGTAAATCGGATGAGAAATTTGGGTGAAACCATAACCAATACTACTCTGGTGGAAAAAGTCTTAAGATCCTTGACTTCAAAATTTGACTCTAAAGTTTCAGCTATTGAAGAAAGGCAAGATCTGCAAACTCTTACTATTGTTCAATTACATGGTATTCTGACTGCTTTTGAAATGAGACAAGGAGGTCCTTCTCAAATCAAAGAATTTGTTTTTAAGGCGTCTGCAAAAGGAAAAGAAAAGGAAGTTGTCAAGGAATCCAGCTATATATCCGAAGAAGAAGAAGAGAATTTTGTGAGAAAACTCCAACTAGGTACTGGAAGATTCAAAGGTAAGCTTCCCTTCAAATGTTTTGAGTGTGGAAAAGTTGGTCATTATGCTGCAAAATGTCCTTATAAAGAAACATCCGCTAAAGGAAAAGAAGTAGCAAGAAGGAATAAGAATCGATCTAGCACAAGAAAAAGTTACTATATTAATGAAGACAGTGATGGGTCATCTGATAGTGAGGAAGAATGTGAACAAGATATTAAACTGCTCATGGAAAAAGAATCTAGAGAAGAAAAGGATACTTTTGTGGATGCTCTGGAAGACAATGATGTTCTTGAAGAAAACAATCAACTCAAAGTAAGCCTAGAAGAAAAGAACATAATCATAGAGACTCTTGAAAATCAGCTTGAAGCAAAGGAAAAACGCATTGAGGAATTGGAGTGTGAAGTAGTAAGTCTAAGGAAAGATAATGAGAAAGTAAAAACTCTCAATCTTAGATTTGCTAAAGGTTCAGAAACCTTAGATGAGATTATCAAGATATAACGGTCTCCTCTTATAAAAACAGGTCTTGGATATACTGGGGAATCTTCCCAGACTTCAGCACCAAATTATCTGAAAGCAGCCACAGCTGGTTCACTACATTCAGCCACTCAGCAAAGGAACAAAGGATATTTCCAGGTAAAGCATGATCATCTCAATTCAAGGAACACTAACAGGGAGATCTTTCAAAGAAGCTACAACCAACAGGTAAATTCAAATAGAAGATTTCATGATCGTAGAAATTTCTACTTCAATGGAAAATGTTTCTCATGTCACAATTTTGGTCATAAAGATGTTCAATGTGTTGCATATAAAACCATCATGACAAGAGAAGCAAGAAAGAAAAGGATGAATATTGAACCAAAGAGGAACACCTATAACAACTTTTCTCCTCTGCAAAACGAAGTTGAATGTACTTATTGCAATAACTTTGGTCATGAATAATCTGAATGCAGGAGCAAGGTCCAGCCAAAAGAACATGTTCCCTCAAGCTCTAAAGTGTGGAAAAAGAAAGAAATACCAGTTGAAAATTGTGGGATAGCGTTATTTGCAGAAGGTGAAGAAAATCAATGGTACATTGATGGTGGGTGCTCAAGACACATGACAGGTGACAAAAGCAAACTTCTTGCATATAATGCTCTAGAAAAGGAAAAGAAAGTTACATTTGGAAATGATACTCCTGCTGTAATTAAAGGAAAAGGGTCAATGTTTCTAAAAGAAAAGGTGAAGGCTAATGATGTCATGTATGTGGATGGATTAAGGCATAACCTGTTAAGTGTAAGTCAAATGTGTGATCAAGGAATAGAAGTGGTCTTTAGTTCAAAAGAATGTGTGGTTCGTGATCTTGATACAGGTAAAATCATTATAAAAGGAAAAAGAAATCCTAGCAACCTGTATGTACTGAACGGCATAGATCAATGTTACTTGAGCAAGTCTTTAGAAAATTGGCTATGGCATAGAAGGCTGGGGCATCTGAGCTTCTCTCAAATCAACAAAGCAAGCAGACTTCAAGCTGTTCGTGGTCTTCCCAATATTAATCTACCAGAAAGTATCATATGCAAATCTTGTCAATTCGGTAAGCAGACCAGAGTATGATTTAATGCCAAAGAAGGATCATCAAGTGAGCCTCTTGAACTCATTCATACTAACATATGTGGACCTATGAGGAAAAAGTCACCACGTGGGGAAGAATACTATATCTTATTCATTGATGATTACTCTATAATGTGTTGGATCGGGCTCATTAAACACAAAGATGAAGCATTTGAAAAATTTCAGATCTTCAAAGCATTAGTTGAAAATGAATTAGATCTAAAAATCAAGTGTCTTAGATCTGATCGAGGAGGAGAATATACATCAAATGAATTCTTTGAATTTTGTGAACAACATGGCATAAAGAGACAATTCTCTGTAGCAGGCACTCCACAACAAAATGGCGTAGCAGAAAGAATGAATAGAACAATTCAACAAATGGCTAGAGCTATGCTTGATGATTCTGGAACTCCTGACATGTTCTCGGGTGAAGCAGCACACACAGCAGCTAACATTCTCAACAAGGCTCATGTTCGGGTAAATAGTGACAAAACTCGATATGAACTCTGGTATGGTAATTCTCCCTCTCTGAAGCATTTTAGAGTTTTTGGAAGTAAATGCTTTATCAAAAATAATGATGAAAAGCTTGGCAAGTTTGAACCTAGATCGGATGAAGGGATATTTCTTGGTTACTCATCTACAAGCAAAGCATACAAATGTTACAATAAAAGGCTTCGAAAGATTGTTGAATGTATTGATGTTGTTATTGATGAGTCTCCTACAGCTCCTAAAGAAGAAAAACAAACAACAAAAGAAGATGATGGTGACTTATGTCCTTCTACATCAAATAGAAATGATATAAGCAGTGGATCCAATGAAGAACCTGAAGATGATCTATCTGAAAAAGCTCCATCCAGATATGTTCAAAAGAATCATCCTGAATCTCAAATTTTGGGAGATAAGGAATCAGGTGTACGAACAAGGAGAACTCTTGTGGGATCTTCTAGTCATCTGGCACTTCTATCTACAATTGAACCCCACAATGTCAATCAAGCTAGCAAAGATGAATTTTGGAAGCAATCCATGAATGAAGAGCTTGATCAAATTGAAAAGAATGACACTTGGGAATTGGTACCAAGACCACATGATAAAAATGTCATTGGAACTAAATGGATTTTCAAGAACAAGTTAAATGAGAATGGGGATGTTGTAAGAAACAAAGCTAGATTGGTTTGAAAAGGGTATACTCAACAAGAAGGTATAGACTTTGAAGAAACTTTTGCTCCTGTAGCTAGACTTGAAGCCATAAGAATGTTTCTTGCTTTTTCAAGTTATCAACAAATCAAAGTTTATCAAATGGATGTTAAATCTGCTTTTCTTAATGGTGATCTAGAAGAAGAAGTATATATAGAACAACCGGAAGGATTCATCTTGGGAAATGATGCAAATCTTGTTTGTAGACTTAAAAAGGCTCTGTATGGACTCAAACAAGCTCCAAGGGCTTGGTATTATCGTCTTGACAAATATCTTCATCAACGAGGATTTTCAAAGGGGTCTGCTGATAGCAACTTATACACAAAAGTTGAAAATGATAAACTATTGATTGTAGTTGTATATGTTGATGATATCATTTTTGCGAGTAACGAAGAATCTATGAGTCAAAAATTTGCTTCTGTCATGCAGCAAGAATTTGAAATGTCTTTACTTGGGGAACTAACATTCTTTCTTGGCTTGCAAGTGCATCAATCTGCAGATGGTATATTTCTATCACAAGCAAAATATCTTAAGCAAATTATGAAGAAGTATGGCATGGAAGAATGCAAACCTGTAAGTACACCAATGATAACCGGATGCAGTCTCAGTTCTAATGATGATTCTCCCACAGTGAATCAACCAGAATACAGATCGATGATTGGAAGTCTACTTTATCTCACTGGGACCAGACCAGAAATTATGCATGCAGTTGGGATTGTTGGACGATTCCAAGCTAATCCAAAAGAGTCTCACCTTCAGGCTGTCAAAAGGATATTCAAATATCTACAAGGAACTCAAGACTTTGGTCTATGGTATCCAAAGGATGCTGATCTTACTCTTCATGCTTACACTGATGCAGATTGGGATGGAAGTGTTGATGATCGGAAAAGCACTAGTGGTGGTGCATTCTATATGGGACCCCGGCTAGTATCTTGGTTCAGCAAGAAGCAAAATTCTATTGCCTTATCTACAGCAGAAGCAGAATATGTGGCTGCCGCATCTTGTTGCACTCAACTCCTTTGGATGATGCAAACCTTACAAGATTTTCAATTCAAATGTACACCTCCTGTCCCCATTAAGTGTGACAATACAAGTGCCATCAGTATTTCAAAGAATCCTGTTATGCATTCGAAGACCAAGCACATTCCCATCAAGTATCACTTTTTACGTGAACAAGTGCTTGAGCAAAAGGTGAAGTTGGAGTATGTTCCCTCCAAAGAACAAGTTGCTGATATCTTTACCAAACCTCTGCCCAGGGAAGCGTTCGAGTATCTAAGACAGAAGCTGGGAGTGTTCTCTGCCAGTCAAAAGAACAAATCTGCATAAATTTAGAAGATGAGAAGATGGTAGTGGATACGCGGGTTTCCTGAAACACAGTCGCGTATATACGCGAGTTCCTGCACAGAAAGCCGCGTATGGTTGGTTGCTGACAATTTTACATGTAGATCGGCTCTCTTACGGCCACAATTTGCGGTCTTCTTCGCTTATCTACGATGCTGTTTTGGTATCTTTGGTGGTGTTCCGAGTTCTCATAATTCTATTTCTAATGTTTTGATAAAGATGCCTTGATGATTTGTTGGTAAAAAGTGTTCGGGATGCACACACTAGGGGGAGCCTTAAAATCCTTGTGGAAAGGTTGCTTGGGATGCACACAATTCGGGGGAGCATTACCATTCTCTGAGTATAATGCATTGTTGGCATTATGATGGTTCTGAAATATGTTCTCTTTCTTGAGGAATTTCTGGTATTGGTTATGAAAAGTCATATTTGTATTTTGATGAAAAGGTCATGTTGAGACCCATGATGTAAAATTGTAAATTTCAGTCATGCAAGGACTTGTCAAAATTTGTAAACCCACTTGGTTGGGTAGCTGAGTCAAATTTTGTAAACCCACTTGGTTGGATCTTTGATGTAAGTATGAGTCATTGGTGATAGGAATTTCATAGAGTCATGTACTTCATTGGAAAATATTTTGAAGATTGACATGAACTCGGGGAAGCTTAGATACTTAGGTATATAAGTTACGAAAAGGGAGAGTATGTTGGTTTTGATCCACCCTTTGCCCTTGATGTCAAAGGGGAAGAGTGACATGGTGTTTGAATGAAGAGAAAGAATGGTGTCAAAATGGAGAAAATGACATGGTGCCATTGTATTCTTAATGTACCTATCTGTTGTAGTAACCAAACACCATCGTGGTTGCCATCAAGTCCAAAAGGGGAGATTGTTGGCAATATGATGCAGAGTGTTGTCCTTGATGGCAACCCACTAAATGAAGATGAAGACATGAGACAGTTGACATGTGTTGTCCTTGATGGCAAACCAGGCGGTGAAGTTATTCTTGACACGATGGACTTGGTAAAGTAAATCAACCTTGAAATGATGTTGTTAGCAATATGATCTTGAGTGTTGTCCTTGAATGGCAACCCATGATGAAGATGATGGCAACTTACTTGATGAAGTTGTGCTTGATAGAATCATCTTGATGAACTAAATCTGATGTATCTACAGTGAGTACAGAAGGCAATGAAGAAAGGATTTCAGCATGTGCTAAATCTATGATGAAAAGAGTATGTCTCAAGGCATACGCGGATCTGTCTAGGAGAAGTCGCGTATGCACGCGGGAAACAATGTTCCAAGTAGCATATGGGAAAAAGCGCTCATAAAGTGCAAAACCAGGGGTAACCACCATGGTATTGACCCATTGTATTGGGTAATGATTCATCTAAATGACCCCGTCCAGGAATACCATCGGAAGTAATGTGGTTTTGGCTCATGGTATTGAAAAAAGGGTAAACCTATATAAGGAGAAGAAATTCATTGTGCACATCATGAGCATGGGGGCAAGATGTCTGAGCTTGAATGAATACTTATCTCTGAAGTATATCTGAATGGAAAGGGTTACAATTGAATGATAGATCTGAACATATGATGCACCAATGATGAAGAAGGGGATCTAGATCTGAAATGTACTTGCTAGATCTGTTTATGGAATGATTAGATATGACGAGGCGAATATCTCTATTCCAGGCAAAGGGTAAAATCTGGAAGTGATGTATCTAACAGAAGAATTGCACGACACAAAAGTCCGAAGAACCACACGCTTGTTCGCTCAAGGGGAAGCACGATATGCTGCCGTTCGCTCGACAGCGCGTATGCGTTAATAAAATTAGCTCAGCATATGTGGCGGGGAGCACAGCACCGTTTATGTGAATTGTTGCATACATACGACATCGAGAAAGGAAAGCGTACGCAAACCAGTTCGTTCGGGTCTCATGGTAAGAAAATGTCCCATTTGCTCCGTCAAGCCATCGATATGTGTCGTTGAGGTTATGTATCCTCGTTTCATGGTTGACCGTGCTTAAAAGTATGGGGGTAAAGGGTCTGGGCCCCAAAAAAAGGATATGATGAAACGTGGCTTGCAAGTTGTGTTCTATTGAAGTTGTTGGATCCAGTGTGAAAATTGATGAAACGTGGTCCAAGGTGGTGCTGAGGGTTGTAGCCTTCAGTCAGGGGGTTGTAGCTCCCTTCCAGGTGAGGCTGGTAAACGAGATCAGGGGGTCGTAGCTCCCTTCCAGGAGAGGCCGGTAAACGAGTCAGGGGGTTGGAGCTCCCTTCCAGGAGAGGCTGGTAAACGAGCACAGGTGGGTGCCTGCGTGCTGGTAGAGTCTGCAGCAGCACATATGTTGTAAGATGTTTTCTCTATAATAAAATATTGAAGGCTGAGCAACTGCAGCGGTGGTTTTCTCCCGACTTGGGTTTCCACCTAAAATCCTGGTGTTCATGTGTGATGCTTTATGTGATGGTTATTATGTTGTTACTACACATGTTTACTGTTAACTTAACATCAGATGAATGAATATTGCAAAGAACTAAGTTAATAAATATCTGCATATTTAGATCTCTGCTAATACGCGAGTTGCATGAAGGATATCTGCGTGTATACGCGAGTTTACTAAAGGAAAGTAGCGTATGGGTTTTAGAGAGTGAAAAAGTAAAAATATTTGAATATGCAGTAAATACTGATTCACCCCCCCCTCTCAGTATTTTTCCCAACAAAAATTGGGCAAACTAAGATGATATGTTAGAGGCTTATTCTGTACAAACATAAATTCTCTTGACAATGGTCAAGAATCCTTTGAACACCTCTCTATCTTGGGAAGGAGGTCTCATTCCTGTTGTAGGATCATACCATTTTGAATTAACTACATAAGATTCCATATGAATAGGGGTGTTCAATGTATTCCACCACCCACATATAAACTATTTCAGTTGTGGCTATAAAGTAGGATCCTTACTATTTGTGATGGTTTTGATCCTCTCACACATGGAGTCCATATTATCATAAAGCTCACCTAACAATGGACCATCTGTGTCTGCATAGTGGATCATATCACAAATTGGTTCTAGAAATTCCACAACAAATTTGACATCAACCCAAAAATGATCATCCAAATTCAACCTCTTCACCTCCAAAGTTTTATCTAAGGTAGATAACCTCCACTCCAAAAGCCACCTAAGTAAAATGTAATAAGTTACAAATCTGGTATCTGCTACTTTAAGAAGCTCCATTTTGGCATGCTTGCAGTAAATGGCTTGTGATTGATGATGGTTTCATATAAACATTTGAATTTTGCGGCCATTTTTAATTAATGATTGAATCCATTCAATTTTCCTGGCGTCCTTCAATGCATTATTAAAATAATTCACTACACATGGTGTCCAAAAAATATGCTTGGGTACATCAAGGAAAAAATTAAAATATTAATAAATCAAAATTCTTATTGTTTAAAATTAGAAAACAAATCAAACTTGTAATAAACATTAAAAATGTAATTAATGTAATTTAAATATAAAATAAATAAAACTTCAAAGTTGAAACTTGTCACTAACCTGTACTACTTTTGAACCATTTTCCTTGCTGCTTTGCACATTGGAGTTCATTAGTAATAACTTGAAAAACATTGGATGGCCCCACCTTTACAATGGCATCACATAATTGGTCTTTCAAGAATTTATTGTTCTTTTCTTGACCAAAACAATCAATGGCCTTGAGAAAATAAAGACCAAACAAGGAAGAGACAATGATGTTTATGAATGGGCGATTCCTACAATCAGTCCATCCATCCATGGCAATTGAGCATCCATAAGGGTGCCATTATATTCTCAAGATGGGGTTTCTCCTTGTCCACCAACACAGGTTGGAGCTTCTCATAACCAGGTGCTTTATACCCTGGAGGTCCATCATTACTAACACGAACCATTTTCTTAAAATATGGTGAATAGGCTGCGTTGAAGGGAATGTCACAAGCAAGAAAAAATATTGCTATTGCAAGATCAAAACCCCCCCTACCTTTCACATCAAACATGCCATAAAGGTAGCCAAGTTTAGGCTTCTTGCATGCATGACTGGTAGTGATTTTTGATGCTCTAAATGGCACATGCTCATCACCAACTTGAAATTCATCATCATATGGTAATTCTTCCTCATTGGAGTCATCATTTCAATCAACATTACGACAGGGCTTGGATATTGCGTTGCCTGCTTTACCATCATCCCTTTGTTGCTATCTTTGTGCACTAGGGAGTCTAGTCGGATCATCTGGGTCTCCAGTGCAAGCATCAAAAACCTTCCTTGGTATCTTCATAAAATGAGCTTTAACTATGGTATACCTCCCTTTCCATTCAAGCTAACATAAATTTCATTTTATTGTTTTTGTTCCCTAAACACCCTTTGGAGGCTTTTGCCTTTCCACATATTTCTAGAGTGGATATTGTGGATTTAATGAATACATTATTGATTTTGGAAATGAACCAAAATGCCAAATCTGAAAGCAAGGGAATTAGAAAATTAAAAATCCAAAATTTAAATATAAAACAAATGTAGGTTTTCCCTAATGGTCTTACTCAAAACATTCTATTTTTTTACCGCTGTCAAAAAAATATTTTGACCGTGGTCAAGAATCCTTTATTTTTGTCTCATCCTCAAGCCTTTAACAAAGAATGAGATTGTTGGTGCCTCGTGAGCTCCATCAACAGTTTTTGGTTTTCTCAAATTGTTCCACTTTAGAACATTTCTAAATTTTTTTCATTATATTTTATATGGTTTTGGGAACTCCCTATGATTTTATTTTTGATCATTTTCCCCTTGAAATACAATTTGTCTCTCTTAAGCCTAACACTAATACAATGGCCACCAATTTTACTTTCCATCAAGGTTCTTAGTCTGTTAATTATCAATCACTTTATTCAAAAAGTTATTTTTGCCTCATTCCTGAAAATGTGCAATATACTGAACACGCATATTCCAATAGCACTGGATATGGAAGCTCAATTTAAATCTAAAGATGAGGATCTCTGGAAATGGATATGTACTGATGAATACATGAAATTCGCATTTCTTGCATGTTATGAATCATTCAAAAATGTTTTGTGGGTACTAATTGCTGGTGTAAATGAGAAAAGGTAAGAGTTATAGGAAGACAATTTAAATACAAGTCATATTTTTAGTTTAATTGGCTTGAAGAGAAAAAATGTGAACATTATTTCTTCGATCCTAATTCTGCTTCATGATTCTCGTACCTATTTTCTGTCCATATTGGTTGATTTTTTTTATAAGAAGAATTCTCTATTTCTATCACAAGATGGCATTAGGGAACTGAAATATTTTAAATCCTTATAATCATTGGAATTAATGTCAAGTATTTAATTGATTTCTTGTTCTAATTCATCATAGAAAATAACTGATATATTCAACAGAAATTTCCACTGCAAAAAAACACCAATAGTGCCAACAGTGGTCGACCACTACTAGTCACACCGTCTTTCGTTTGTGCCACCGTCTAGAGCTGTGAAAAATTTCAATGTGCGATATTCCAATGGAGAGGGAAAATAACAATGAAAAAAATGAGTCAAATTATTGATTTGTGTAGCTTGGGAGGTACTCCAAGCCTTAGGGTTCAGGGTTTGGAGGGCAAAGCGCCATAAGGGTCACTTGTGGGCTTGGAACCCATCTATGGGATTTTGCACTAAATCATGTTTTGGTCATTTTCGTGAGCACATTTCTACATGTGATGTCATGAGACGATACAGGGCAGAAAGGATAATCCAACGCTTCAAGAATCATCGAATTCCGAGCTGTAGAAGTGGAGATATGAATTTTGAAGTTATATTATGGGGTTTACATGTGTGTCAAGGCCAGATTGGTGTAAAGATGAAATATGAAAGTTGTGAAAGCCCTCATGTTAGGTTTTAGGAGCCCTTCTCTTTGGTATAAATAGAAGGTGATATGTGAGGCATTCTCACATCCAAAAGTGTAACATAAAAGCAGCGTTAAGGAGAGAAAACAACTCATGGAAGAGGAGATTTACCTATGTTCAGCCGCAGGAGAACAGACAGAACAATGTGAATGTTTAGGGCTATTTGCGTGCTTCTTTAGGACTCCATGGAGGGGTCTCTCATGCCACAACAAGGTAGAGTAAGGAAAGGGTAAACGCAGGTGGAAGGAGAGTCTGTTGGGAAACAAATGAGGTAAGGAAACCCTGTTTTGGTGTGGGTTGTAGGTGACAACAGACCTGTGGTAGGCTGCAGGCCTAACCACCTCAGATCAAGGGCAACATGGAAAGGTTTTGGGGCAGATTTGTGCCCAGAAAAACATCACGGTTGAAGAGGAGTCTTCCTTGGCTAGCCCGAAGAAAAATAAGGGTTGTTTGGTGAATTTGTTAGGGCTATTGCAACATGCGTGGTGCCCTAACCAGTCACTGTTAAGAATAGAAGAAAGATAACAGACTTGAGAGAAACATTGTGCCTTATGTTGGGACAAGGAAGTTGACCAAAATTGGATCATATTCAAAGCAGCCTATGGGAGCCAATTTGGAGGCTTGATTCGGTGATCAGAGTGCATATATTACAGTGTAGGATTGGGTTCCATTGATCTGGTGGAGGACCCTAGACGAGCTATATTCTGGTGATGAGGAGGAGTTGAAGGTTGGGTGAATTTTGGTGCCGAAGTGCAACACCTTAATGGAAAAAGGTGAATGCTATCCTGGTAGATTGGAGATTGCGAATTAGGCCTACCCAGAGAGCAGACTGGATCAACCCGTGTACATGCTACAAAAGTGACGTGCAACAGTGTTAGGTGGAAACCCTCCTGGAGTCTTGATGTGTTATGCTTTCAAGGACTAAGGGGCAGCTAGTGAGCAATACAAAAGCGAAGGACCAACAGGACGATATATGAAATCAAGTTTTTCATTGTACTTGTATACCATAGATTGTTGTATTAGTCAGATTTGGTTTAATATAATGAATATTGGGTTTGTTCATTATTGTACAACTTGTTAAAAACTATGTATATTTATGCATGTCTGATTTAGTGCTTTATACTTTTCATTGTGCAAAGTAGTTCTGGTTGAGATTCTTGGTTTGGTAGCATCAGTGATTTGAAGACTCTAACCTAAACCCAAGGTCGTGGAAATTGAACATGGTATTAGAGCATGTATGAACTAATTTGGAAGTCATTGAATTAGATTTGTGTGCAACAAAGTACAACGTGAGAGGGAGCTGGTCACATTTTAAGTGAAGGGCTCACTATAATGTCAAAGTTGCAGGCAAATCTCCAATATGAGGATAGGTTGGAGGGGTTGCCCAACTATACTTCTTCGAAGGAAAGGATCAATTTGGTCTTATAGGTCAACAAGATCTGGGATTTTTCCATGAAAGATATTAAGAAGCCAGCCAACCCTAAGGAGCTAGATATATGGGAATATTTGGATATGAAGGTGAGATTGATCATCCTTGATGGAGTGAAGGATTCCTTAATACCTCATTTTTCCAGGAAGAACAATGCACATGAGATGTAGATGGCTCTTTATAATTTCTTCTATAATAAGAACGAGAATTGGGTACTGGTATTGGAGGACAAGTTGAAGTCCACCAAGATGATAAAGGGTGAAGGAGTGATTTCATATCTGACGAGATTGTCTCAGGTTAGAGATGAGCTTGCTACCATCAATGTCAAAATTTCAGATTGAGATATGGTGAGGATTTCCTTGAAAGGATTCACCGATTAATGGAAGCCATTCATTAAAGGAATCATCTCTAGTGAGAAATTTCCAGAGTGGAATAGACTATAGGATGAATTCATTCAGGAAGAGTTGCGAGACAAGGATATTCATCCATTGAAGAAGGCAGATGAAGATGTGGCACTTACAATGCGAATAAAGGATAACCCAAAGGACTTGAGTAAATTCAAGTGTTTAACTGTGGCGAGATGGGTCATTTTTCGTCGAGATGTCCGATGAAGAAGGGAGATGATGAGAAGAGGAAAGGAAATCAGGTCATCGGTGTTGCCACTTCAGCTAAGATATATGATCTTTCTAGGAGATTAGAAGAGGAGGAATTTGCTATGATTTCTCATTTCTTGTAGGGTACTATCAAGGATGATGGTTGGTACATGGATAGTGGTGCGATGAAGCATATGACAAGGTCACATGGTTTTTTTGAGACTCTAGCTGAATGGGACTTAAAGTTGCACATGGTGTTGGGCGACAAGAGTCAGTTGAAGATCCGAGAATCAGGTGTTGTGCCATTCAGGATGGAGACAGGACGTATGATGCGGGTCCAAGATGTATTATTTGTACCAGGACTAAGATATAGCATGATTTCTATCTCGATGATCGAGAGCAAGGGGTTTTAGGTCTTGTTCTAGGATGGGAAGGAAAGATTCAAGCCCAGAGGCTCTAATTCCGAAGGGATTGTACTCATAGTTAGAGAGCATGGTCTCTACAAGTTGACAAGCAAGCCTGTGGATCATGCAAAGGAGCAGGTGGAGAAAGTGCAAGTTCCCGAGGAGAAAGTGTAGGTGCAGCCTTTAGAGGAGAATGTACAAGTTCCCGAGAAGAAGGTACACTTTCCTGAGAAAGTCCAGGTTCTAGAGACTCAAAGGGAGTCAAGTTTGAGAGGGAGCTTGTAGGTTCAGATGGAGACTTTGCATCCCAAGAAGAGCATGTGACCAGTGGGGAGAAAGGGTGCTTCCACATCTACGAAGAAGGAATCATGGAGAGATTGGAAAGTGATATAGGAAAATAGGAAGAAGCATGATGCTTCCAGCAGTGATAGTGACACTTTCGATAAAGGCGTAATTCATAGAACAAGGTTTGCTGTGATTGTTAGCACCACGAGTTGGGCAAGTGTTGCGAGCAGTGATTATGATGACGAGATACTTCCTAGTATTAGAAGCAACTCCCTCGCTAAGAGGGAGTGTTGATTTATGTAGCTTGGGAGGTACCCCAAGCACTAGGGTTGAGGGTTTGGAGGGAAAATCACCACAAGGGTCACTTGTGGGCTTGGAACCAAAGTATGGGGTTTTTCACCAAATCGTGTTTTGGGCATTTCCGTGAACACATTTTTGCATGTGATGGCATGTGACGATAAAGGACAGAAAGGAGAATCCAATGCTTCAAGAATCATCAAATTCTAAGTTGTAGAAATGGAGATATTAATTTTTTAATTTATATTATGGGGTTTACACATGTATTTCAAGGTCAGCTTGGTGTAAAGGTGAAATATGACATTTTTGAAAACCCTCATGTGATGTTTTAGGAGCTCTTTTGCATGGTATAAATAGAAGGTGATATGTGAGGCATTCTCACATCGAAATGTGCAACATAATGACAACATTAAGGAGAGATAAAAACTCATGGAAGAGGACAGTTACCTCTGTTCAACCGTAGAAGAAAAGAAAAAACAATGTGAAGGCTTAGGGTTGTTTGGTGCTTCTTTGGGACTTCGTGGAGGGTTCTCTCATGCCACAACAAGGTCGAGTAAGGAAAGGGTAAACGCAAGTCGAAGGAGAGTCTGTTGGGTAGAAAAAGAGGTAAGGAAACCATGTTTTGGTGTGGGTTGTAGGTGACAACCACCTCAGATCAAGGGCAGCGTGGAGAGGTTTTGGGTAAGATTTGTGCCCATAATAGCAGCACGGTTAAAGAGGAGTCTTCCTTGCCTCGACCACAGAAAAATAAGGGTTCTTTGGTGAATTTTTTAGGGTTGGTGCAACATGCGTGATGCCCTAACCAATCATTGTTAAGAACAAAAAAATATAATAGAATTGAGAGAAAAATTATGGAAGTTGACCAGAATTGGATCAGATTTAGAGCATCCCATGGGAGCCAGTTTGGAGGCTTTATTCAGTGATCAGAAACCTTCGTCAGTGCAGATCTTACAGTGTAGTATTGGGTGCCATTGATCTGGTGGAGGGAAGTGTGTTGGCTACCCAAAGTAGCCCTAGATGAGCTATATTGAAGTGACGAAGAGGTGCTGAAGGTTGGGTGAAGTTTGGTGCTGAAGTGCTATTAATACTGGGCACTAGACTACTCATCTTGGGTGAAGTTTTTTGTATCTAGATTAGAGAAGCCTCCCATAGACTTTAGTGGGGGTTGGATTAAAGAGTTGTAATATGTGCTGAGGCAATAGTGGGCACTTCTATTTTGTATCACCACATTAATGCCTTGAGAGGACCTTGTTGATACCACTAAATCAATGTTATTAGGACTGAATTGAATCGATTTGAACCGGTTGGTCTGACTTCTTTAAGGGCAAAACCTGTATAAAATGATAACTTGAACCATTTTTGGCTAATTCAATACTGAACCAACTGGTTCTTGCAATAAAATTGTTTGTTCGATACTAAAACAACCCTTTTTCCTTGAACCAGCTGGTTCGGTACTGAATCAACTAGTTTTGTACATTGCTACTAGGGACCCTTTGAATGCATTTTTTTCAAGAAGACAATGATTTATGATAGGAGAAGCCTATTATCTGACCATATTTCCCTACTAATGCTATGCAATTCATGGTAATGTTAAATTATTAAAGTAAAAGTTACATTCTCCTTTATCTTTCATTTTCATACATTTACTTAATTTTTTACTTTACCACGAAATGACTCGGGATGTTTGAGAGTGGTTCTGACCTCATTGGATTTCATATGGAGAAATTAGAATTTTAGAACTCACTCAAAATCCAGTAGACTTAACAGTTTTCCAGGATTTCAAAATTTTGTGGATTGCAACGCCACGTTGGATTTTTTCATGTACAAGGGTATGGAACTAGTATTTAATCAAGAGCACCAAGCCCTCTATGTACCTTGATATTAGTGGCATTGGCTGTCGAACTTCTCTATCACGAGCCTACTAAAAAAACTACCCATCGCTCAAACAAAATATTGATGTGCTATTCTTTGTCTATCTTATTTAAATGCTTAGAGGGTGATATTTATGACAAAGAACCCAATATAAGAAATTATTTTGATGATATGTAGGTATTTCTTGTAGCATAATTTTTTTTGGATGTTAGAGGTCATGTGGAGCTTGTTTTCTGATGTCTTTTTGTTTTAGAGATGGATTGCACTCACTTTTATTTTGGTTATGTGCACCCTTACATATTATATATATGAGAACTTTTGCTTATTTGTGTATAAATGGTTTGGATTCATATGGATGCACATGAATATATATGTTTTTCTTTAAAATTTGAATATTTTATGTGTTTTTTTTTGACCTATTTTTTGCTCTAGTTTTATATCAATTTCCGTCCGGTTCTGACTAGTTCCTGGTTCAGGGGGTCTATCAGTTCAATGATTGGTCCGGTTCTGATAGCTATGAACTAAATTAGATGGTAAAAAAGCCATTTTTACTTGAATATGAGATTAATTTTCCTTCACTTTTAGATTTTTCTTTTTACTTTTGTAATTATGGGTCAATACTTCATGTGGCCAAAGTTTGTACTTTCTTGTTTTTGGATTTTTTGGAAAACAACCTTTTTAAGCATACCTATAATTAACAACTTTATGTATTTAGTAGTTACAGTTCCTAGTCATGGTTCCAAGAAAAATATCGAGGTTGGGTATGAGTTCCTATTGTTGAAAATGTAGCAAGCAAGGTCTTTTGGGTTGTGTCTTAGCCAGTGAAGACCTTAATTTGTCCTTCTCCCAATTTGAGTGTGAGCTCACAGGATAGATTTTAGTTGTGGTGAGTTAATTTCTAGTTTATGAGAATAATCATCACGAGTTCATGCGTAGTATTGGAGCTTCAACTAAGTGGAGTCTTCCTCAGTTTGACTATAGAATGAGCTGTAAGTTAAAAATTTAATTAGAGCGAGTTAGTCTTCAGTCTTGATTGAAGGAAGGAGTTATAACTCCAGTGATGATTGGAGAGAGAGCCAGTTTGAATCAGTTAACTTATCAATCACAACTCAAGTTCTAAATTTGTACTTGCTTGATTTAGTATGTATCAAATATATAAAAGAGAGGACACAGGCTCAAATAAAGGAAAATTGTTTTGTGCACGAAAGATTGTGACAAGATAGAGCTCACGAGTTAGTGTGAGAGAGCCTTTTTGGAGTGTAGTAATTGTGTCGTAAAGAATAAGAGCACAAGTGCACTAGGATTTAGGAGCTGATTGGTTGTGTACAAAAATGAGTTGGGGTTCTAAAAAATAGGAGCTCAAGTGTGCTAAGAAAAAGGCCCAAAAGTGTGCTACGAATTAGGAGATTAGTGCAAGGGATAAGGAGGCCAAGGATGAGCATAATTGAGGCAAAACAACAGGGTTTGTAGAGCAAATCAAGGAGGCACCAAAAGGATCAATTGTGTGTAGGAACCAAGATAAAGTTGTGATCAAGGAAGGCCAAGATCAATTGTATTCGTTGAGTTTTATGTGAGAAGCAACATGGTTTTTCAAGAGAGGCATAGTGCTTTGTAATATATTCAATTTCTCCAAGAACAATCAATAAAATAGCCACATCAAGCAAGCAAGTTTTCCCTATTTTGTTTCCTGAGAAAAAGTGTGTCAATTTGTTCTTTTGTTTTTATTCTGCTGCATATGAATTTTTAAGAGACTCTATATCTTGGTGAAAGTAAACTAGTTTCAATTTTCGGTTATTCATCCAAGTAGTTGCAGAGCTTCATGGAAATATAACATGGTATCAGAGAAGAGATCATATAAATACTAGCACCATATTGAATAGTTAGTGAAGAGTGCACATCAAGAAAAAGACTTGATTTTGAAGAGAAAATCAGTTCTTTGGATAACAGTAGGGATTTTCAAGGACTAAGGTCAAGTCATAGTTTAGAGGGAGCGTCAAATTTCTACGCATGGAAGGAGTAGATATCAGTGGTGTTGGAAGATAATGGGGTGATAAAATTTGTGAAGAATCAAATTGTTCCACCTCAAGATCCCCAACATTTAGCCTAACAAAACAAGAATGACGTCAAGGCGAGGAGAATTATTCTTGAGGGTATTAGTGACCATATTATTCCTCATCTCCATGAGAAGAAGAAAACATATGAGATGTTGAAATCCATCTTATATCTGTATCAAGGTTCCAATGATGTTAGGAATATTTCTATCAAAGAGAAGCTAAGAAGTATCTAGATGAGCAAAGAAGACCCCACCATCATATATCTTTAAAAGTTCACTTAGATTCGGGATGAGCTAGGTGGTGTGGGAGAGACAGTCGTAGAAAAATTACCTTGTGAGTCTTGCATTTCTGGGACTTCATAAGTCTTGGTATAGTTTCCAGGAGGTAGTAAGTGGCAGAGAGAAAATTCCTAGTTGGGAAAGGTTATGGAGTGACTATGTTCAAGAATAAATCTGGAGAGGAATGAGAGATGGTAGAGAAGCTCCAACAGAGGATGAGGAGAAATTTTCCATGACAGGCAAAGGTAGCAGAGCCAAGGGAAAGAAGGCCCAAGGAGAGGTTTATTCTAGTCAGAAAGGCGAGAATAAGAAGAATGATTTGAGCAAGATCAAGTGCTTCCATTTCCATGAGTTCAGACACAATGCCACTAAGTATCCTAATCGAAAGGAGTCATCCAATAAGGATCATGTAGCTGCATCAGTGGAGGTATATGCATTTTATGCCAAGTTCGAGAAATATTTATCATTGATAGGTTGCATGGAAAGCTTAACAAACAATAGTGTATGGTATATTGATTCAGGAGCATCCTTCCACATGACCAGGAACAAGAATTATTTTAGCCACCTGAAGGAGAAGGACATGCCATTTCAGATTGAGCTAGGAGATGATGGAATGTATGCAGCTAAAGGAGTTAGTATTATCATTTTTCATAGGGATTCAGGTAATTCTCTCCATTTCAGAGCTACCCTTAAGGAAAATGGTTATGATATCATATTCAATAGAGGTAAGGCTTACCTCCAACACTTAGCTTCTGGATGTAAGAATAAAATATGTGTGAGGATGAAGAATCTCTGCAAGTTCCATGTAGATACAAGCGTAGCCTTGAGTAGAAAGGCATGAAGTTCTCAAAGTAGAGAAGTGATGGTTGAGGAAAGCAAGGCTCTGAGAGAGTCCTTAGAGAAAAAGCAGGTTAGAGTACTTGAGAAGAAGCTACTCAAGATGGATCCTTAGCCAATATCTTAGTTTGAATCTTGGCTAGTTGGCAGATGGGCTGACCAATAGGATGATGAGGAGCATAGCCTAGGGAGAGTGGAAGAAACCACTTAGTCAGTGACTCTTATTATAGGGAGAGTTCAAGCCAAGTGGGAAGAATATTTTTTTGGGTAGGATCCAAAGAGAGTTGGATCTCCCACTACCATATTCAACTAGAGTAAGCAACCACATAGATACGTGGGGTACATGGCACTTAGACTGAGGTAATAGACTTGTTGGATTGTATTAATCATTGTTAAATGACTAAAATGGTACAAATAAATTATCAATATAGGGATGTATTTTATTTCAATGGTAGTCGCACTGTCTATGCTGATACATCAAACCAGAAGCAAATCAAAATAAAGGAAATCATTTCTGAATTAAATGCTGGAAGGAATCACTCATGTAGAAATAAAACGATTTACAGGAATGTAATCATGCCTCAATTAACTGTACCTAGCGTGCCACACAATAATTACCCAACTGTTATCTCTAATCACATATGTGTAACAACATATATAATATTGAAATTGAAGTAGATCTACTCACAATGAGAACAACATAAAATACACTTCCACCGATACATAAAACAAATAAGAAATATGTACAACTATCTTAACCACTGCAATATCTGCTAAAGAGGAGGGCCCTTCCTCCTTAGTAGGGCGCAGGAAGAGAAAGAACTTAAACGGAAACTAAACCAGATAATGCATGTAACAACAACAACATGATAACTTGTATTAATGTGAAAAAAGTTACAAATCCAAAGTAATACTATTCTCCGCTAATGATGCAGGGGCATTAGACACTAGCCAGCAATGTAGGAGGTTTGTCCACATGTTGTGGCTAGTAGGGGTCGAAAATATTTGAATTGTAACAGCTAGGTGTCAATACCTCAGCTGACTGTATCATTTAGATCAGTTAGAGTCATAGAAGTCGAATAGTTCAGTTAGTCTATCTGTCATATTTCAGTTAGTTGAATTATTTTAATTCGGCTGTTGATTTTCTAAAACCGTCCTCACAGAGGAACCGAACAGACAAATGTTCATGTATATAAATGTAATCCCTCGGATGTATATAGAGAGAGCAGAGGAGAAGGAAGAAGAAGGAGAAAGAGATTCTGTAATAAAATCTGTGTATTGAACAATCACTTCCAGTTAAGTGAATTTCATTTTCCGTCGGCTATCCATCTGTCTTAAATTGTTATTCGAGAGGAATTTGTTTAAGTTGTGAGGCAATTGAACACTGTCTTGTTGAATTGAGTCATTGTACAATCATTTTATCTCTGTGTTCGTTGTTTCCTTGAATTACTTGAATAATTGGAAAACCCAACCACAAACGAAGAGTGAGTGTGAAACCATGGTCGTGGAGCTCTGTTTAATGATAATAGTAAGCCGAATTTATAAAAACCTCGCCTAATAAGAAGAGGAACTGTCCCGCTGTTGATCGAGTCTTGAACCAGGGCTAGGCCCAAGTTAACTGAATTCAAGGGATAGTGCAACCCCAGACAAACCTTGGTAAATCACTGTACAAAACCACTAGTGGATTTGCAACCCTAGATTTCCCATATCGCACCACTTTTGCGGAGTAAGCGGTATTTTCTGAACACGAGCGATTCCATAGGGTAAGCGACACGTGGCAAGGTGGACCCCCGGAAAACCACCATTCAAAGCGTGCCATCACACATTATCGTTCAACCAGGGGAGCCGAGCGATATTGCTGAGAGCCATTGATTTGGGAAGGGGCCATCAGACGGTGGTTGTTGGATAAAGATGCGCGGAAGATAACTGGTACGGGGTGTGCGTCTGATTGGGCCATCGATCGTAGAGGTGGGGCCTGGAGCCACGATTTATTATAAGCTGTTTGTTTAAAAGGCGTGGAGTATTAATATAAAGTTCGAAAGGGTTAAACATTTGTTATAAGGTTTGGAGATATAAATAAAATTGCAAAGGTTGTGGATAACATTTATTTATCAAATTCCATGAATTTGATAAATAAATTTCTGAGGAAAATAGAAGTAGACCACGTGGAGTCAAAGAATGGGGTTTGACAAGGAAAACGCTGACAGGACCACGACTACAGTGACCATCTCTCCTTAGAGGAGTCCGGTTTTAGTTTTGTTGCATCATTTGTGGTATCAGAGCTGTTGTTTTCGAGTTGTTTTTGCAGAGAGTTGACATGGCAATCCGAGTTGGTAGAGGTGCTGGCAGAAGGAGACCTGTTGCCAACGCAGAGGTGTTGGAGATTTTGTAGAGGTTCGAAGCCAGAGTGGATGCCATGGAGCGAAGACAGACTAGAGATCCTGAAGACATCCGCGAACCTGAAACAGAGGAAGCAGAAAAGAATGTTGAAATTCCTCCTGACATGAGGCTCCTTAGAACTGTTTTGGGGTTTGAAATTAAGCCAAGAATTGAAGTGTCGAGTTATGTAGGGGGACTGAATCCAGAGGAACTGGTGGATTGGATAAACGAAATGAATAAGTGCTTCAATTATGAAGAAATAAGTGAATATAAAAAGGTCAAGTTTGCGGTGACAAAGTTGAAGGGACATGCTGCACTTTGGTGGGATGGAGTGCAGGCAGAAATGAGGAGAGTTTGCAAGCAACCTATCAAGAGCTGGACCAGAATGATGGCTAAAATAAAAGGTAAATTCTTTCCTAGTGATTATTTTCTGACATTGTATAAGCAAATGCAGAACCTGAGACAGAGGTTGCTGACAGTAAAAGAATACACAGAGGAATTCTTCAGAGTAAGCATAAGGGCTGGGCAATTCCAAGACATACCAGAGAAGACTGCCAGATATGTGAATGGTCTCAAGCTGGAGATCCAAGATCAGATTGGTCTCTTGTCTCCTAAGACAATGGAAGAGGCCTACCAGATGGCCTTGAAAGCAGAGGAGAAACTCCTGAGGAAACAATCTGCCAAGAAGAGAGGTACTTTCCGTGGAAAGGGAAGGCAGGGTGATAGAGGAAAGCCTACTACACCCAAGGAGGGAGCGAACAGTAGCTCACCTCAGAATGCATCTACAGAGGATGATGCAAGGGGAAGAAGGGGTTCTTACAGAGGAAAAGGAAGAGGAGGCAGAGGTAGAGAGTTGAAGTGTTATAGATGTCAGAAAGTGGGACATAAGCACTATGAGTGTCCAGAGAATTTGGGTGCTGGACCAAGAAATGTGGTTGTTGCCCAGACTAGAGAAGAGGCAGAAATTGAAGAAGAAATTCTTCCAGAGAGGGGAGAGTCCTTGGTGGTAAATAAGGTCCTGTTGAAGCAAGCCAAATAGGTCACTGAGACTGCACAAAGGAAGAATTTTTTTAGGAGCATATGAAAAGTCCAAGGGAAATGTTGCCAGCTAGTCATTGATAGTGGCAGCACAGAAAATCTGGTTTCCACTGAGGTGATAGAAAAGTTGAAGTTGAAGACAAGGGAGCATCCAACTCCCTACAGGGTGTCCTGGCTGCACAAAGGGAACCAGCTGGTTGTAAAAGAACAATGTGAGATAGAGCTGCAAATGGGAAAATATAAAGATAAGGTCCTGTGTGATGTAATGCCCATGGATGTGTGTCATATACTGCTAGGTATACCTTGGCAGTTTGACAGAGCAGTAGTGCATGATGGCAAGAAGAACACTTACAAGTTCTTCAAGGATGGGGTACATCATACATTGATACCCATGGAAGAAGGAGAGCCATACAACAGAGTGATTGAGCCAAAGACCTTGTTGCTGAGCGAGAAGGAATATCTGCAGCAGATAGAAGAAGAAGAGGTAAGCTTTGCTTTAGTTTGCAAACCTAAAGTAGTTCTTACTTCTACAAATATTTCTGATTTGCCAATAGAAATCCAAGAAATGTTAGATGATTATTATGACATTATTGTGGACGATTTACCTGATGAGTTGCCACCTGTGAGAAAGATCAGCCATCAGATAGATTTTATCCCTGGTTCAAATCTGCCAAACAAGGCAGCCTATAGAATGACTCCCAAGGAAAATTAGGAAATTAGTAGACAAGTACAGGAATTGGTGGACAAGGGGTTGATTAGAGAAAGTTTGAGCCCATGTGCAGTACCAGCAGTATTGAGCCCAAAGAAAGATGGAGGCTGGAGGATGTGTACTGATTCCAGAGCAATCAATAAGATCACAATCAGGTACAGATTCCCTTTTCCCAGAGTGGAGGACTTAATGGACTGTTTGAGTGGTGCTAAATATTTCTCAAAGATAGATTTAAAGAGTGGATACCATCAGATTAGAATAAGAGAGGGTGATGAGTGGAAAACCGCCTTTAAAACAAATGAAGGACTGTATGAATGGATGGTAATGCCTTTTGGGTTGTCAAATGCACCGAGCAATTTCATGAGACTTATGAATGAAGTATTGAAAGAATTCATTGGGAAATTTGTGATAGTATATTTGGATGATATATTAGTTTTCAACAGAACTAAAGAAGAACATTTAAGGCATCTTAATCATGTCTTGAAGAAGCTGCACCAAGAGAAACTGCTGATAAATTTGAAGAAATGCTCATTCATGAAAGAAGAGTTGGTGTATTTAGGTTTTGTTTTTTCTACAAAAGGATTGAAGATGGACCCAGAAAAGGTTAAGGCAATTGTGGAGTGGCCTTCACCCAGGAATGTTTTTGAGGTAAGAATTTTCCATGGACTTGCCAACTTTTACAGAAATTTTATAAGGAACTTTAGTAAAATCAATGCACCCATAATTGAAACAATAAAGAAGAGCAAACAACCATTTAAGTGGACTGTTGAAGTAGAAAGTAACTTTAAAGTTTTGAAGCAAAAGATAACGGAGAAGCCTATTTTGATTCTGCCTGATTTTACTAAACCATTTCAAGTAAAATGTGATGCCAGTGGGGAGGCCATTGGAGTTGTGTTGAGTCAGGATGATAGACCTGTAGCATTTTTCAGTGAGAAGCTGAATGACACCAGGAGAAAGTATTCCTCTTATGAGAAGGAATTCTATGCAATTGTTCAGGAACTGAAGAAGTGGAGACATTATTTGATGTCCAAGGAATTTGTATTATATTTTGACAATCATGCTTTGCAGTATATTGTACAGCAGCCCAAGTTGAAACATAAGCACACTAAATGGGTTGAGTATCTCCAAGGTTTTAATTTTGTTTTGAAACATATAAGTGGCCAAGCCAATAAAGTAGCTTATGCTTTGAGTAGGAGGCATTTGCTTGTTCAAGAAACTCATTTTGAAGTTGTAGGATTTGATTTTCTCAAAGAATTGTATAAAACAGATTTATATTTTAAGGAAGCATTTGAGGCATGTAGTAACCCTGTTTTAACAGATAGAAGCTAGTGGCTAGATTATTTCCTGCAGGAGGACTTGTTATTCAGAAGAAGCCAACTATGTGTACTAAGATGTTCCATGAGAGAAAATTTGATCAAAGAGAAGCATAGTGGTGGACTTGTTGGACACTTTGGTACTAATAAGACTTATGAGCAGCTGAGTCACTTCTATTACTGGCCCAAGATGAGAGCAGAAGTGAAAAATTTTGTAAAGAATTGCAAAATCTGTCAATATGCCAAAGGAAGGAGCCATAATGCAGGATTGTACACTCCCTTGCCTATTTCAGACAGGCCCTGGGACATGGTGAGTATGGATTTTGTTCTAGGATTGCCCAAGACTCAGAGAGGGAATGATGCAGTTTTTGTTGTAGTGGACAGATTCTCCAAAATGGCACATTTTATTCCATGCTATAAAACTAGTGATGCCACCCATGTTTCTAACTTGTTTTTCAAAGAAGTTGTTAGATTGCATGGGTTTCCCAAGAGTATTGTTTCAGACAGAGACACCAGATTTGTGGGTTAGTTTTGGAGGAAATTGTGGAAGAAACTTGGTACCAAACTGAGTTTCAGCTCAGCTTATCATCCTCAGACTGATGGAAAAACTGAGGTAGTGAATAGGAGTCTGGGAAATTTGTTGAGAAGTCTTGCAGGAGAGCATCCCAAGAAGTGGGACCATATTTTACCCCAGGCAGAATATGCATATAATGACTCACGAAACAGGAGTACAGGGCTGAGTCCATTCCATATTGTCTATGGAATGCACCCCAGAGGAATATCAGAGTTAAGAAGTCTGGGAAAGGAAGAGTTAAGGAGTGCAGATGGTGAGGAATTTTCTTCAGAGATCCAGGCCATACATGAACAAGTGAAACAACAATTACAAGATAGCAGCATCAGATACAAAAGAAGAGCAGACTTGAGTAGAAAATAAGTTCATTTTGAAGTAGGAGATTTGGTTTTGGCACACTTGAGAAAGGAGAGATTCCCAAAGAAGCAGTATAACAAATTGAAGTTCAGAAAGATTGGGCCATGCAAGATACTTAGAAAGTTTTCTGCAAATGCTTATGAGATTGAATTACCTCCTGATGTTGGAATATCCCCCATTTTTAATGTTGCAGATTTGTACAAGTATGAAGATGATGGTGCAGAAGAAAGAGCAGCAGACAAGGGACAGATTGAATGGAAAGAGCAGCAGACAAGGGACAGATTGAATGGAAAGAGCAGCTACCTCCAGCACAACCATTGCAACCAGAGAAGATATTTGACAAAAGAGTGTTCAAAAGGACCAGAGGACAAGAGTACTTTCAGTACTTAATCAAATGGAAGGACAAACTAGAGGAATATGCCACTTGGATGACTGAAGGAATGTTGCAGAAGATAGGCAGATTAGTGGAAGAGCTCATGGACAGGAGCCCATGAAGAAGATTTCCCTCGGGAGTTTGATGCAGGGGCATTAGACACTAGCCAGAAATGTAGGAGGTTTGTCCACATGTTGTGGCTAGTAGGGGTCAAAAATATTTGAATTGTAACAGTTAGGTGTCAATACCTCAGCTGACTGTATCATTTAGATCAGTTAGAGTCGTAGAAGTTGAATAGTTCAGTTAGTCTATCTGTGATATTTTAGTTAGTTGAATTATTTTAATTCGGCTGTTGATTTTCTAAAACGGTCCTCACAGAGGAATCGAACAGAAAAATGTTCATGTATATAAATGTAATCCCTCAGATGTATATAGAGAGAGCAGAGGAGAAGGAAGAAGAAGGAGAAAGATATTCTGCAATAAAATCTGTGTATTGAACAATCACTTCCAGTTAAGTAAATTTCATTTTCCGTCGGCTATCCATCTGTCTTAAATTGTTATTCGAGAGGAATTTGTTTAATTTGTGAGGTGATTGAACACTGTCTTGTTGAATTGAGTCATTGTACAATCTTTGTATCTCTGTGTTCGTTGTTTCCTTGAATTACTTGAATAATTGGAAAACCCAACCACAAACGAAGAGTGAGTGTGAAACCGTGGTCGTGGAGCTCTGTTTAATGATAATAGTAAGCCGAATTGATAAAAACCCCGCCTAATAAGAAGAGGAACTGTCCCACTGTTGATTGAGTCTTGAACCATGGCTAGGCCCAAGTTAACTGAATTCAAGGGATAACGCAACCCCGGACAAACCTTGGTAAATCACTGTACAAAACCACTAGTGGATTCACAACCCCGGATTGCCCATATCGCACCACTTTTGTGGAGTAAGCGGTATTTTCTGAATGCGAGCGATTACATAGGGTAAGCGACACGTGGCGAGGTGGACCCCCGGAAAACCACCATTCAAAGCATGCCATTGCACGTTATCGTTCGACCAGGGGAGCCGAGCGATATTGCTGAGAGCTGTTGATTTGGGAAGGGGCCATCGGACGGTGGTCATTGGATAAAGATGTGCGGAAGATAACTGGTATGGGGCGTGCGTCTGATTGGGCCATCGATCGTAGAGGTGGGGCTCGGAGCCATGATTTATTATAAGCCATTTGTTTAAAAGGCGTGGAGTATTAATATAAAGTTCGAAAGGGTTAAACATTTTTTATAAGGTTCGGAGATATAAATAAAATTGCAAAGGTTGTGGATAACGTTTCTTTATCAAATTCCACGAATTTGATATATAAATTTCCGAGGAAAATATAAGTAGACCACGTGGAGTCAAAGAACAGGGTTTGACAAGGAAAACGCTAACAGGACCACAGCTACAGTGACCATCTCTCCTTAGAGGAGTCCGGATTCAGTTTTTTTGCGTCAGCTAACCTTTCGAGCTCAAGGGTTGAGAATTATATAATGGTTACATCTTCAGAAAAATGAGGGATGGATAATTCATGAGAATCTTATCATTCTCATGTTGATCAAAGTAGAATACATATAGTTACAACCAATTATTAATAAAAATTCTGGCTGGAAGAATATATATTACAATCAAAACTGCCTAGAGGCTGTTATCCTAATATACAATCCCTAATGACTCCTACAACCATTGTGGAAAATCACAGCTGTAGCGTAACAACAATAGAGGGTAGGTCAACATCAAACATTGACGATATCCAGTCAGCGGTACATCTGTAACAACATTTCATCTAGCGGGTCTGTAACAACATCATGATGTAACAGCGTTGTGGTGTAACAAATCACTGTAACAACACACCCTTAACTGCTCCTGTACGCCTCATGATCTATATATTTTGTGCTAAAAATAACATCTGGAAGGACAACAAAAGACTAGAGAACTTATCCAAACATTCATCCTCAGTTAGTCATAAAAAAGAAACAATACATCATAATAATAGATGAAATGGAAAGATAATGAAAATAAGGTCAAAAAACACTGTTTAAGATAGAAAGGTAGGAAAAAGAGGCAAAGATAGTCCCAATGGTTGTATTCACAAAGTAAAATGGGGGAAACAGATGTAGGAAATAAGTACAAAACTGGCACCCAACATCTCCACCCAGCTGAAGCACTTGCATGTCCTCATGAAAAATCTCATCTCCCATGAGAATATCTCTGGTGCAGGTCAGTGAGGCCATAAGCGCCAACTATATCTTCATCTATAGACCTGTACCCTTGAGTAGCCATCAGCTGTCATACCCAAGACTCTGATTCATACTTGCTTAATTCATAATTAATCTGGTAATCCTCTATTGGCAGCCAGATCAAAGGAAACTTGAACCTTAACCCAAGGAAGCGCCAAGGGTTTTTATTATCCGTGCATATGATGGTACATGTGTAACAACTACCACAAAGTTCTGAAATGCAAATGGCCCCCCCTTCAACAGCTCAACACTGCTGGCTTCTATGCGTTTCAAGCACCTAGTCAAGGCTCGACTTTTCATTATTGAGAACTGATTAAGGAAGAAGTTCACAATCCTTCTTCTATAAGTGGTAGCAGGTTCCCTTATCCTATAAGTGCTAAAAATTCTCGTAAATTCCCGTCTTAACTCAACGACCCTTTTTGGTTCTGCCCGAATCCATAATGCTGTCTTTTCTTCATTGGAATCCATAGATTTGGTGGAAAAATTCCACTCAATATGAGTCTTCATGAATGACACAAAGGATTGCAAATGCAAATCCCCCATGTAGGAGAATATAGTCACTACCATTTTCATATTTACGTGCTCACAAATTACATTGTGAAAGAATAACTCACACAACAGGCTTTGTTCATCAAAATTGGAAGCACGAAAGACATCTAAGAATGTGCGAGTGGAAGAACACAGATAGGGCCTGTTCTCCATGATGGCTTTTAACTGAAACAAGAAATAGTGTTTCCATAGATAAATGGGGTAGGATGGGGAAGGTCGCTTGCACCCCAACAGATTGAGGGCAAGGTCATGGAGTTTTTGCTTATCCATAGTTAGATCCTAAACCTGTTGCTGTAACAACATCAACTATTCCTCTTACTTATTTACAACTTCCTTCCTCTTATAGTCTTCCCATCCTTTCGTCAACTCTTCCTTCATCCATTTTTCCCATAAAGTGCTTATCTCCTCTTGATGTTATTTCAACGAAATCACCCCCTCCCGAAGGGAGATTGCTTCCTGTTTCCAATTCTTCAATTCATAAATCAACAAGATTTTCTCAGAACTCCATTCCGCGACGGGACCCGACGTTCTTCTACATTCAATATCAAAATCAATAATGGGTGTAACAACCTCTGTTGAATGGGTTTGATCCATCTCTACTGCTGGTTCTTGTGTGACAACAACTTCATCAGTGGGTACTTGTGTATTAGCCCCTTCATTTTTGCTTAGAGTAGCCTCTGTGTCCATTGATTTTTCTTCTGTAATAGCAGTGGCCTCTACAAGTTCTTGTGTATCAACCTCTAGGTCAATTAATACAGGAGGCTTTGTTTTAACTACTGGTTCTTGTGTAACAACAATATCCTTACTAGGTTCTTGTGTAACAACCTCTTGAAGTTCTGTTTCTGTTTCCATTGGGCTGATGTTTTCCCCACAGAAATTATACCCTACTGTTGTTAGTCTTTGAAAACAATGCCATGCATACAGGTACCAAGATTCACTTCCCCCCAGATAATATTTTTTTCAACTGTTCATTTTCCTTTCTTAGATTTTCAAGTTCTAAAAACAGGACATGAGTTTTGTCCTTACCTAATGAGGAGGGTTCTCTTTCTTCTTCTTTTGATCCTTCTACTTCTTTCTTCTTTTCAGTTGTAGGAAAAGGTTCCATGGGAAAGTTAACTTTCACCCTCCGTTTTGGCCGTCTATCCCTAATTGGTTCGTCAGTGGGTTATTTCCTATTTGGACCCTGACAGGCCGAGTTTGGGTGTAAGCTTCTGCTTGAATTCCTTCTGAAGTTGCAACCTATTTTCTCCGGATTTTCCTAGGCCTTTTTCACTTGAATTCTTACCAGATCCTTCCCTGCTAGCTTAGGGCGTCCAACATGATGAATTTAATAAGTCCATGATTGGTCACACATTCTTCCGGATGTGCTGTTTTCTTCACTGCCGCCGCCATATGCTTAATGTTTCCCAACAAGTAGAATGGAAGGTTAATATTTTGTTGGTATCGAAGATGATTGAGTAGAGGGAAGAGATAATTAAAAATTATCGTGGATCTTCCCTCGCAAGTAATGTATTTAATTAAACCCAAGGTGACATCTTCCCATGGCTGAGGGAGTGATAACCTGTCAATTCCTCTTCCTTTCTTTTCCAAATTTTCTTCTCCTTCTAGGAAGTCTTCCTTCAAAGAGGGGTCATTGATTTTACTGTTGAACCATATCCGTCCCTCTACTGGCAATGTGGTTACTCGGGCGATCACTTCTTCTTTCACCTCAATTTGCAGGCCCCTTACTCGGGTATGGTGGTTATTAAAATTCTGAACAATTTCGATTGCAACCTCCTCATCCGAGCCCTCCAATTTCTCAAAATATTCAATCCATCCGGCATCTCTAAATACCTGGTAAGCTTTCAGACAGTTCTGCAAGGCGTCCATGGAATCCTTCTCGTGTCTTACTGCTGCTCCACCCATCTTGCTGTTATTTTGAATTCACTCCTTATTTCTTAACCCACTGTAATGTCGCTGCACTGCTTATTTCCTCTCGGCACCTTACTCTGCTTATCCTGGATGAAGAGTTTCAGACGAGGATACAAGGTTTCAATTAAGGAGGGCGATGGGAGGTGACAGGATTTATGGATTACCGAATCATACTTCACACATTTATTCATAAATGTCCCGTTATGGAAAATAATGGGTTCTAAGTACACACGCCTTTTCCGGCTGGATTTGGTCATCATTGGCTATTGTACTATTAATTAGATGCATGCGGCGTTAATAAAAGTTCATAACGATGGATTTCTTTCAATGATTACAATATATATCCCCCCTGCTTTAATGGTGACGTCCGCCCACGGTAGTCATGGGAATATCATTACTTGCCATTAATCACCAAACTATTAAATAATGACGTTACCTTTTGAATGACGTACTTGAAGTGATGTGGAGGAGAAATTTGAATTCGCAGCATACTGTTCACAGTGATCGTGGCGGTCACGCTTGGATGGAACAATTATTGCTACATGCGACGAAATAAGAAACAATGTTCGTGGCTATCGGCTTTTACATGTGTAACAACCAAGACAACCTTCATATTATTCTTCAGAAAACATGATAATTAGGAGAGATAAATACAGGAAGAAAAACAAATTAATAACATCATATCGTAAAATGTATCAAGAAGGAAGGATGATCTTCTAGGAAGGGGAAAAAAATGGGTGTAAGAGCCTCCACAAGAGTGGTTTTCAACTGTTACAAATTGTTTGACTGCACCCTGGAAAGAGGTTTTCATGATCAGAATTTTATTATCATTTTAAAAAAAATTTATTTATGGTTTTTTTTTTTTTTTAACATGTGTAACAACTGCCACAAAGGTGGTTTTCAACTGCTGCACTTATTGGAATTTCAAATTTTAGGCTGCACGGGGGAACGTTCCCCTGTTGCTGTAACACGAAGATTAGAGTCCGTGACAATGTTAACAAATTATTCCTTCGAAGCGGGCTGATGATATAACCTCAGATGGTGCCCATTAACTAGTAATGATGTCTTGGCACTGTCGATAGTGACCAATTGTACAGTCCCATTGTCAAAGACCATGTCTACTTCATAAGGACCTAGCCATCTAGTGCAGAGTTTGCCTTTGAAATCCTTGAACCTTGAATTGTACAAGAGAGCCCAATCTCATTTCTCAAACTTCTTCTTCTTAATAAACCCATCATGCCATCTAGATCTCTGCTGTTGAATGATATCTGTCTACTGAATGGCAGCCATCCGTTTCTCTTCCAACTCATTATGCTAGTTTAATCTTTGTTTTTATGCTGTGCTTAAGTCTAGATTGACTTGCAATACTATTCTTAATGTCTTTATTTCTAACTCTATGGGGAGTAAAGGATTCTTACCATATACCAATTCATATGGTGAGAAGCCTGTAGTATTCCTCCATGTTGATATGTAGTCCCACAACACCTCTGGAAGTTTCTTGGCCCAATTTCTTCGGTGGTTGGTTACTGTATTTGTTAAGATTCCCTCAATGACTTTATTGGTGCTTTCTACTTGACCATTTGATTGTGGGTGATAAGGTGAAGGGATATTGTGATGAATTCCATACTTCTAAACCAACTTCTTGATCAAATGAGATGTGAGCTGAGGCCCTCCATTCGTCACTATCTCCCTAGGTATTCCGAAGCGAACAAAGATATCTTCAAACAAGAAGTCTGAAACAACCTACTCTATAGCTCTAATTAGTGTGTTTGCTTCGACCGACTTTGTGACATAATTGGTGCAGACCAATATGTATGATTTTTTTTGTGATGAAGGATTAAACGGCCCTACAAAGTCCAGGGCCCATTTCTCAAATGGTTCTATCACTATCTAAGTCTGCAATGACATCTCATCTGATTTCAGAGGCTGGCCCATTCTTTGGCAGCTATCACATCCCTTGACAAACTTCTTGGCATCCTAGAATATAGTTGGCCAGTAGTACCCTGTTGAGAGTACTTTATAACCCATCCTTTTGTCAGCGAAGTCCCCTCCACAGGGTTCCTCATGACAAGATTTCAAGATCTCAAAGATCTTATCTTCTCTAACACATCGCCTAATTTGAAAGTCTGGCCCGGTGTTACACAGTAATTTGTCACCGTCCCTACCATTCCCCGTCCCGCACATTGGAGGGCCCATTATGTGACCTGTGAGCAATGTCATGCCTTGAAACCATCATCATTGCATTCCTCTAAACATGACATTCAATTGCCCTAAAGACATATCCTTGCAGAAAACCACAAAACATCCCTTTTTGCATTGGCGCGGGTAGCCAGTTCATCACTCGCGCCAATGAGGAAAATCCTACAAAGAGGCTGCGCCAACTGGTGCTCTGTCCCAGAGTCGCAGTCATGCCAGCCAATTCAAGGAGTGTTTTTTAAATAAGAATGGCAGAAGTTTCGTTTCAACCAACTCAGAAACAAGTATCTATCTTGAGTTGGTAGGTTTGGCTCCAGGAGTTCCATGTAAGGGAAGTGGTTTGCCACCTCTCATGGAAGCTTCCTTGAAGATAGGGCCAATCCCACAATTATAGGGATCCCAACTCCCCTTCCTCCTTCTATAAGATCTTGCCCATTGTCATTGCAAGCTAGTCTTGAAGTGCCTAAGCTTTGAATCTCCAAATTCCCAAGAGCCTTCATGCTGCAAGAGCCCTCATTTTTCCATTAAGGCTGACTCAAGCAAGGAGACTATCGTCGAGAGACTCTAAGAGAGGATTGTCCCATCCATGGCAGGCTTTGCGAGACGTGCACGACTGGAGACCCTTCCGAAGGAGACCTCAACGTCAGAACATTGGTTGTACTCTCTTTCAATTGCTTATTAATGAATGACTACTGGTTATGGTTCCACTCTGTTTTTCACTTATAATAATGATGAGTTATATCCTTTCTGACTGATATATAGTTGCGTATTATGGATTTTATGCTTGTATTCGTGTTGTTTCTTGCATGTGCAGGTGTCCATTCACAGAGATCATGGGGATCGTGATCTGCCGAGGCTGAGGAATGGGAACACTGTCTCTTCTACGAATCATAGCACTGGACGCCAGGTAGGCCTCCATCGTTGGTCTGTTTATTCGCAATTAGGAACTTGCACTGTAGCATTTGATGATTGTTGCTAGACCTGTGCTGGGCTAGTAGGGATCGCCTCTGTCCGCAGAGGGGATTTATCTCCACAACAATTTGGCGACTCCACTGGGGATCGTCTAGTTTTGATTGTCTCGTTTTGCTTGTTCCGTGGTTTTCCTTGCTTGGTTAGCCTTCTGGGATGGGTTCTTTTGCTGTTTTTGCTTCTTGGTTTGCTTAGTTATCATTGATATGTTTCTGGAGTAGTTCTTTTTTATTTTTGGCTGAGGAACTCGGCTGGCGCGCTTTTTAGCTCGACAGTCGCGCCAATTGGCGCAGGTTGCTTTTGTATCACCCGTGCCAATTGCTTTCTGGCGCCAGTTATAGCCTCACAGTCGCGCCACTCCTGTGAGACATTAGGGTTTTCTCAATTTTGAGCTCTCTGTGTCTGGTCAGTGTTTTTCTTTTGGTTTTTCAGCTTCCTGAGTGTGTTGGAGTCCTGTTTGACTGGGAATTTGCCTTCGTCCTTTGGTTGTTTGATTTTCTCCATCGATTTCACGTTTTAAGCCCTAGGGCATCTAGTGGCTTTGTGTATCGAGCCCTCCTTAGAAGTTTTGGTGTTTTTTAGTCCAGTCAATTCTCTGATTGCTCCTCCGCATTCTCTTAGTGGTTGTTCACCTTTTCGTTGCGATTTTTGGGTGATTTCTCTTCTCTTCATTCAAATTTCGTTTGGTCTTGCTTCGGGCCTAGATCACACGGTCCATTGGAGCCTTCGAGACTTTTTCTTGGTTTTGAGAGATTTTGGTCAATTTGAGATCTGATTGCTTGTGTCATTGAGTGAAATTTGTTTTTTTTTTCTCTCTTAATATAATTTCTCGAATTTCTTCTCTTTTTTTTTCAGTTTGTTTAGTGCATCTAGCTATCCAACATTGAAAATTAAAAAAAAAAAAAAATCTCTTTTTCTTTTGGTTGATTAGTGCAAATTGAAGTCTTTTCAATTTTACTAGTAATTAGTGATTTGAATGAAAAGTTTTCGATTTCATTAGTTGCATTAGAGATATCATTGATTGTCTTCCGATCATTTTGTTTGTGTAAAAAACTCTCAACTCCTTTGTAGCTAGTTTTCATCGAACAAAATGATGGACTGTGGCATGTAGCTTTGCATTTAGGAAGTTTTTGAGATGACACATTCGTTAGGGCCTGAAAAATGAAACGTAATTGAAGATCAAATTTAAAATCTAATCAATTTACACTAAGGCAGCATTGAAATCTAACGAAACACATTTAGAGGTCTAGGCTAGAGACGTGTTCCAGCGTCTTTAAACCTAGTAGCTGTCGCTCACCTTTTGGCTTTAGACAGCGCTAGTACGGACTTGTGCTCCCCATACCGTCGCGTATATAAAGGGAGACCCCTCTAGGTTTTCAATTCTTTATCCATAGGAAGCCGAGTCTGCCGCCCTATACCCGTGATACACCGAACACAACATTCGGGGAGATTGCCTGCACGTACGGAAAGTTCTTGGTCGATTTCTCTTTCATTATTGAAACCAAGGTGTATATTGCAGTTCACGGTTATTTGTTACACCCTTTTGCCTAGTATTCCTGAGCAGTCATTTGATCTTTTCTGACTCCCTAAATTTGAAAAGATCGCCAAGCGCTTGTCTTTTCACGCTTGTGTCAAATCTGAAAGAGATAGAGTCATCTTTTTTATCGTTTCTCGACTCTTAAAACATGAAAGGGTGAAGTTTCTTATTTTTCAATGTGGTAAAAATTAATCACCCATGATTACACACCCTCTTAGAATTTGCTTGTTTACCGTTTGATCATGTGTCTTGACTCTTTTTCAGCCCGTGTGTGGTTTTGAGTCTTGATGGCAACTTTTTCAGAGTTTACCAACTACAACCCCTCGATGTCATTTTCCTCCTTTTGGAAATGTTGGTGCTCCTTACATGGCGATGTTGTCCCTTCCTGGGTTAACTGTTGGGTTTCCTGTTTGGTTGTTCTCAACCTCTGTGGTCCCAAATATCTCCGCTACTGTTCAATCAGTTCCTCCACCTGAACAACATCATGTTGATTCCAAGGTGGACCCTCACTCTTCGCTCGTCGGCGTCTCCTTTCACCACCGTGTTTTAGATTCGAGCAACTGGTGTGGTTAAGAAGAAGAAGAAGAAGACAAAGAAGAAGAAGTTAGATAAGCGAGAGGCTATTGCCACCGCTATTGCTCCTAAGACATCTTCCATCGATAAACCATCCAAGCTTCCATGGAAAGTCAAATTCCCTTGCATTTTGTGCACAGGGCATGTTGTGCACAGGAGACCATCTTCTTCGAGACTGCCCTGGCATTCCCAAGGTACTCGAAGTATGGTCCAACGGTTGCCCACCGTTGCCTTTGGCTTCCGGGAGTCAGGTTGGGGGCACGTCTTCAGCTGCTGCTGGTAAGAATCCTAAGAAGCAGGGTAAGATTACCAATCCCTGTAAGTTGTGTGAAGGGCATCATGCCATTCACATTTGTCCTTATATGGATGAAGCCAAGCGAGTTTTGGACAACTCAACTGTTTCTACACCACGCCTCCCAGCTGGTTATAAACATATTTCTTTGAGTCCTCCACTAGCTGATGCTACGATTGGTCAAGAGTCATCCTTGGTCGATCCCACTCCCCCAGAAATTCAAATTCACGAATCCGTCCCTAACCAACCATTGGTCGTAGGATCGGTTGAACTGGCCCCATCCGCGGTGCACCAGGTCTTTTCTGTCGAGAGTGGATCTCACCCCCCCCCCCCCCCCATGTCCTTCTGATTTCTTCAGATTCTTCAGACTTGGAGAAAGATTCTCCTGTCCCTGTACTTCAAGAAGCTGCTCCTCCGCCTCCCATGATGGAGGCTCCGGAGGATATCCATCCCGCCTTCGAGATGGAGGTTATGGAGGATGCCCCTTCTTCCGTAACCCCAGGGGAAGACCTTCTCGGTTCGATGGTATCCCCTCCGAGTAGTCTGGTCGCCTCCTTTGATTGGAGTCGATTTGCAGGATTCCGCCTTCCGTTTTGCGTGCCTTTCGAGATCACAGTACAGGCTCTTGGTCTGGTCGTACCCAGCACCATTATAGACGAAGGTGCCTCTGTTAGTATTCTATCCTCAACTACCTGGCAAGCTTTCGGTTCACCGCCGCTTGTGCCTGTTACGCAAAATCTATTGACTTTTAACAGAAGGACGAGTCAACCGTTGGGGATCCTTCCAAGGTTACCGGTTACTTTGGGAGGTAAAATCATCCATATGGACGTAATGGTCATTCCAAGCCCCTTGGATTTCAATCTGCTCCTGGGGCGCGATTATACCTATGCCATGGGAGCGCTTGTCTCCTCCCTTTTTCGTGTGGCTGTTTTCCGCATGAAGGAAGGATCGTGACCATTGATCAGCTTTCGTTCTTTGGTCCTAATGTGGCAACTAGTCTGCCATCACCCCCTCCTGGTTTTTATTCACCCATTGTATCTGCTCCACTGCAGGTAAACTATGTGTCTACCTACCCTGTGCCCGCACTTAGTGAAGACACCGTCGTGCATAGTGTACTGGGGGCATTGGGCCCTGACTTCTAGGATGTTTTCCTTCCACCGGGAGTGGAACTCTTGGAAGCACCGCCTTCTTGTTCATTTTGATGTAAGTCGGTTAGAGCACGGTTTCCTCCCTGTGTCAAGCTCTTTAAAAAATGAAACCAGGTTCTCGGAGCATAGTTCCTTCACTTGTGTCGAGCTCCTAAAAACAATGAAACAAGCTGTTTGAGGATAGTTCTTTTAAGTGTGTCAACCTCGTTAAAATAATGAAACACGAGCATGTTCAATTCACCTTTTTGTTTTGAACCTTCACTCCATTTTCAATGGACTGAAGCTTGGGGGGCATGCACCTCGAATTGAGACACCATGCTGGGGGGCATGCCCGTCTTCCTCATTTCAAGCATAGTTTGCATATGTGTGTGTTCATGTGTGCTTTTAAGCTTGCGAAAAAATGAAATGTGTGAGTAGATACGTTGTGTGAATACATTTCGCATTGGGTCGTTTGTCATGTAACTGATACATTAGATTACATTTGTATTAGACATTTGCATGACATATAGAAAACATCATCACATGTAAAAGATCCATCCAAAATAGTCATATGTATATATATATATATGTGCGTGTGTGTGTGTGTCGAAATGTTTGCACAGTGTGCGTCGCATAAGATCAAAAAATATACATGTTCGTCTTATTACATCCGGAGACGACACGTCTCTCAAAAATATGTGTGGTAAAAGCCCTAAGAGTCTAATCCGCATGGTGCTCATGATAACACGTAACTGCATGCACTAAGCGTCTCAGAAGTCGGTGGATTCTACTAGGTACTCCCACCGTATGTTGCTGGTACACCATCGGTACATCCGCCAGCTGAGCATAGTCCGGGATCCCTCGGGAAATACCCTCAAGATTCTGGATCAACTCCTCCCCTCCTGTGCCCTCTGCCTGAGGATCAGGGGTGAGAAGAGTCCTTCGCGTGATTGGAGACATACCGGCTGGTCTCTCGGGGCCTACATCTGCATACACATAAAATGTGTTAGGACGAATGTGTATTAACAAAAAAAATCATAAATCATAAAAATCAAAAGAGATGAGGTCATACCCAACTCCTCGTCCCAGTCATCTCCTTCTGGCAGTGGGAGATCTGGGTCTCCAGTGAAATCAGTTCCTGCATATGGCCAATCCTCCACTATGATCAACTGGCGCCGTAACCACCCAAAAAACTCCGGCCTCCAGGACATTTGTTGGCTGCCTCCAGCTCTGGGCATTAGTGCTGCCCAGCGGGCCATTCTTGTCTCTCGTGGAATTGGCTCCGCTACTATGGCCCCTTGGCCCTGGAAGATTGGTAATCATTCTAGAATAAACGATACTAGAATGGAACCATAGCCAAACTATTTCAGTTTGGCTTGCTTGCACTTCGTGAGCTGTCTCTTCATGTTTATTGTTATCGCTGTAGCCCAGTCAAACAATAGGGGACTCATGCACTTTGAGGCCAGTAGGAGTTGGGCCTTTGTGGCCTCGTGCGGTGCCTGTGACCCTGCAGCCCGCGTGATGGTATGTAGGACAACCCTCAATGCCAGATCGGGGATGGTGTGAATATCCACCTTTTTACTCCCTGATCCCATTTGTGCCCTTGGGCACACTCGTGCCATCACTTCCTCCATCTTCTCGCCGGATGGTCTGCTCCCAGTCAAGATGGGCACCGGACCTCTGCGAGACAGTCTAGTTATAAAATACACATCAGAGACCTCCAGTTCCAACACCCGGTCTTGTAACTTGAACACTTGTTCCTGTTCATCCCAAATATTGATCAGATACTGGAGGAGCTCAGGTTGAGCTCGTAAGCACGGTGTTAGGAAGAACTTCTTTAGCCCACAGTTTCTGAGGGCATTCATTCAAGCCTCATTTTCTATGGCTTGTTCATCCTCTTCTCCATGCTCTCTTTCTTTCCACTCAATCACCATTTTTCTTGATTTCCTGCATCCACATGGTCACATACCCTTAATTAGATCTATGGTGGGCTTCAAAATTCATTCAAATTGATTAAAATATCGAATTTTTAGGCTTAGGGCCTGTTCGGTTGATCGGCGCCAATCGTTTTGCATCAAATGCACTGTGGCACGAGGCCTTTACATATAAAAGCCCATTGGTGCGGGTCCGTGCCCGATACCCGCGACAATGAGCGCAACCCTAAAAATTTAAAGAGTGGCCACAAAAGTCTGATCCATGAGGGAAAACTATTAAAAAGCGGATTGAAATGAAGTACAAGGAAGTGCCTCTTACCTGTAACAGACGAGAATCTGAATGGTAAACCAGATCTGTCGCAATCACCGTCAGAAGTTTTGCACACCAAATGGACCACTGCTGCTTTTCACCAAGGTAAATAGTAAATGTAATTTTGTTTTTTACCATTTTGGCATATTTATAACTTTTTCGACACAGGATAGGTTTTAAAAGTTATTTTTCCCAGATATTTTAATGTGTTATGTCGGAAATGGGTTTTACGCTTGCTTGATATGTGCAGCAACAGGTCTTTCCACGACTTTAACGGTGAAAACGAGTTGTATTTTAACTTTTTCGGACTCGGTAAATACACGAAAAGTCACTTTGGAGTCATCTTTCAGCTCTTTTCTGACTCTCTAAACATGAAAATATTGCCGAGGACCTTGTCGTTTCGATCTCGTTAAAATGGACACGAATCGACATCTACCTAGTATACGTTTACCCCTTTTTCGGGCTAGGATAGATTGATTATGAAAAAGGAATACCCTAGCCTATCGCGACTAGGAGGTTTTCTCGGATATTGTTTTCTACCTTTTCGGATCTGAGGAACTATTTATGAAAAGGGCCCTTTGGAGTTTACTTTTCTGCTGTCTTTTGAAACTCTCTAAACATGAAAAGACGCCGAGTTCTTCCTTTGTCAGACTCGTTAAACCCTGATGACATCGGATTCAGTCGAAATGACGTTCTCCGAGTTCCTCCTTCCTAGGGCTCGTTAAATGTACTGGGATGGATTTGCCCGAAGGGCGGATTTATATTACAAGCATATGCTATCCCCTTCAAGCTTGTTATCAAAAATAATTGGGGTACTCACCAGAAATGGTGGGGGAAAAATGGAACCATCATCATTGTCGTGTCGGCAGTATGTCGCTCTTGAACATGGCACTTGTTTGCATTCGTGTCGGGTTGGGGACATCTCATCTTGTTTTTTCACTTGCTTCCGTGGGTTTGGGTGATCCTTTTTGACCTCTCCTCTGCTCATTGCCTCGTCACCATGACCTCTGATCCGTTGATGTCAAATACTGCCAAAACCACTATTTGTGCCGTTATATGTTCAAGAGAAGTTGACCTCTGCAAATATCAACCTTCCTCTGATTCTCATATGATCCTGATTCACAAGAAAACATCATGTTCCTCTGTCTCGTGTCGATGATGTGGGAAACATTATGGCCCACCTTCGATCAAGGTCACTTCCTGTCGACTTCAGCTCATTATCCAGGAAGCTGATCTAGAGACTCCTTCATGGTACCTTGGAGCCTGCATGCCTCAATGGCAGGTTCGTCGCATTCGATGAGAGGTTTTCATCATTGGCCTCCGATCGAGTGATTCTACGGGTGTTCGACACCAGCTCATTGATTCACACGCCGTAGATTGTACCTGTAGTACCTTGAGGGCCATTGTCATTATTGGTGGTTCCTCTCGCGTCTGTTAACAGCTCTCATCATTGGCTGGTAATTAGACGATGTTCTTGCATGTTCGACTTCAACTCACATATTCGCATGCTTGAACTTGTACTTTGTTTGGGTCGAGATGGAGCGCAAGACCCTGGATTGTGTCTGTTGTAATCCAGGCTGCGATATTGTGGATTATTATGATTATTTACATGACTTATTCAATGGATGGCTGCGACCATACCTGAGTCTATTTATCGATCCTCACTGGATGGCTGCGACCATACCTTGGATCTGGATTATTATATACTCTATTTTGGATGGCTGCGTCCATACCACATATACATCATGTACTTGAGATATCAGTTGTATTTCTCCACGCAGGTTTTCCGACGGCGGAGCTTCAGTTGGACACGTTCTCGTAAAGCATTTCACCCCTCTCTCTCTCTCGGGCTTCATGCTTTAGGGGGCATCTGTTACACAGTAATTTGTCACCGTCCCTACCATTCCCCGTCCCGCACATTGGAGGGCCCATTATGTGACCTGTGAGCAATGTCATGCCTTGAAACCATCATCATTGCATTCCTCTAAACATGAGCTTCAATTTCCCTAAAGACATCTCCTTGCAGAAAACCAAAAAAACATCCCTTTTTGCATTGGCGCGGGTAGCCAGTTCATCACTCGCGCCAATGAGGAAAATCCTACAAAGAGGCCACGCCAACTGGCGCTCTGTCCCAGAGTCGCAGTCGCGCCAGCCAATTTAAGGAGTGTTTTTTAAATAAGAATGGCGGAAGTTTCGTTTCAACCAACTTAGAAACAAGTATCTATCTTGAGTTGGGAGGTTTGGCTTCGGGAGTTCCATGGAAGGGAAGTGGTTTGCCACCTCTCATGGAAGCTTCCTTGAAGATAGGGCCAATCCCACGATTATAGGGATCCCAACTCCCCTTCCTCCTTCTATAAGAGCTTGCCCATTGTCATTGCAAGCTAGTCTTGAAGTGCCTAAGCTTTGAATCTCCAAATTCCCAAGAGCCTTCATGCTGCAAGAGCCCTCATTTTTCCATTAAGGCTGACTCAAGCAAGGAGACTATCGTCGAGAGACTCTAAGAGAGGCTTGTCCCATCCCTGGCAGGCTTTGTGAGACGTGCACGACTGGAGACCCTTCCGAAGGAGACCTCAGCGTCAGAACATTGGTTGTACTCTCTTTCGATTGCTTATTAATGAATGACTACTGGTTATGGTTCCACTCTGTTTTTCACTTCTAATAATGATGAGTTATATCCTTTCTGACTGATATATAGTTGCGTATTTTGGATTTTATGCTTGTATTCATGTTGTTTCTTGCATGTGCAGGTGTCCATTCACGGAGATCGTGGGGATTGTGATCTGCCGAGGCTGAGGAACGGGAATGCTGTCTCTTCTACGAATCATAGCACTGGACTCCAGGTAGGCCTCCATCGTTGGTCTGTTTATTCGCAATTAGGAACTTGCGCTGTAGCATTTGATGATTGTTGCTAGACCTGTGCTAGGCTAGTAGGGATCGCCTCTGTCCGCAGAGGGGATTTACCTCCACAACACCCGGTGTGATAGAGATTGCCCTCTATCCAGGAGTAGGTAGCACTCTGTTGTATGATCTCCCTCTTTTCTTTGGAGGATAAATGGTGTGGAAATGTTACTGCAGCAAGATAATTGGCTATATCTGCATACCATGGGGAGTGAGTAGAGATGGAAAAAATATATTCATCTGGAAAATAATCCTCACTAGGAGTGCACTCATCATTTATAGTTAATCTAGAAAGAAAATCAACAACCACATTATCTTTTTCGGGTTTATCTAAAATATTTATATCAAATTCCTGTAGCAACAATAACCATCATGTAAATCTACCATTAGTAACATGTTTTTTCATTAAAAATCGAATTGAAACATGGTCGATGTGTACAAATACTTGATACCCGATGATGTAGTGTCGAAATTGGTTGATAGCGTGCACTACTGCTAGGAATTACTTCTCAGTCACTGTATAATTGAGTTCGTCTGGAGTTAAATTCTTGCTGATGTAATAAATGACATAAGGTTTCTTTTCCTCCAGCTACCCCAAAACATCACCCATAGCTATGTCATATGCATCCATAGTGATATGGAATCTCCAATTTGGTCCTCGTAAAATAGGTGCTGCTGTTACACAGTTCTTTAACTTCAGAAAGGCTTTCTCACACTTTCCTGTCCACACAAATTTCACATCTTTCATGAGCAAAGAAAACATAGGAGATGTAATGTTTGAAATTTTTTCTATAAATCTCCTGTAGTACCCTGCATGTCCCAAAAAACTACGTACCTCTTTTGGAGTTTTAGGATTTGGGATTTTTGAGATTACCTAAATTTTTGCAGGATCTGCCTTGATTGCATTTTCCGAAATGAAATGTCCTAGCACAATTCCCTCAGTCATCATCATGTGGCATTTTTCCGTGCTCAAAGCAACATTAGTTTGTTCACAACGTTCTAGCACCTTTTCAAAATTAACTAATGCTGTCTCAAAGGCATCCTCATAGGGTGTAAAATCATCCATAAAGATTTCAAGACAGTCATTCAAGAGATTAGAAAAAATACCCAATATTTCCATTTGAAAAGTTGCTGGCGCATTACAGAGGCCAAAAGGAAGGACTCTGTATGAAAAATTACCCCACGGCCAAGTGAAGGTTGTCTTATCTTGGCCTTCCGGGGAAATATGTATTTTCTTATAGCCACTGAACCTGTCCAGGAATGAAAATAAGTTTTTCCTAGAGAGAGTATCCAGGACCTAGTCAATGAATGGTAAAGGGAAATGGTCCTTTTGAGTGTCCTTGTTCATCTCTCTATAGTCTACATAGACTCTCCACTTGCTGTTATTTTTCAAAAATATGACATGCGTAGACATCCACTGGCTGTCAGAAATGGGGTAGATGAAATTAGCATTAAGGAGTTTATGAAATTCCTCTTTCACTATATCCTTAATTGCGGGATTCATTCGGCACTGCGGTTGTCTAACTGGTTTGCAGTCCTCTTTAAGGTAAATGTGGTGAGTGCATAGGCCAGGGTGGATTCCTATCATATCAGTATAGTCCCATGCAAATGCCTTTTTGTATTTTTGTAAAAGCTGTATCAAAAATCTGTTTTGTTCAACAGTCAAGTTAGGATTAATGTTTAAATTTTTCCCGGGTTCAATGTCAACAGGACTGCTAGCAGTATACAGAGTAGTTTTAAAATGTTCAATAATTACATCATCTACCTCATCTTCTTCCCCCGAATCTCTAATGGAGGAAACAGAGAGTGAATTTCTAATTAAACCATTAATGATATCATCCTATTTCATCCTTAAAGTATTGTGCTTTTCCAAGTGTGAGGAGAGGTAGGGAAAGATTAGATTCAGGTTCAAATTCATCCCACCAGGGACTATTCAAATCCATATGAGGTTTTGCTGGGGGGTAAAGGTTCAAGTTTTGAGTGGCCTGCCCATCTGAGATCACCATAGATCCAGACCTACATCCGATATATGTGTCTGCAGTGGCTAGCCATGGTCTTCCCAATATTAAAGGATGACCCCCCAGGTTAGATTTGGTTTGTAAAATGAGAAAATCAGCTGGGTAATTCCAAGAAGCCACAACGATCACCACATATTATATCATTCCCTCGAGCTTAACACCAGACCTATCTGCTAATTCAAGCACTGTGAGTGTAGGCCTAAGTCCATGAAGTCCTAGGGAGATAAAGAGATCTTTGGTCATTACATTAATGGATTCCCCCAAATCAATCAAAGTGTTGGTTATGGGTTGGTCATCACTATGGACAGTCACTGTAGGATTCCCTGGGTCATTATATTTGGTCAAAAAAGGCTGATCAATCATAAGTTCAGACAGTTTCCCCATAAAATGGATAGCAGCAGGGTCTTTTGGTTTTCTTCCAGGCTTTTTGACACATATCCCTTATTTTTTTATCATAGATAGGTACCTCCTTAAGAGCTTGTAACAATGGAATCCACACATACAAATTTTCAATTCCTTGAAGAACTCAGATTCAGTTTGTGAGGCTGGCCCAGTTTCAATTAATCTCCGAGGGTATGGAGGATCCTTAACCTTAATAGATGAGTTAGCTGTCACAGATGCACCAACCTTGCTCGGGTTGGCTGATGTAGAAAAATTAGACCTTCCCAAGCTGGCTAATATAGGTGTAACAATAGGTGTTGTATCAGTTGTTACATGTGTAACAACTGTCTCAGAATCGACTATATCCTTTCTAGGTGACTCATATTCTTCTTTGGTAAAATGGGGAGTATGTTCAGGTTTGATTACTTTTCCCGATCGAAGCTGAACCTCATTGAGTCCAATAGGAGTAATAAGATAAGTCTAGAAGGTAATCAGAGCATCTATACTCTGAGCTACCTTATTATTCGGATTGGGGTTAGGTTGCACAGGTAAGTGGGGTCGGACAAAAGTTATAGGATTTTGAAGATAAGGCAATTGTAACTACTGTTGCATTGGTAGTGCAGGGGGTGCTGGACCTTGGCCATTACCTATCCAATTATGGCTCCAAGGATGATACTGCGATGGAGAATATTGCATTGGTGGAGGGGAAGGCCACTAGTTCCATGGTGAAGGAAATTGTGTTGAGTAACGAGTAGGATCCTGCCATGGAAATTGATGACTATTATAAAAATTATTCCAATGATTAAAAGAGGAAAAATCTAGAGGCATACCTATAGGTCGTGGTTGCCATGGCCTCTTTGATCCGATGAAGTAGAAATATTGGACATCCTCACTTGATTCTTGAACTACAACCTTCAGTCTGGGAAGTTCAGGACATTGATTCATAGAATGTTCCAATTCAAAGATGTTGCACAGGGTGATGCTATTCAGTCCACATTTTCTGTCTAAATTTTTCTTTTTTCATCGAGGACAGAATATTGGTAAGGCTGCTTTAGCTTCTTCTTGTGCTTTCTTAACTTGTACCGTATTGATCTAGGCAGAGAGAGTGCTAAGGAGGCCAGTTTTAAAATCCTAAAATATATTTCCGATCTCTGCTCTGGTTACTCCTCCACTTGTGGAATTCTGTATCTGAACTGAAGGGTCCTGAACTGAATTTCTCCCCTTGACCGATCCTCTTGAACTCTGCAGACAGAGCTTCATTATTTATTTAAGTGGTTCTTGTGATATGTCTCATTTTCCCAATAGATTCAAATGCTCCAGAAAGTCATCTCTTATACCTCTTAAGAATATTGGTTTCAGAATTTCCGGGGCTAAGTTACTAAACTTAGACCTTTGTAAATTGCAATGGAATCATTCCATATAGTCTTCCAAGCTCTCCTCCTCCTTCTGTGCAATTCTGAAGATCTCTTCCTTCAAATCCCTGGTTCGGCAATAATCCTAATACTTAAAGAGAAAGGTTTCCCTCATGTCATTCTAGGTTTGAATCATGCCAAGCCCCAGTATCATGAACCATATTAATGCTGATCCTTTCAGAGTAGTAGGAAATAATTTCAGCTTTTAGGCATTTGAAGTGTAGTCATAACCTCTACACAACACATTGAATTCGAACAAAAAAGTATCAGGATCTTCAACATACATCCCTTGAAAGGATGGTAGGGATGATAAAGGAAGGTTTTTCATAGGAGCTTCATCCTGCGTTGCCATTATCGATAATTCAAAATTAACAGAACTATCTGTCTTGACATTCTCGTCCCTCATGGATGATCCTTCCTGATGGGATGAAGTGACCTCAAAATATGCAGGAGATTGAAAAATAAACAAAGGATCAGGCTGTTGCAGGACCAGCTGTTTAACTGCACTATCGACATCCAAATGATGATCAACTAAATGTTGTTCCTCAGGTCCTTGATGCTCCCCACTGGTCTCCCCTTGTCCTTCAATTATTAGATCCTGATCAATGATTTTCCACTCTTGTTTCAGATCTGGAGTCTTGATATCAGGAGTGGATATGTTGTTCGAAGGGTGGTGAGGCCCATACATGGAAGGCACCGATGCCTTAGGCTCCGATATAGTAGAAAATTTCTGTGGTCCCGTCTTCCTATTATCTTTGTATGAAGTAGACTGTTCCTTTTCTGATTTTGAGATCAGATCTCAAAATACTGTTTTTCTTCCCAAGTCTACACTCTTCTTTTCCTTTTTACGAGCCATCTTTCTATAGTTAGTAGAGTGGGGGTGTTTTTGGATTTTTCTATCATCCTACTGGCACACATAGACCCTATGTGTATCAATTCATCCTACAAGTGCTTCATTTTCTACAGTGGTGAGCCTGCCCAAGTATGTTAGAGCAATGCGCAGGTTCTTACCTCTTGTCTTACTGCCCAAAAATTGTATAGATGAAGACACACTAAAGAAAACACCCAAAAATTCACACTTCTAAGTATCTCAGTGAGACATTAGTGAGCTCGCCTAGGTATGTTAGAGCGATGCACAGGTTCTTACCTCTCATCTTACCACTCGACAATTGTGTTGCTGAAGACACACTAAAAACACACATAAATTGCACCTCTAAGTGCCCTAGTGTAGCAATGGTGAGCCCGACCAGGTATGTTAGAGCGATGCACAGGCTCTTACCTCTCGTCTTACCGTCCAACAGTTGCAAACTAGGTACACTCTATCATCTAACGAAAAAATTTGGTTCATTGGATCGTCACTACCATCCCCTGTAACGGTGCCAAAATGTTGGACTGTATTAATAACTATTAAATGAATAAAACAGTACACATAAATTATCAATCCAAGGACGTCCTTTATTTCAATTATAGTCACACTGTATGTGCCGATACATCAAACTAGAAGGAAATCCAAATAAAGGAAGTTGTTACTGAAATAAATGCTGGAAGGAATCACTCATGCAAAAATAAAACGATCTACAAGAATTTAATCATGCCTTAGTTAATCTATACCTAGCGCGCCACACAAAAATTACCCAGCTGGTATCTCTAATCATATATGTGTAACAACATATATAATATTGAAATTGAAGCAGATCTACTCACAACGAGAACAACATCAACAACACTTCCACTGATACATAAAACAAATAAGAAATATGTACAACTACCTTAATCAATGCAATCCCTGCTAAAGAGGAGGGTTGTTCCTCCCTAGCAAGGCGTAGGAAAAGAAAGAACTTAAACAGAAACTAAACCAGATAATGCATATAATAATAGAAACATGATAACTTGTATTAATGTGACCAAAATTACAAAGCCAAAGTAATACTGTTCTCCGCTAACCTTTCAACCTCAAGGGTTGAGAATTATATAGTGGTTACATCTTCAGAAAAATGAGGGATGGATCAGTCATGAGAATATTATGATTCTCATGCTGATCAAAATAGAATACATATAGTTACAACCACTTCTTAATAAAAAGTTTGACTGGAAGAATATAGATTGCAATCAAAACCGCCTAGAGGCTGTAATCCTAAAATACAATCTGTAATGAATCCTAGAGCTATTGTGGAAAATCACAGCTGTAGCGTAACAACAATAGAGGGTAGGTCGACATCAGAAGTTGACTCTATCCAGTCAACGGTACAACTGTAACAAAATTTCATCTAGCAGGTCTGTAACAACATCATGATGTAATGACGCCATGGTGTAACAACTCACTGTAACAACACACCCTTAACTGCTCCTGTACGCCTCATGCTATAGATATTTTGTGCTAAAAATAACATCTAGAAGGAAAAAAAAGACCAGAGAACTTCTCCAAACATTCATCCTCAGTTAGTCATAAAAAAGACATGATACAACATAATAATCGATGAAATGGCAAGATGATGAAAATATGGTGAAACAACACTGTTTAAGATAGAAAGGTAGGAAAAAGAGGCAAAGATAGTCCTAATGGTTGTAGTCACAAGGTAAAATGGGGGAAACATATGTAGGAAATAAGTACAAAACTCACACCCAAAAATATTCACGTATTTAGATCATATTCTGCAGAAGAAAGTAGGGAAATATTCTAGTTCAGAGGGAGAAATTGTAGCAACAGAGAACATGTTAGTGTTAGAGATAAATCTGGGTGGAAATGGTTCTTCCATAAGTACCTTCCTCGCTAAGAGGGAGTTTTGAAAATGTAGCGAGAAAGGTCTTCTGGCTTGTGTCTTAGACAGTGAAGACCTTAATTTTCCATTCTCCTAGTTTGAGTTGAGCTCATATGATAGACTTCAATTGTGGTAAGTTAATTTCCAGTTTATGAGAATAATCACCACGAGGTCATGCATAGTGTTGGAGCTTCAGTTAAGTGGAGTCTTCATCAATTTGACAATATAACGAAGTGGTAGTTAGCAATTTCGTTAGAGCAAGTTAGTGTTTAGTCTTGATTGAAGGAAGTAGATATAACTCCAGTAATGATTTGAGAGAGAACCAGTTCGACTCAGTTAACTTTTCAATCACAACTCAAATTTTAAATTTGTTCTTACCTAATTTAGCATGGATCAAATCTATAAAAGAGAGGACAAAGGCACAAGTAAAGAACAATAGTTTTGTGCATGAAGGATTGTGACAAGACAAAGCTCATGAGTTAGTGTGAAAGAGCCTTGATTGCAGAGCACAATAATTGTTTCCTAAAGAATAGGAGCACAAGTGTGCTAGGATTTAGGTGTTGATTGGTTGTGTGCATAAATGAGTTGTGGTCCTAAAAAATAGGAGCTTAAGTGTGCTAAGAAATAGGGCCCATAAGTGTGCTAGGAAATAGGGATCAACGAAAGGGATAAGGAATCAACGAAAGGGATAAGGAGGCCAAGGAGGAGCAAAATTGAGGCAAAACAAAAGGGTTTATAGAGCAAGTCAAGGAGGCAGAAAAAGGATTACTTGTGTGTAGGAACCAAGATCAAGTTGTGATCAAGGAAGACCAATGTCAATTGTATTAGCTGAGTTTTGTGTGAGAATAAAAACACTTTCTCAAGAGAGACGAAGTGATTTTTAATAGATTCAATTGCTCCAAGAACAATTAATAAAATAGCCACATCAAGCAAGTGGGTTTTCCCTGTTGGGTTTCTTGAGAAAAGCATGTCAATCTGTGCTTGTGTTTTTATCTCTGTTTTTATTCTGCTATATGAATTGTTAAGAGACTCTGTATCTTGGTGAAAGTAAACTAGTTTCAGTCTTCAATTATTCATCTAAGTAGTTGCAAAGTTTCATGGAAATTTAACACCTCTTTATTTTTCAAGTGCAATATAAACAAGCGCAATATCTAAAACTGATAATTACTTCCAATGATATTTTTATTACTTTAGCACATTCCAGATTATCATTAAGCAATTATACTTCTAAAACTTCAACCATAAATGCAATAAAGATAGTCAAATCATAAAGAGACAGTAAAACACAAGAGACACAAATTTTTACCCTAGGAAAGCCCTAACTAGGGAAAAACCCAACAACATTTTCTTAGGATAGATTTTCAAATTCAACAAGAAATGAAATCTGATTTTTCCCATTCAAACAAGGTCAAACTGACCATAAAACTAATACAAGTCAAACCTGGTCAAACTACATACAAATAGCCTTAGTCAACTTGCGGTCAAATTTTCCAGAGACAGGCTGAATTGTGGCATCCTCCTGCTTCCTAGAAAAAATCGATTTGCTGCCCAGAAAGATTTGGTGGTCAACTCAGGTAAAAGTTAGGTCCGATTTCTCTCTCCTTAGCATGTGTGAACATAACAGATGATAAAGTGATCCGAATTGGTACCAAATGAGTGGGGACGAATGGGAATATATAGTGGTTGAAGGAGCCCAAATTGGTGTGACTCTTAGCCGGGGCCGACCTCACCTTCAAATTCGCATTTCCATTCTCTTTTAATTTTGTGGGCTAATGCAATTTAAGAATACCAACCATAACTACCAAAATTTAACATTTTTTTTGTTTGGAAAACTAAGGAGGTTAAAGAGCAGTGTTATGTCATTGGATTGTGTCTTGAAATGACACTTGGTGTGGATCATAATCATGTCTCTAGGTAAATTCTCACGTATTTTGACCATGAAGTTTATATGATGGTTGATTTATTAAAGTATCAATTAACACATTTCCTCACATATAAAAGGGGTCAAATCACCATTAATGAGAGTGAAAGCTTTTCCTAAAAGTTGTCATGAGAAAAGTAAGTGAAAAGCGTGATGTTTCCATTGGAGATATGCACTAAGAAAAATAGAGTCTCTGCTTTTGTTTAAACGATTAAGCCAAGATGAGACATTTGACCTATTTCTTTGAGGGTTTCATTATTATTTTTGGAAAAATTATTCTTAGTAGTGAAGTAAAAGGAAGGAGTGCACATTTGAGGAAGACATATTAATCATTTGACATTGTGTCTCAGCCATAAGAAAAACACTGGTACAGGTACATAAAAAGTGGCAACATAATAATGAGGGTTAAGCCTATAAAATTTTGAAAGTGGCAGGTTCAACAATATTTTGATAACCAATAAATGTCAAGGTTGTTGTAGCTCCTAGAGACAAGCTTGAGTTGCAAAAGACTAGTGCCTAGGACATCTTAAAACTAGAGGTTAGATGTGGACAATTGTATAAATTCCTCTGACATAAATATGGGTCAAGAGAATAATGGTATTTGTGGTTCAAGAATGAAGAAGACCATTTGAGCCTGATTCATGTGAATTCCCCAAACCGTGAGAGGGCTCAGGAGGCTGTGAGGCTAATGGCTTTTAGATGTGCCAAGTATAAAACAATGAGCATAAGCTTTAAAAATATGCAGAGGTGTTGAGAAGGAATGGAGAAGGAACCCACAAGAGATAGGCTTAAGAGATTTACGAATCTGTCCCCTCATGACCTCAAAGGAAGCGGATATGAATGAGGTATAGATGGGAATAGAGGTTCGTGGAGCGCGAATTAAGGGATTGAAGCAAGCTTAATACATGAGCGTTAACACCTGAGAGTTATACAAACATGAATTCATGAATAAAATTGTAGACTACCAATTGCTACATTACATAGACCATCAAAGCAGCATAGCATGAAATATGATTACACATGAAAAGGAGATTATTGATAAAAGAAGGAAACAAATACATAATACTCATTGCTCCATCTGGAATCCAAATAAAAACTCTATATCATATTAAGTTTAAACACCTCTCCCAAATATGTATCTCAGAGCACAAGGATCATAATCATACAAAAATACACCAAAATTTTTCAAAATTCCAGAACCCTTCTTTAATCTTGGAACTAGATACATATAGATTTCCTCTCGAGGGTTTACCATCCTAATCATTTATGATCGGCCCATACCTATGAAATCAAAATATCCTACCTAACTTGTAGAGTGTACATAGAGAAATTACTTATGTAATGAGATAATTAAAACATGAATGGGTGACATTTGAAATTTCACCAGCAAAATCATCCAAATTAAACAGAAAATAGAGAGGACATGGTTACCCATGGAGGCCAATAATGGGAGCCTTCAAGACGGTATGGCGAATAGCGGTCATAGGTGGACAGGCTGTTTGTCATCATACGATTCCTTCTATTGCTTGTGATCCTCCACTCCCTTAGTCTGGTGATTTCCACTTAATCCATTATGAAGAGGTTTGTCATACTGCGCGCACCTGGTTCTTCAGTGAAGATTTCCTAAGCAAACCGAATAAACCACAACTTGCATGTTCCGCCCAAAAGCCCAGGCAGTGTTTTTTGAATTGCAAAATGGGAACCAGAATTCAGAGGGGGTCTCAAGTGGTAAGCGATGTCAGAGAGGGGGGGGGGGTGCGAAATGACGAGAGAAAGACACATGGAGGAGTGGGTGGTAGTTGATACTGCCCATTTCGAAACCCCCCCCCCCCCATAGTTAAAGTTTGAACGCCGGGGGGGGGGGGGGGGGGGGTTCCGAAATGTGTTAAAGACCGTCGGATGCATTGGGGTGAAGCAGAGGTGACAGAGAGATACAAAGGACGTAGCGGTGATGGGATTTGTGACAATGAATGGGAATGGTAGGAGTAATGGTGGGGCCGATAGTATTAACGCATGGTGGAAATGATTTAAACCCAAATAAGGCGGGTCAGAGACCGGGGGTGGCTTTAGATGATGTGGCAAGGAAGGTGGGGCCTTACTCCCACCGCAAATCACAGTTGGAAGGTTTTATCACTGCACAGCGGAGGGTAAGGGCTAAGATCCACAGGAAGAGATATGCGATGGGCAGAAGTGACATGGCAGACAGTGGGACTGGACTGCAGCCCGTAGATCACAAAAATTAAGGTTTATCCATAAGAGGAGGTGGTAAACACTAAAAAAAACGAAGTGCAAAGTGTGGGGGAGAAGGTAAGTGACATGGAGGGAAGGTGGGACCCAACCACATCGCAAGTTAAACAGAATAGGTTGTGGGCATTTCAAATGGTAAGTTAAAAACTGTGCAATGCGATATCACACATCAGTGATTGCAGGTTTTAAAATTTGGCGTAATGGAATAATTTGTAATTTTGTGAAATGTGATGGACGGTGGGGGAAGGGTGACGTGTCAGGGAGAATAGCCCCACTTTAATCGCAATTGGGGAATGGGGAAAAGCAGTGATGAAACAATGATATAGTGGCGAAAAAGGAAATGTATAAAGATAAAGAGGAATGGTGGAGAAATGTAAAGTTTAAGGTAGAAACAAGATTTTTCATGCGGTTTCGATAATGTGGTAAGGTATGGTGGGTCCCACTTCATTGCATCAGCGGAAAATCAAGGTTTGGCGTAAGTCTTAAGAGTTAAGGTTAAAAATCTGCAGGGTGAAAAGTGTGGGCAACATGTAAGGATTATGTGCACGCCACGAGTGAATGAGTCCCACCTCATCGCAAATCTCATTTCGCTCATTTTAACATTTACCCTTGCGTCCATCTTGAAAAAATTGCGATCTGTGATTGTGATTTGAATCTCTGTCATTGATCGTTGCTTAGATCCAACAGTCCTCACCGCTCCCTTACTGTGGTTTTCCAACCTTGTCTCTTTGGTTGCACCTGGTCCTTTCTTATTTTTTCGTGGAATACTTGCCCTGCATTCACCACTTGATTTCCTTTATCGTTCACGAATCGACCCGAACGCGTGCACGAATTGACTGAATCTCGTTCAAGACTCTACCCTTCCTGTTTTTCTGCCTTAACTTCTTCTCCACTGCCATTGTTTCCTTTGCTTCTACTGTTGCTCATTTTTTAACTATAAAATTTGGATGTTAATGGTTGAAGGAGGGGTTTGAAAGAAATAAGGTGTAGAACTTTAGAACATGGAGGAAATGAGGGGCATAGAGGGTGAATGAAATGGAATGAGGGCATAAATGAAGTTTGATCACCATCACACCTTATCAACAACATTTTGCCCTTTCTACTGAACTGAAAGGTAGATTGATTCCTTTGAAGTTCTTTGACAGTCAAGATTTCCTTTCCTTTCTCCTTCTCCACTTTGTGTGCAGTCATAGGCCAACATTGGCTCCATCTGGGGATGACGTGCTATTCTAAGTGCATTGAGAACCTATAGACCTGAGTGCCTATGCCTTATTGGGTTCATGGAGTAAAAAATGCATACTGTAAGCATGAATTGAAGCTACCACTAAGCTATTCACTACCAAATATATAAATCAAAAGTCACTGCCGTATGTTGAAAATCTTAAATGCTGAAATCTGAACTATGCTGAAATTGGAAACTAAAACACACTTGAATGGAAAACTGCAAAGAAATCTGAAACTAAACTGGAAATATTCTTATAGTACTAATCTTATTGACACTCCTACCTACACCTAGTCTGATAAAAAATTATCCCATCAAATAATAATCAAACTTCCAATGTAACCGGTCAAGAAAATGAGTGCTCAACTGAAATTGGCATCCCATTCCTATTGGTAGAGAAATGGGTTCAAAACATGGCAACTTATCTCTTCCACTGAATTTCATAGCTCTATTTATGAACCTGGAAAATCCATCCTTCACTGATGGCTACAATATACTACCCAAAGGATCATGGTAAACATGCAACATGAGTTTTTTTGGAGGATTTGTAACAAGAAAATAAACCTCATTCCAAACTGCTATTTTTCTTGTGCGTTGCCACTGATTGTCTTCAAACAACAAGGATGACTCCTTTATCTTCTCCTTTTCCATTATAATCAATTGCTTTGTGTGCTCTTCATCTTTTCCTTTGTTATATGGAGGCTTGCAGGGGAGCTGCAAACTCTCGATCATCTCGGGTAAAGGATCTTGACTAATAAAAATATATTGTGTTTCCCAAACATCCCACAAAGAACTTAATGATGCAGAAATTTTATGAACTTCTTCAAAGTCTGCACACTCAAAAAGAATATTTGAGTGGTATTCACATAGAAAACTTGATTGGTCTTTAATATCTGAAGGAAATGTTGCTTGCTGAGGATGTTCTTGTGGATCTAGACAATTAAGCTCTACTCCCCCTGCTTCCAGATCACTAGAATGCTATTGATTTTTAACGTTTTCCTTTGGGAAACACTCCATCTCTTCTCCTTCTTCATGGAGGGTAAGCTACCTCCCTCTTCTTCAGCATAGGCTAGAAACTGGTTTTCCACATGTAGTCTAAGAACCACAATTGGTCGTTCTTCTTGGAGATTAAAGGGAGTCGGCCATTTTTATGTAATGGATTCTTCAAACTGCTCTTTAGGAGGGTCGGGCGGTTTCAAGGGTATCGATGTGGGATTATTATCCTTAGGAGGATCATCTCCTTGCTTTGTGGAAGTGGATGCAGTGGCCTTATGAGGGGCTGACTCTTCTAACAACTTATTCCCTTTACTAGTAGGACTAGGAGGGGTTTAGTCTCTTGATATCAAATCTTCATTTAGTTCTTACCCTCAGGTTCTCTTTCTGGAGGACCTGAAGTCATACTTCTTATGGAGTTGAGCTTGCATGAAATCCACAAACTTCATTCAGTATTTTTCAATATCTCGATCCTCTTGGGGGACTTCCTTCTCTTCTTGTAGGGTGATTTTACCCTCTTCATCCTCTAAGTAAGTGAGGAATTGATCTTCTTGGATGTCTATGACTTCTTCGACCTGTCCTTCCATTTCCCCTTCTAGGTATAGAGGAGGTTTTATGTGATCTTGCTACTCCTTCCTTTCCCGTGGCAACAACTGTAAAGGAGGCTTCCGATACTGGGGATTAAACCCACGATTAGGAATCATTTGGTTGGAACGAGGAGGGGAATTCTTAGCCTCCAATTCAAGCTTCACCAATTTATTTGAGAGGTTTTTTATCAGCTTATTCATCTTTTCGATTCTATACTCTTGTGATTCCTTCTCTTGATTAGAGGTAGAAGCCTCCTCCCTACTCCTTCTGGCCTCATGCTCTGTCTTCCCTTTGAATTTACCAGTGGAATAAAAGTTTTCTTCTACCTCCAATGCATTAGTCTGCATTTGATCCAGAGATGTAGAATTTCTTTCTCTTAAGGTGAACCCAAAATCTGGTTCAAAAGCTCTTGCGAAAACCACCTTAGCAGCTGCCTGGGGAGGCTTTATTTCAACAGGAAGATTATTATAAAGCTTATTAAACCTCTTTATGAATTCTGTTACATCCTCATTGTGTCTCTTATTGAGAGAATTGAACTTTGTGAGAACATATCCATGGTCCCTCTTTTATCCCCATTTTAATGTGAAGAAAATTTCCATTTCTTCCCAGGTGTGGACTGTGTGGTCAGCTAGAGATTTGAACCACTTTCAAACCTCTCCATCCAAGGATTGGACGAAAAACCTCAACACCACATCTAGGTGCTCTACATTTACATTCTCAGAAAAGGCGCAAAAGTTTTCAATATGTCTCTACGAGGAAGTACTATCTTCCCCAGTGAACTGAGACAGGAGTTTTAGATAATCTTGAGGCATGTCATTAAGAGGATGAGGGAAGGTCAAGGGGGGCATAATTTTTCAAAATGAAACTCAACACAACCATATGATTTAAAGGTGGGTGTAGATGATGGATTTGAATCTGGTGTAAGGCCTAGTGAAAGCCAGGACTACTTCTGATTAGGACTATTTTACAGTGGAGTTGCCAAGGTGAGGAATATGCAACTCTCGACTCTTCGTGCTCACCTAATTGAAGGGTGAAGATAATGTCATATCCCAGGGAAAATATTTCTTCATTCGTTTCCCCAAAAAGTACACCAAAAAGATGTTGTAGATCCTAGAGATAGCCTTGAGTTGCAAAAGACCAATGCCTAGGACATCTTAAAATCAGAGGTTAGATGTGGAAAATTGTATAAATTCCTCTGACAAAAATATGGGTCAAGAGAATAATGGTATTAGTGGTTCAATAATGGAGAAGACCATTTGAGCCTGATTCAGGTGAATTGCCCAAAATGTGAGAGGGCTTAGGAGGCTGTGAAGCTGATGGATTTTAGATGGGGCAAGTATAAATCAATGAGTAGAAGCTTGAAAAATATGCAGAGGCATTGAGAAGGAACAAAGAAGGAACCCACAAGAGATAGGCTTAAGAGATTTAAGAATCTGTCCGCTGTGACCTCAAAGGAAGCGGATATGAATGAGGTATGGACGACAATAGAGGTTCGTGGAGCGCGAATTAAGGGAGAGAAACAAGCTTAATACATGAGCATTAACACCTGAGCGTTATACAAACATGAATTCATGAAAAAAATTGCAGACTACCAGCAGATACATTACATAGACCATCAAAGCAGCATAGAACGAAATATGATTACACATAAAAAGGAGATTACTGATAACAGAAGGAAACAAATACATACTACTCATTGCTCCATCTGGAATCCAAATAACATCTCTGTATCATATTAAGTTTAAAAAAATCTCCCAAATATGTATCTTAGGGAACAAGGAGCACAATCATACAAAACTACAACAAAATTCTTCAAAATTCTAGAACCCTTATTTAATCTTGGAACTAGCTACATATAGAGTTCCTCTCGAGGGTCTACCATCCTGATCATTTATGATCATCCTATACCTATGAAATAAAAATATCCTACCTAACTTGCAGAGCGTACATCGAGAATTACTTCTGTGCTGAGAGAATTAAAATAGGAATGGGTTACATTTGAAATTTCACCAACAAAATCGTCAAAATTAAATAGAAAATAGAGAGGACATGGTTTCCCATGGAGGCCAATAATGGGAGCCTTCAAGACGGTATAGAAAAGAGCGGTTGTAGGTGGAAAAGATGACTGTCATCATACGATTCCATCTATTTATTGCAAACCTCCACTCCCTCTGTCTGGTGATTTCCACTTAATCCATTATGAAGAGGTCTGTCGTACTATGCACACCTGGTTCTTTAGCAGAGATATCCTGAGAAAATGGAATAAACCACAACTTGCATGTTTCACCCAACAACCCATGTGGTGTTTTTTGAATTGCAAAACGGGAACTGGATTTTGGAGGGGGTTGGTCCAAAATGCATTAAGGACCGTCAGATGCATTGGGGTGAAGTGGAGGTGATGGAGAGATACAGAGGGCATAGCAGTGATGGGATGTGTGACAAAAAATGGAAATGGCGGGAATGATGGTGGGGCCAATAGTATTAATGCACAATGGAAATTGTTTAAACCTAAAGAAGGCGGGTAAGAGACTGGGGGGTGGCTTTAAATGATGTGGCAAGGAAGGTGGGGCCCTGCTCCCATAAAAAATCACAGTCAGAAGGTTTTATCAGTGCACAATGGAGGTTAAGGGCTAAGATCCACGGGGAGCGATATGTGATGGGAAGAAGTGACATGGCAGATGGTGGGACCGTACCACAGGTCGCAGATCGCAAAACTTAAGGTTTAGCCATAAGCGGAGGTGGTAAACACTAAAATAAGTGAAGTGCGGAGTGCGGGGGAGAAGGTAAGTGAAGTGGAGGGAAGGTGGGACCCGACCACATCACAAGTTAAACAAAATAGATTGCGGGCATTTCAAATGGTAAGTTAAAAAATCTGCGATGCGATATCGCACATCGACGAACGTAGGTTTTAACATTTGGCAGAATGGAATAAGTTGTAATTTTACGAAATGCGATTGATGGTGGGGGAAGGGTGACGTGTCGGGGAGAATGGCTCCAATTTAATCGCAATCAGGTAATGGGGAAAAATGAAGATGAAACAATGATATAGCGGTGAAAAAAGAAAAGTATAAAGATAAAGTAGAACGATGGAGAAAAGGTGGAAACAAGATTTTTCATGCGGTTTCAATAATGTGGTAAGGTATGGCGGGTCTCGCTTCATCGCATCGACGTAAAAATAAGGTTTGGTGTAATTCTTAAGAGGTAAGGTTAAAAACCTGCGGGCTGCGAAGTGCAGGAAATAGGTAAGGCTGATATGTGGGCCACGGGTGAACGGGTCCCACCTCATCGCAAATTGCATTTCATTCAATTAACATTTACCCTTGCGCCCACCCTGAAAAAATTGCGATCTGCGATTGCGATTTGAATCTCTACCGTTGATCATTGCTTAGATCCAATGGTCCTCACCGCTCCTTTACTGTGGTTTTCTGACCTTGTCTCTTTGGTTGCACCCAGTCATTTCTTATTTGTTCGTGGAATACTTGCCTTGCGTTCATGACTTGATTTGCTTTAGTGTTCACGACTCGACCCGAAATCTTGCACGAATTGACCCAGTCTCGTTCAAGACTCTGCGCTTGCTATTTTTCTGCCTTAACTTCTTCTCTGCTCCCTTTGCTTCCTTTGATTCTACTATTGATCCCTTTTTAACTATAAAATTTTGGTGTTAATGGTTGAAGGAGGGGTTTGAAAGAAATAAGGTGTAGAAATTTAGAACATGGAGGAAATGAGGGGCATAGAGGGTGAATGAAATGGAATGAGGGAATAAATGAATTTTGATCACCATTATGCCTTATCAACAAAATTTTCTCCTTTCTACTGAACTGAAAGGTAGATTGACTCCTTTGAAGCTCTTTGACAGTCAGGATTTCCCTTCCTTTCTCCTTCTCCACTTTGTGTGTAGTCACAGGCCAACAAAGGTAAAGGGAAGTCTTTCATTTCATTCCTCTTGTATAACTCTGGAGTTTGAAACCATTGTCATTTCCTCAAGTCCTGTACGTACAAGATACTTAAAGAATGAAGAAAAAATGGGGAGAGTAGTGCTAAAAGGTCAAATCTGGTAAGTTTTTTGCGGAATGACAATTTTATTTTCTTCATTTCAAGGTGAATAAACTTCATCCCTGTGTGGTAATCTCACAGCCCTTCCATAATTACCCAATGCCCAGGCTTAGGGAGACTTGTACTCCACATGAATTTGGGCCAATGAATAAGTTGCAGAAGAATTAAAGACATTGTTATATATGACTACTGCAGAAAATTAAATGATGTATTTTCCAAGCCACATGGGAATCACCATGCAAACTATTTTATGCTGGGGGGCCTATATTCTAGTCACAAATGGAACCTACAAATGTAATCTTTTCCTTAATATATTCCATCTGGGCCCTTTTCCATCAGTCGAATCATGTTATAAAAAAATTTACAATTCATTATTCTTGTCAATACATGAAAATGGAATGGTTTTGCATGGATATTCAAGTTGCACATCTTCAGTCAAATCATTTTTTTAAGGAAGAGAGCATGTTTATTTTAGGATTTTTTCCTTGTGATAAGTAGTGCAAAATATTATTGGAATTAAAGGTCAGCAGTTAGAGTTATAACTACAAAATACACAATCAAAAGGATGCTTTATACAATGAACCAACATTAAAATTGATGATATATGCTATCAATTTGTTGCACATATGAGAGGGATGGAGGATATACTGTTAATTTGGGAAGATGCTACAAAAAATCAGATGTGGGATGTTAGGTCCCTATATTACTAGTGTAGTCCCTTATTATTGTTATTGAAACCCCCTTATTGTTATTTTTGTACCCCTGTAACCCCCATATTGTTATTATTGTGCCCCTACATTATTTTTTTAGGTTGGCTAGGATTATATTATGACCCCATGGACTCCTATATATAGAAGGAGGTTTTCTCATTTGCATCATCCAAGAATTTTTCATTTATGTAATGTAAAGGAGGTTTCCCCCTTGAAGTGTCTTATTTTTAAGGCGTTGATCTCTCTTTTCTTCTATTTTTGGAGCTGGTTTCATAACATTTGGTATCTAAGCTTTGGATTGATCTGAAAATGAAAGTATTTGTACTGCTGTTCAAAGTATTCATTTCCATTAAATTAAGTGTGCAAAGTGTTTGTAATGTCTTGCAAGTGAAACAAAGTGATTTTGGTAACTGTTTATGAATTTAAGTGTGAGGGAGTGTTGTTTTAATTTACTGTTTAAAAAATTTAATCTGAATAACACAATAGAATAACTTCACCATAAACACACAACAACATGATGAGGCAGTTCACCCCTCCTGGGCTACATTTTCCGGGTCCAAGGCTCCCAATGGGCATGTCCTTGATATATTATGATGCTCAAATTGGTAATACAGTGAAAATAAGGCCTAAAAAGACCAAAAAAATTGTAAAAATGAATTTAGAATGTAGAAATCAGTATAAATTGACTTTTGTTTCACCTCAAATGGTTAAACATAGCCCAAAAAAACTCCAACACCCTCTAGGCCCTAATGGCTCTCCAAGCTTCCCTGAAGAAAAAGTACCTGAATATCAAATCTGTTGGCTTTGAAACCTATTCTAGTGGCTCCATAATGCCGAGAATAGTCGAAATTGACTTAAATTTCATCCAAAAAGGTTCAATAATGGAGAAGTTATGACCAAAACAACATTTGTCCAGTTTGGCCTAAAAAAACTCCACCAAAGTTGGAAGACTAGAGTTAACTCCTACTATTTTTGGCAAAGACCGCCGAATTTGGAGGCATGCTCCAGAAAAAATGTGCGGTTTAGTTTGGCATTAATTGTTTTATGGTTGGCTGGTCACATAGACCGCCACCCTAGCCGCCAGCGGAACCATGGCTTTAACCGTCCCAACTAACATGTTTTAAACCGTGGCTTAAAATGTTATTGCCGTGTGGTCTCATGCGAATTCAATCGTTTGTTTACCACACGGTTTGTGGTCTTAAGGCCATGATTTATATAACCCGGTTCTATGGTATATGGGGGGCTGGCCCCCTTTGCCGCCCATTTGAACTGCATTCAAACTCCAAATAAAACATGAACCCGAGGTATATTAAGAACCACTGTGGAGCTCGATTGGTCAAGTCATTCCGTTGGCGGGTGGGAGGTCCGGGTTCAACTACTGCCGAGATATATATAAAATTTTTATAACGCCAACCATTGCACCGATCCGGGGCCACGTGGCGACCTCTGAGCCTGCCACATGGCAGCCTCTGATTGGTCCCCAAACTCCAAAGTCAACCCTTCCTTTAACCAAAACTTGACACTTGTTGATGAACGATTGGCTCACAGGGAATATTTTGTGGAATATTCCAAGGAATATTCCTAGAATATTCTTGAAATATTATTTTTTTAATATTTTCAAAAGTCATAAGTCAAACCTGATCAAACTGATTTTTGAAGGAAATTGTAAATTTCAAACCTGCATAACTTTCATATACAGTGTCAGATTTGAGTTCTGTTCATGGTGCCAAGATCATATTGACGAGGCCTATCCATTCGTTCTAGTTTCAGCTAGTTCTAAGCAGTTCCAATTTTGAGCATTTTTTCAATTTAGGACATGATCCCCTGATCACACCTCCCAAATGGGAAGCTTTTGGACCCACAAAAGCTCTTTGATTACAAAAAATGAAGATAAGGAGACTGATTCTCCACTCTTCCAACCTTAAACCACTAAAATCTTCCTGACTTCATCAAATTGAGCTTCTCATAAAAAGATAAATTGTTCCTTGAATCCACTAACCGACTGTTGCTAACATTCACTGAGTCATGATGAATTTTTTTGAAATTTGCATAACAACAACTGATATTTGAAGAATACATACTGTTTCTACAATGGTCAAACTTCAAAGGAGACTGAAATTGAGATTCACCTTGCCAACTTTCCACATGGCGAATTTTTGCCGAATGAGCCATGTACTTGTGCCAAATCCCGACCAAGTTTTCTTGCCATACCAATCTACCATTCTGAAACCAGCAATGACCCTTGCTGAACTTTGTGCCCTCTTTGCTTTTATGCCTTTCCATCTCATTGAATCCTACACTGCTTTGCACCAACACTTCGTTCTCTACACCGATCGACACCAAAGGCACTTTCTGCAACATCATGTCATCTTCAAAAGACGACTTGCTTTCAGGCTGAAACATATCATCATTTACATCAGTAATAACATGAAAAGGAGAATGTACAAAATATTTTTGTTTAACCATCAACAAAGTCAGATTTTGACTTGCATTGAAAAGCTTTTTATATTTCCCTGCATGGACTAAAGAAGATTCTAGCTTCTTCTTATGTGCTCTCACAATATACTATTTTCCATCCTTGAACATATGATACTTGTTCTCATGGTGATGGAAGATCACTTTTCTATCATATAAATACGGACTACCCAACACAAAACCTGTAATGTCAAGTGGTAATACATCCAGTTCAACCCAATCAACATAATGAGCTGTTATGGAAAAGCACAACATGCAATTTCTTGAGACTTGTAAATTGGCATTCTTGCAAATCCAACCAAGTGGATATGGCTTTGGATGTGGAATTGTCTCAAGTTTCAACTTCTTGACTAAGTCTTCTGAGATGAGATTCACTTGAGACCCACTATCAAATAGTGTGTCTATCTTTGTGTGTTTGGCTATTATCCTCACATGAAACAACTCTATCCTCCTCTTTTCATTTTGAGCTTCTATGTGACAGTTTAACATGCTAGAACTAGGATTTGTTTCATTTAAAACCTCTTTCCCCTTTATGTTATTTAATACCATGGCTATTCTTTTAGTTTCGTTACCTGATTCAGACCCTAAGTCTTGTTTAACAGTTGAATTTTTTTTTCCCTTTTCTTTGGCCTTATCTTTGTTTTTAAATTTCTCTGGTTTCATCTCCGGATGAAGCTTCCAGCAATGGTCTTCATCATGGCTTGTTTTGGAAAAATTTTTACAAAATAAATTTCCTTTTTCTTTCCTAGAGTTTGCATTTCTTTTCATCCCTTTGCCTTTGAATTCACTATCCATATTCCCATCAAAATATTGTTTACCTCTAGCCTCTAAATGCGTAGCTTGTACACAAACTTCGTCTAGACTAGTATGATTGAACATAAGGATAGTATGTATAAGGTAATTGTGTAAACCACCTATATATTTCAGCAAGGTATCTTGACTATGCAAATCAATTCCAAGTAGTAAAGCCCTTCGTCTAAACTCTGGAGTGTATTCTTGAACACTTTGTCCTTTAAGTTGTCTAAAACTTTTCCAATTCATGATAGCATTTTGTAAATGAGTTAATGGATAAAATTGCTGCTTAATTGCGGAAATAAATTCAGCCCATTATAAAGTGATCTTACCATGTTTTTTAATTTCATCCTTGGTCTTGGCTTCCCACCATAGCAATGCTGCTCCTTCCATCCTTAGAGAGGCTAACTGAATCTTGATGTCATCTTCATGAAGGTTTTGTATCCTTAAATAAACTTCCAACTGTTTGATCCAATTGCCAAGTTTCTCTGCATTGACTTCACCGTTAAACATAAGCAATTCAAATTTGACATCAAGCTTTAAAAATGGACTTTTACTAGTGGTTTTAGACTTGTGAGATTGATTCACCGAAGTCAAGGAAGACGATGTAGAGGAAGAGGTTGAAGATGGGGATGGTGGATCACCATTTCCTCCATGTCCTTTCTTTGACTTGTCATCACTCTTCTTTCATCCTGAGGAACCCTCTCCTTCTTTCTAGTTTTTAGACCCTTCTCCAACAAGCCTATAATTTCTTTCTTGGTAGAGAATCATCACCATCTCAGTCATATCCAAGAAAGCTTTTCGGAATACCCATTCTTCTTCCTTGGGATCCATCTCTTCAGGAGCTTCTCCTTGTCTTGAAGACATGTTTGAAGCTGCTTCTATGACTCTTGGAGGTGATTCTCTGACCCTTCTTGGTTGTGGATTAGTTTTTACACTAACCAAATGTCCTTCACCTCTCTTGAGTTTAAGCCTAGTAAGCATCAAAAATTGCAAACAAATAACTTTATCTTTGCACAAAACAAATTTTTGAGGAGGTAAATCCCCTCTATGGACAGAGGCGATCCCTACTAGCCTAGATAAGGTCTAGCAACAATCAAACATGCTACAACGCAAGCTCCTAATTGCAAAATCAAAGCGCGATAGAAGGCCTACCTCGGGTCCAATGCTGTTGTGGTTGTGGAGAGGATGGTGCTCTCGATCCCTTACTCTGAAAGGTCACAACTCCACCACTTGACGCGATCGAACACCTGCACGTACAAGAAACACGACGAACATACAATCGTAAAATCATATAATTGCAATTATGTGTCAGTCAGAGAGGACACAACTCATGATCGTAAAACATGAACAATACAAGTGGAACTATAATCGTAGTCGCTTATCATTAATGAAACAAAGGATGATACAACCTGGCTCTGACGCTGAAATCCTCCTTTGGTGGGTCATTAGCGGAATACGTCTCGCAAAGCTTGTCGGGAATAGGGACAAGCCTCTCTCTTCGATCGTCAATCTCCTTGCTATGAATTTGGCACTATGAGGACTATCAAAGCTCTTGCAGCATTCTTTTGGCTATGAAGGCTCTTGGAGACTAGCTTGCAAAGGGAAATGGAAAGCTTATATAGATGGAGGAAGGGGAGTTGGGATCCCTAGAATCATGGGATTGGCCCTATCCTCAAGGAAGCTTCCATGGGAGGTGGCAACTACTTCCTCTACATGGAAATCTGGAGCCAAACGTCCCAACTCAATTTAGAGACCAGTTCAGGAGTTGGTTAAAGTCAATCTTCCGCCATTTATTTTTAAAAAACACCCTTTATTAAGCCTGGCGCGGGTGCGGCTCTAAGACAGAGCGCCAATTGGCGCGCCCTCTTTGGAGGATTTTCCCCATTGGCGCGAGGGCTGAACTGTGTAACCGCGCCAACGCAAAAAAGGCTATTTTTAGGGTTTTTTACAAGGATTTGTCTTCAGGGCAATGAACGTACATGTTCAGGGGAATGCCATGAAAGTGTTTTCAAGTTATGTCACTGCTCACAAGTCACGGAATGAGCCCTCCAATGTGCGGGATGGGGAATTGCAGGGACAGTGACAAATTTCCGTGTAACAGATGCCCCCTAAAGCATGAGGCCCGAAAGAGAGAGAGGGGTGAAATGTTTTACGAGAACGTGTCCAACCGAAAACACCGCCATCGGAAAACCTGCGTAGAGAAGTACAACTGATATCTCAAATACATGATACATATGTGGTATGGGCACAACCATCCATAACAGGGTATACAATAATCTCGATCCAAGGTATGGGTGCGGCCATCCAATGAGGATCGATAAATAGACTCAGGTATGGTCGCAACCATCCAATCAATGAGTCATGTAACTAATCATAATAATCCACAAAATCGCAACCTGGATTATAACAGACAGGAATCTAGGGTCTTGTGCTCCATCTTGATCTGAACAAAGTACAAGTTCAAGCATGCGAATAAGTGAGCTGAAGTCGAGCATGCAAGAACATCGCCTGATTACCAGCCAATGATGAAATATGTTAACAGACGCGAGAGGTACCACCAATAATGACAATGGCCCTCAAGGTACTACAGGTACAATCTATGGCGTGTGAATCAATGAGCTGGCGTCGAACACTGGTAGAATCACTCGATCGGAGGCCAATGATGAAAAAATCACGTTGAACGTGAAGAACCTGCCATTGAGGCATGCAGGCTCCAAGGTACCGGAAGGGAGTCTCTAGATCAGCTTCCCGGATAATGAGCTGAAGTCGACAGGAAGCGACCTTGATCGAAGGTGGGCCATAATGTTTCCCACATCATCGACACGAGGTAGAGGAACATAATGTCTTTGTGAATCAAGATCAGATGAGAATTAGAGGAAGGTTAAAATTTGCATAGGTCAACTTCTCTTGAACATATGGCGGCACGACAGTGGATTTAGCAGTATTTGACATCAAAAGATCAAAGGTCATGATGACGAAGCAAAGAATAGATGAGAGGTCAAAAGGGATCACCCAAACCCATGAAGGCAAGTGAAAATGAGATGAGATGTCCCCAACCCGACACGTTCGCAGACAAGTGCCATGTTCAAGAGCGACATACTGCCGACACGACAATGATGTTGGTTCCATTTTCCCCACCATTTCTGGCGAGTACCTCTTTATTTTTACACAAGCTTGAAGAGGATACCATATGCTTGCTATATAAGTCCATCCTAGTACATTTAACGAGCCTTAGGAAGGAGGAACTCGAATAGCATCATTATGACTGATTCCGATGTCATCAGGGTTTAACGAGTCTGACAAAAGGAAGAACTCGACGTCTTTTCATGTTTAGAGAGTTCGAAAAGACAGCGGAAAAGTAAAATCCAATGGTCCCTTTTCGTAAATAGTTCCTTAGACCCGAAAAGGTATAAAACAATATCTAAGAAAACCTCCTAGTCGCGATAGGCTAGGGTATTGCTTTTTCTTAAATAATCTATCCCAGCCTGAAAAAAGGGTAAACGTATACTGGGTAGACGTCGTTTCGTGTCCATTTTAACGATATCGAAATGACAAGGGACTTGGCAATCTTTTCATGTTTAGAGAGTCAGAAAAGAGCTGAAAGATGACTCCAAAATGACTTTTTCATGTTTTTACCGAGTCCGAAAAAGTATAAAATACAACTCGTTTCACTGTCCAAGTTGCGTAAATACCTGTCGCTGCACATAAAAGCAAGTGTAAAATCCATTTTCGACAAAATATATCAAAATATTGAGAAAAAATGACATTTAAAACCTAAATTTGACTTGAAAAGTTATAAATAGGTCTCAAATGGTAAAACAAAATTACTTTTACTTTTTACCTTACTTGGAGAGAAACAGTGGTCCATTTGTGTGCAAACTTCTGACGGCGACTACGACTGATCCGGGCTATCATTCAGATGCCCGTTTGTTCCAGGTAAGGGGCGCTTCCTTGAAATCCATTTCAATCCATTTTTTAGAGATTTCCATTACGGATTAGACTTCTGTGGAAATTTTTTAAAATTTTAGGGCTCTACCCATTGGCGCGGGCATCGAGCACGGAACCGCGCTAATGGCCTTTTGCTTACAAAGGGGCTGTGCCAACGGGCGCGACTGTTAGGGAAATAGTCGCGCCAGTGGTGGAACTCAATTTTCCGCTTTAGATTTTTGAATTGCGAGTGATCCAAATGAAATTTCAAGCATAACAGAGATCTAATCGAGGCTTTTTTATCATGTTGATGTAGGTTACTCATGCATAATGGTTATCGAATGGAAGGAGAGGGAGCATGGGGAAGAGGATGAACTGGCTATGGAGAATGAAGCCTATATGAATGCACTTAAGAACTGTGGACTCAAAAAGTTCTTCCTGACGCCCTGCTTACGAGCTCAACCGGAGCTCCTACAATACTTGGTCAGTATATGGGATGAAAATGAAGAAGTGTTTAAGCTTCGAGACCAAGTTTTGGAACTTGAGGTTTCCAACATATATTTCATAACTGGACTGTCGTGCAGAGGTCCGGTGCCCATCTTGATAGGCAACAGACCTTCTGGTGAAAATATGGAGCAAGTAATGGCGAGGGTGTGCCCAGGGTCACGAACCGGATCAGGAAGTGGGAAGGTGGACATCCACACTGTCTAGGATCTAGCACTCAGAGTAGTGCTACACACCATTACGCGGGCTGTAGGATCACAGGAACCACATGAAGCAACCAAAGCCCAACTCATACTAGCCTCTGAGTGTATGAGTCCTACACTGTTCGATTGGGCTACAATGGTGACAACCAATATCAAGAGGCAGCTGACAAGATGCAAACAAGTCAAACTAAAGAAGTTTGTCTATGGTTCCATTTTGGTGTCGTTCATCCTGGAATGACTACCTATCTTCCAGGGCCAAGGGGCCATAGTTGCTGAGCCGGTACCATGAGAGCCGAGGATGGCTCGCTGGGTAAAACTTATGCCCAGGTCAGGAGGAGGCCAACAGATGTCTTGGAGGCCTGAGTTTTTTGGGTGGTTGCAGCGATAGCTGATCGTGGTTGAGGACTGGCCCTACGCTGGGACCGATTTCACTGGAGATCCCGACCTTCCGCTCCCGAAGGGGGAGGATTGGGATGAGGAGTTGGGTATGATATTCTCTTTTTGATTTTATATATTTATGATTTTTTTGGGTAATACATGTTCATTCTAGTAACAGTTTTTATGTGTATGCAGACGTCGGCCCAGAGAGGCCCGCGGGCATGTTGCCCATTGCGCGGAGAACCCATGTCAATCATGACCCTCAGGCTGAGGGTGGCGAGGGAGGTGAACTAATCCAGAACCTAGAGGGCATCGCCTGGGGGATCCCGGACTATGAACAACTAGCAGATGTTCTGCTAGCATACCAGCGACACACTGTGGGGGTGCCCAGTCGCATCCACCGACTACTGAGATGCTTAGTGTGTGTAGTGGCTTGTTACCACGAGCACCATGTAGATTAGACATTAGGGATTTTCCTGCATATTTTTCGAGAGACATGTCGTCTCCTGCTGTATTAAGACGAAAATGTATATTTTTTGATCTTATGTGATGCACACTATGTAAACATTTCGACACACACACACACACACACACACACACACACACACATATATATACCTATTTTTGGATGAATCTCTTTTACATGTGATGATTTTTTGTTTATAAATTGCGCAAATGCCTATCTAAAACTATATTAGCTACTGCATCTGTTAATGTATTCATATGTCTGGGTATGTGTTGATATGTAATATAATCAAAATTCCTCTCCAGTAAACGAATACGCAGATACAGACGTAAAATAGATGGGTTTATAACTGAATAGTGACCATTAAGCTGTAATACTACAAGTTGTGAGTCTAGATACACAAGTAATTCACGAATGCCAAGGTCCACAACCTCGGTTAGTAATTCCAACACGGCACTATATTCCGCGATATTATTTGTAGCAGGACCCAGACACACACCTTGCAGGTTAACCAACTCACTAGCAAGATCATAGATTACCCAGGCTACCGAAGACAGATTCCTGGTACTGCGAGAGGCACCATCCGCGAAACCCACAAACGGAGTAATAGACATCTGCACAATCAGGAAGACCCAATCAGTAGAAATATGCTTACATGCACACCACACCAAACATGCACACAAATGAAAATACACACCTACGTACACACACCACACCAAAAATAACTTCAAGCGTAGTATTTTTTCAGGTACAACCCATTTCTAGGCTGCGCCAACGGAACCCCTTCATAATCGATCAGCTCATAAGCCCCATTTTTTAATACTCGTTTTACAATGTAGGGCCCATGCCACATTGGTTGGAACTTTCCTGCTCCAAGTTTGTCGTGTGCTTGGTCGTATAGGAGGACAAGGTCTCCTTCGACAAAGGAACGTGGAGATACGGATTGATCAAAGTGGGCTTTGACCCGCTTCTTCTGTGCTTAAATAACTAAAGCAGCCAAGCGGCGAGTTTCATCCAACCGTTCCAAATACAAGAGACGCTCTTCTTCAGGAGAAGTATCAGGAAAAAGTTCCACAGCCAAATTTAAGGAAGGAATTTCGCACTCAACCGGAAGAGTTGCTTCCAGACCATACACCAATTGGAATGGTGTGAATCCGGTTGCACTCTTTGCTGACGTCCGGTAGGCCCATAGAGCTGAGAACAATTGGAGGTGCCAATTGCACTTATGAATACCAACTGTTCACTGAAGCATTGTGACCAAAAATTTGTTCACAGCCTCAACCTGGCCATTTTCCTGGGGGTAATATGGCATTGAGCTATCATGCTGTAAGCCCAATCTTGATGTCAGCTCAGCCATCATATAATCTCGAAAGTGAGTGCCATGATCGGTTACAATGGCCTGAGGGACCCCGAAACGTGCAATAATGTGGTTGAAAATAAACTGGGCAGCTGTCTTACCGTCGGCGGCTAGTGTAGGCATCACTTTGGCGCACTTAGTAAAGTAGTAGACATCGACGATTATATATGCATGCCCCCCGGCCGAATGAGGGTTACACGTCATGAAATCTACGCCCCATTTGGCAAAAGGGTCGACAATAATGACAGGATGCAGGGGGAGGGGTGGTGCGCGCATCTTGCGCTGAAAAACCTGGCACGCATGACATTTGTGGACTGCGATAATACAGTCTTTAAAGATTGACGGCCAGAAGTAACCTGCACGCAGAATCTTCTGGGCGGTGGCATATCTAGACATGTGACCGCCACAAGCACCACTGTGATAGTCATTCAAGACTCGTTCATCCTCTTCCAGTGTCAAGCACCAGCAGAGCACCGAATCTACTCCAACTCGGTATAATGTATCTCCTACAATACGGTAGGGTTGAGACTGATGCCAAATTCGACATCGGGCATCTTTGGTCAACTCAGACCGGAACGTTGATGTCTGAAGATACACAATAATATCACCATACCACGGATCACGGGTGCTGATAAGGAAGAGGGTTTCGTCTGGAAAATGTTCTTCGGAATGAGATGGGGTGGAGTCTATCGGGAGGGAGCAAATGAGATCCGCGAAAACTAGTGATTTGGTCGACTTAGCAGTAGTAAACTCTAAGTTGAACTCCTGAAGGATAACGATCCATTTGGATTATTTCCCCCCCAGTAATTGTCGAGATAGAATATATTTCATGGGGTTGCAATCCGAAACCACGGTTGTTGTACGCAGCAGGATGTAGTGGCGAAAACGCTACACAGCTTGCACTGCGGCTAACGCCAGCTTCTCGACATGAGCGTAACGTGTCTCTGTGTCAAGAAGGTTTCATGATAGATAATAGACAACATGTTCATTTCCATCATTTTCGTCCTGCACCAGAACCATAGCTATAGTGCTAAACGCGGCGGCCAAATATAGAGTGAAATCACGGTGATAGTTTGGAGGACGAAGCAACGAAGCATTAACAAGTAACGTCTTAAGCTTCTCAAAGGATTGTTGAGCAATCTCTTCCCAATGGAAGGGAACGTTCTGCTTTAATACACACGTGAAACCTTTGACAACTTCCGCGTAGTTTGGGATGAAGCGTCGAAGGAAATTAGCTTTTTCCTGCAGACTCTGCAATTGATATAATGAGGAGGGTGATGGGAGATTGACAATAGCCTCGACTTTTAGAGGGTTGAGGCGAATCCCATCCTCGGAGACTATGAACCCCAAGAGACGACTAGAATCCATGCAAAAGACGCATTTATGAGGGTTAAGCCAGATATTATAGCTTCGACAACGAAGGAAAATCTGGCGGAGGTGCTTGGGATGGTCCTCTCGCTGAGTTGAGTGAGCTGGCAGATTGTCCAGATAAGGTTGAACGATATGGCGTATGTCGTGGAATGCGTAAGACATAGCACGCTGGAAAGTAGCTCCAGTGTTCTTCAAGCCGAACGGGAGATTTTTATAAGCAAAGGTACCCCACGGACAGATGAATGCAGTCTTGTGTTGATCAGCAGGTAAAATATTTATCTGATTATACTCGAAAAAGCCATCCATGAAGGAGTAAATCTCACTCCCAGCACATTCGTCGATGATTTGATCTATGAAGGGAGTAGGATAGTTGTCCTTGGGACAGGCGTGATTAATGTCACGATAATCAATGCAGACCCTTATAGTGCCCTGTTTTTTATCTACAGGGACAATATTTGAGACCCATTCTGTGAGGGGAATTGGGTAAATGAAGCCCGCGTTCAAAAGTTTTTCAACTTCTGCTTTAATGGCAGTGGCTTTGCGAGGATGCACCGGGCGTAGGCGTTGGCGCATGGGTTTCGCACCAGGATAGGTAGGAATATCGTGCACTACTATGCTGGGATCAATCCTGGGCATTTCCTCATAGGACCAAGCGAACACGTCTCTGAATTCTCGAAAAAGATCAGTATAAACTCGTATCTCATAAGGAGAACAAGTTACTCCCACATGTATGTTTTCAAAGATCCCCGGTTTAATGGAGATGTCAATCAGAATGGTTTGAGTAATGTTTCTCAGGTTTCACTTTGACAAGACCTCATGTGTCAATATGGGCATTTGGAGTGGTGGAGTGGGGACCTGAGATGCAAAACTCTCTAGACAATCTGACATTGCCCCCAGGCTAGGCATAAAGGAGGAACGATGATGGGTATCGCTCCAAGGAAGCTCCTCCAGAGACATGGTTTCAACAATGGCTTCGTCAGAAGGAAAAGTATCTTTAAGAGAATCAGGCAAGTCGGCATCACCGAGCCAGGGGGATTGAGAATAGATATCTAAAGCAATGCTCGAGGGAGCATGTTGAGGAGGGGGAGGATCAGATGCGGCAATGATTTCACAGTAATTAATCTCTACTGGAGTTAAGGGCATCGATTCTCCAAAATCAGTCACCTATTCAGGCGAAGGGATGATCCATGGGTCATCAGACCTAGAGACCATATTAACTTGAACGGTGTGCGGTGGCGGTGCGGGAAAGATACCCATGAGGACAGGGACTTTGAAGAGACCGCGTCCTACACTGTCAGGGGGATTTGGGATCTTATCCACATAAGGAACGTTGTTCTCAGAGGTAGAGGTGAAGAAAGACAACTGATCCACAGTAATGATTTTTCCCTCATGAGGAAACTTAAGAAGTCGAAAGAGGGTGGATGGCACGCATAGCATAGCGTGAGTCCAACTGTGGCCGAGAAGAAAATTGTAGTTAAGTTTGGCATCAACCACTTCCACTTCTACGTTGACTATATTCTCCTGTAATGTAATCGGAAAACTCTCGAGAACACCCAGGGGTTTGGATTCCCCACCATCGAATGCCTCTAAGGCATTGGGAGATGATGAGAGAGCCGGAGAGCCAATGGCCTTCCAGCAGGCGGATGACATGACACAGGTAGAAGCACCTTCATCTACGACAACCCTATGGATGTTAAGACCATTGATCCCGACCTAAATAACGAGAGAAATTTGATGCGGAAGTCGGGGAGTAAAATTTTCCAAGTCGAAGGTGAGAAGACTAGAATCAACGGGATTGATTCCACCGATTGCAGACAATAGAGCTTTCCGTTGCGAAGGGCAACTTTGAAGGACTTCCAATGCGGACATAGTAGAAGGCGACTATGCCAAATCCTCAACAATACTGTAGTGCTGAGCGGCATGGGCATTTGGATTGTAGGAAGACCTTCGTAGAACACCTTTAGAAGGTGGCCTCACAACCGGTTCAGCAGTAGGCTTCTCAATTTCTAAAGAACCAGAGACAGGTGGAGGAGGTGGGCCATCCACAACTTCCTTTCCAGCTGCCTGACGCGATCCAGTATAATCCTTCGAACGTGTAGCAATGGAGACAGGTGCAGCACCATTCATCATAAAAACCTGGGACCCAAATGGTGCAGATGGTGAAGGCTGTTCAACCATCTGGGTTTGCTGAGACGGGAATGGTTCTTTAAGGACTGCCAGAGTCCCTTTGGGGCCTTTGAGAAGTTGACTAATTTCAGATCGTCATGGACAATCCTTGGCATAATGATCTCCTTCACAAATAAGGCAGGGGTACTTTGGTTTACATTGGGAACAGTCCTCAGTCTGAGGTTTAGAAGACTCTGACTTTGGGGTGTCGAGTTTGGATTTTCCTTTGCCCTTATTTTTCCCTTTGGAGGCATTTTCCGTAGGATTAGCCTGAACGGTGTTAACCTCCGCAGTTTTGCCAGAATCTGGAGGGGCGGGAAGAGCATAATTATTGGAAGAATTAGACTTCTGCTTCCCATTCGAAGATTTTCAAGAATTTTGAGACACAGAACCAATAACACCATCCACCGCTGGGGTAGGCAGAGCTTTAGAGGTTCCTGGGCGTGGAGCATCAGTCAAAATATCATAAAGTGTGGCAGACTGAGAGTATACCTGATCAAGATACTGGGCACGCGCAATGGCCTGTTCTTCAGTCACACATGCCCCCATAGCAATATCTTGCGCGATTTTGTTAACGAAGGATGTGGTGAACCAATGAGTTAGCAGTTGATCAAGTATATCAAACTTGATCAGCCTAGGATGACATCGCCACTCATGAATGTGATCAGATATGTGGGTGGCTTTATCCTGCTTCAGTGAAGTCAGGAGATGTGTCCCGGCTTCATAGCGAACCGATAACTAGAAGTGAGTCAGAAAGGCCATTGCTAAAGTATTGAAATCTTGAAAGATGCCACGGGGTAATTCAATATACCACTTAGAGGCAGCACCGGTAAGAGTGCGCTGGAAGAGACGTAGACGAATTGAATCGTCGACCTAAAAATTAGACAAACACCACAAATGGTAGGTCATTACATGAGCTTGGGGGTCTTCACCAACTTTACCTTCAAATTTTGGGCAATCGTCGGGCACATTTGTGGGAACCGGAGGCCAATAAGGATTATGAAGAATCGGATCATTGGTTAATTTAGAAACGTCCGGTAATTCCAAGGTAGCCACGAACGGCAATTGCGGATTGAATGACATGCCAGGCCCCCAATAAGGACCGGTACCTGTACTCCATGCTGGTTGAGAATATCCTTGCCCCCATGGGTTTTGTCTAGTAGGATTCTGACCGTAGGGGGTATAGGGTGTATAACCAATCTGATTCGGTTGCTGGTAACCAGCCTAATTCAGTTGCTGGTAACCAGTGTACGGGGCTTGATAACTAGAGTATGGACTCTGATTGTAAGTCGGCCCCATTTGAGTAGTATGTGGATTTGGCTGCTGAGTATAGGTGTAGCCGGGTTGTTGAGTGTGATAATGGGAACCTTGGGGCAGATTATAAGTCGGTCGAGATTGACCATGAGGGTAGTAATTGCCTTGAGGTTGAGCAGGCTGCTGATAGGTGGGACCCTGCTGAGCCTGATAATTAGGATGCACTGGCTGATTTGGTTGCGGCATCGAGTAAATCAACTGTTGGGCAGGGTTGACAGAGTGTGTAGGCTGGCCTAGTTGGACATGCTGACCTGGCTGAATGGGCTGCCCTAGTTGAACAGGTTGACCCAGATAAACAGGTTGTGCTGGTTGCATAGATGGACCTGGCTGTTGAGGAACACCAGGTTGTACCGGGTGGGCCGGTTGTCCTGGTGGTGGAACAATGGGTTGTGTCGGATGGACCAGTTGGCCTGGTGGAGGAATAGAGCCAGGTGGTGGTTGATAACCAGTTTGACCTGGAGCAGGACCATAAGATGGTCCTGGCTGATGTGAAACATTGGGAGCAACAGGATACTGAGGTTGCATGGGTTGAGAAGGTTGGACTTGCCCCCCAGGACCATATACCGGCCCGGGTTGGTACCCCGGTTGACCTGGGAGTCCTTGAGGTTGCCCCGGTTGGACTCCAGGAAGAGGCTGCACGAGTTGACCTGAAGGGTTGTAATATTGTCCTTGCGGATCGTATAGCGGCCCTTGCTGGCCCACAGGGTAACCTTGCGGGTCGTAAGGATAGCCAAGCTAGCCCGAAGGTTGGCCTTGAAAAGGTTTTCCTTGCGGGTTATAAGGCTGCCCAGCCTGGTTATATGGTAAACCCCGAGCATGAAGTTGAGCCTCAGGAGAGGGTAAACACAAAGGGTTCCCATGCTCATCGTACTGATATGGAAAAACGTACATGGGTGTACCATCTTGTGCATAGTGTGAAAAACACGAGCGGTTGGGATCTTGAGGGGGTTGTCCGACCTTGGGGTTCGATTGTTGTAAGGAAAATTGATACTCCTCAGAAGAGATGTTCTTCGCCATAGCAGAAGCTATGTAGACATCCTCGGGAAGCGATGTGGTCCTAACAGACTGAGTGGTAACCGCAGGTATAGATGCAGCCACACAAACAGTAGGCCTGACGGGTATAGAAGTGACCTGAGGGGATGATGTGACAGGTGTCTGTGGAGACATCCCCAATGAAGGAACAACTGGCCTCGTAGAAGGAGCTGATACCCCCATAGAGGTAGCGGCGGCAATAATCTGACCTAAGGATCTATACCCTGCTGTCAGTGAGGGACCAGGCGAAGACATAACCGATGATTCAGTGTTGTCTTCTGGGAATAACCTCCGACTTACTTCTGGGAATAGCTGGTAGTCTTCACCAAACATAGGGATTTCCTCGCTAGCAGAATGACTGGATTCACTCATATTCGAACCCGCCACTAGATCTCGTAATAGACAGCGAGGACTAGGAGGAATAAAAACAGTTAAAAAGGGAGAAACCGATGTAAGAGGAGGGAAATGTTCCCCTACTCCAAATCTGGACCAAGGGTCAGATAAGGGCCAATTGAATTCAACTAGTCCTCTAAAGGGAAGCTCAAACAGAACCGGTGCCCCGTCGGGAAACTCGAAAACGATGGGCTGCTGAAGTTCAGCAGAGGATTGAGAAACCTCTGATGAATCGTCCATATATGGACTACCAGTAGACGAAAATGAGGGTTCCGCCACTGTGGTAGTAATGACAAGAGAAAAAGATCAAACACACACACGGGCTAAAAAAGAGCCAAGGCACACAATCAAACGGCCAACAAGCAAAATCTAACAGGGAGTGTGATCATGGGTGATTTATTTTACGACATTGAAACTTAGAAACTTCACCATTTCATGTTTTAAGAGTTGAGAAATGGATGAAATATGACTCTATCTCTTTTAGTTTTGAAGCAAGCGTGAAAGGATAAGCGCTTGGTGATCTTTTCAAATTTAAAGAGTCAGATAAGATCAAAATGACTGCTCAAGAATACTAGGCAAAGGGTGTACCAAATAACCATGAATTTCAATATACACCTTGGTTTCAAAATGAAAGAGAAATCAACCAAGGACTTGACGTACGTGCAGGCAATCTCCCCAAATGCTGTGTCCGGTGTATCACGGGTATAGGGCGGCAGACTCAGCTTCCGATGGATAAAGGATAGAAACCTAGTGGGGTCTCCCTTTATATACGCGACGGTACGGGGAGCACAAGTTCGTACTAGCGCTGTCTAAATCCAAGAGGCGAACGACAAATACTAGGTTTAAAGATGCCAGAACATGTCTCTAGCCTAGACCTCTAAATATTTCGTTAATGTTTCAATGCCGCCTTAGTGTAAATTGAATAAATTTTAATGTTTATCTTCAATTATGTTTCAGTTTTCAGGCCCTAGCGAATGTAATGTCTCGAAATCTCCTAAATGCACACTACATGCCACAGTATATCATTTCATTCGATGAAAGCTAATTACAGGAGAGTTAAGATATTTTCACACAACAACAAAATGACCAGAAAACAAACAATGATATCTCTAATGCAGCTAATGGAAACTAAAAGCTTTTCGTTCAAAGTTACTAATCACTAATAACATCGAAAAGATCTAATTCACACTAATCAATCCAAAGCAAAAGAGATTTCTTTTGTATTTTCAATGTTTATGAGCGAAATGCACTAAACAAAATGAAAACAAGTGAGACAAGCAATTGAGAAGCAAAAGCAAAAGAGAAAAACAATCAAATGTCACTCAATGCAAGACTACAATCAGATCTCAAATCGATAAAGAGTCCCTCAAATCAAAAGACACCCAAAGACTCAATTGAACCATGTAATCTAGGCTCAATGCGAAACAAAGCGGAATTCAAATGAAGAAGAAACCAATCACTCAAATAACGCAATGAAACAATAAACAACCACCAAACGAGTGCAGAGAAGTAATCATAAGGCTGATTGAACAGACAAAAACCAAAAACTCCCAAGGGAGGCTTGACGCACAATAACACCTAGATTCCCTAGGGCTAAACTGTAGAATCGATGGAAATGGGCAAAAAACCAAAGGAAGAAGGTCACAGTCAGTCAAGCAAGGCTCAAGAACACTCAAGCAGTCGAAAAACAAGACCAAACACCCAGATCAGTCTCAGAGAGCTCAAAACACAGTAAAACCTAATACCTTACAGGATTGGTGTGACTGTAAGGCTGAAACTAGCGCCAGAATGGGATTGGCGTGAGTAATACACTGACAACATGCGCTAGTGGGCATGACTGTCACACCGAAAAGCGCACTAGCTTATTTTACTAAGGAAAAATAAAAAATAAGCAATCCAAGAAGCAGACCAGTGATGGAAAAGCTCAAACCAAAAGCCAAACTCACAAAAAGAGCCAGCCAAAAGAGCTGATCAAGCAAGCAAAGTCAAGAAATGACTGAAAGACAAGACAATACCCCAAGTGTTCAGTTCATAAACTAAACCGGAGATTGACTGAAGCAGCATTGATCTACTTCGCTAATGCAGAGCAAGAGCATTTCGAAAGCTATTTGGCTAACTTCAGGCACTGTCTGTAGTTTATAAATCAAACAACAAGCTAAGTTCCCCAGTGGAGTCGCCAATTTTTTGAGGAGGTAAATCCCCTCTACGGACAGAGGCGATCCCTACTAGCCCAGATCGGGTCTAGCAACAATCAAACACGCTACAATGCAAGCTCCTAATTGCAAAATCAAAGCGCGATAGAAGGCCTACCTCGGGTCCAACGTTGTTGTTGTTGTGGAGAGGATGGTGCTCTTGATCCCTTGCTCCGACAGGTCACAACTCCACCACTTGATGCGATCGAACACCTGCACGTACAAGAAACACGACGAACATACGAGCGTAAAACCATATAATTGAAATTATGTGTCAGTCAGAGAGGACACAACTCATGATCGTAAAACATGAACAATACAAGTGGAACTATAATCGTAGTCGCTTATCATTAATGAAACAAAGGATGATACAACCTGGCTCTGACGCTGAAATCCTCCTTTGGTGGGTCATCAGCGGAATACGTCTCGCAAAGCTTGTCGGGAATAGGGACAAGCCTCTCTCTTCGATCGTTAATCTCCTCGCTATGGATTTGGCACTATGAGGACTATCAAAGCTCTTGCAGCATTATTTTGGCTATGAAGGCTCTTGGAGACTAGCTTGCAAAGGGAAATGGAAAGCTTATATATATGGAGGAAGGGGATTTGGGATCCCTAGAATCATGGGATTGGCCCTATCCTCAAGGAAGCTTCCATGGGAGGTGGCAAACTACTTCCTCTACATGGAAATTCGGAGCCAAACGTCCCAACTCAATTTAGAGACCAGTTCAGGAGTTGGTTAAAGTCAATCTTCCACCATTTATTTTTAAAAAACACCCTTTATTAAGCCTGGCGTGGGTGCAGCTCTAAGACAGAGCACTAATTGGCGTGCCCTCTTTGGAGGATTTGCCCCGTTTGCGCGAGGGCTGAACTGTGTAACCGCACCAACGTAAAAAATGTTATTTTTAGGGTTTTTCACAAGGAGTTGTCTTCAGGGCAATGAAAGTACTTGTTTAGGGGAATGCCATGAAAGTGTTTTCAAGTTATGTCACTGCTCACAGGTCACGGAATGAGCCCTCCAATGTGCAGGATGGGGAATTGCAGGGACGGTGACAAATTGCTGTGTAACACAAATGCTGAGTAAAAAATATAGCTTCTAAGCCTCTAATACTGAACTCTGATACCAACTGATTTGAAAATGAAAGTATTTGTACTACTGTTCAAATTATTCATTTCCATTAAATTAAGTGTGCAAAGTGTTTGTAATGTCTTGCAAGTGAAACAAAGTGATTTTGGTAACTGTTTATGAATTTAAGTGTGAGGGAGTGTTGTTTTAATTTACTGTTTAAAAACTTTAATCTGAATAACACAGCAGAATAACTTCACCATAAACACACAACAACATGATGAGGTATTTCACCCCTCCTGGGCTACATCTGCCGGGTCCAAGGCTCCCAATGGGCATGTCCTTGATATATTATGATGCTAAAATTGGTAATACAGTGAAACTAAGGCCTAAACAGACCAAACCATCTATAAAAATGAATTTAGAATGCATAAATCAGTATAAATTGACTTTTGATTAACCTCAAATGGTTAAACATAGCCCAAAACAACTCCAATACCCTCTAGGCCCTGATGGCTCTCCAAGATTCCCTGAAGAAAAAGTTCCTGAAGATCAACTCTTTTAGCTCTAAAACCTATTCCAATGGCTCCAGAATGCTGAGAATAGTCAAAATTGACTAAAATTTCGTCCAAAAAGGTTAAGTAATGGAGAAGTTATGACCAAAACAACATTGGTCCAGTTTGGATTAAAAAAACTCCACCAAAGTTGGAAGACTGGAGTTAACTCCGACTATTTTTGGCAAAGACCGCTGAATTTGGAGGTGTGCTCTAGAAAAACCACACATTTTAGTTTGGCATTAGTTTTTTTATGGGTGGATGGTCACATAGACCGCCACCCTAGCCGCCGGCTGAACCGCGACTTTAACCGTCCCAACTGACATGTTTTAAATCGTGGCTTAAAATGTTATTGCCGCATGGTCTCATGTGAATTCAACCATTTATTTATTGTGGGGTTTGTGGTATTAAGGCCATGGTTTATATAGCCTGGTTCTATGGTATATGGGGGGATGGCCCCCTTTGCCACCCGTTTGAACTGCATTCAAACTTCAAATAAAACATGAGTCCGAGGTATATTAAGAACCACTGTGGAGCCCGATTGGTCAGGTGATTGCGTTGGTGGTTGGGAGGCCCAGGTTCATCTCCTACCGAGATATATATAAATTTTTTATAATGCCTACCATTGCACTGATCTAGGGCCACGTGGCGGCCTCCGAGCCTGCCACGTGGCAGCCTCTGATTGGTCCCCAAACTCCAAAGTCAACCCTTCCACTAACCAAAACTTGACACTTGTCGACGAACGATTAGCTCACAAGGAATATTTCGTGGAATATTCCAATGAATATTTTGAGGAATATTCACAGAATATTCTTTTTTTAATATTTTCCAAAGTCATAAGTCAAACCTGGTCAAACTGATTTTTGAAGGAAATTGTAAATTTCAAACCTGCATAACTTTCATATACAATGTCAGATTTGAGTGTCGTTCATGGCGCAAGGATTGTATCAACAAGGCCTATCCGGTCGTTCTAGTTTCAACTAGTTCTAAGAAGTTCCAATTTTGAGCATTTTTTCAACTTAGGACATGATCACCTAATCATGGATTCTAGGGTTTCGTTGCTCCAAATAGGTCATCATGGAATTTTCTCTATAAATTTTTTTCTACGAAGTTTTAGAAGCTTAAATTTTTATTACGCGAATCCGAAATCCTGAGGAACTTTGTGTAAAAATTTCAGATCTTGGTTCGCAATATTTTCAGAGATATGATCTGTGGAAGTTAGGGTTTTTGTAGGATCCTGAATTTCATCTAAAAGAGGTGACCTTGGGAAAATCGTCATAACTCTCTCTCTGAGCATTGGATTGGAATTATGTAAAATGTTGGTGAAATCACACAGACTGTAGTTTCCTGTATATCAATTTCAGAGCCGAAGGAGGAACTAGTGACACTTGGCACGCCGTACAAGTGCGCTCTATTGAAGTAGTCCATAATTAGGTCATTGTGGGATATTGGGCATAACCTTGCCTTGAAGCATCCAAATCAGGTCAAACTTGTGGCATTCGAAAGAAGATTCATAGGGCTACTACAAGACCGAATTTCAGATTTTGAAGATCTGAATTCACAGAGATAATTCAGTTTCAATATCGAGCCCCTCAAAAGCAAGAAAAAGGTGTGTATTTGTTTTTTCAAATTGCATAAGTCTTGTTTGAAAAATCAGTTTACAGTGATTCCAAGGGAATATTGAAGCATAGATACTAGTATTGGGTTCTAAAATTCCCCCTAAAAATAATTCAACACTTATTAAGCCCTCAGAATACTCTACTGTGACTCATGAAGATGAAGAAGTGCAACATGATATATCAAAAATACAAGAGAAGGTGCACCAAATCTCACTTTCGCAAAGAGAAACAAAAAATGAAATGGAAGTTTTGAAGAAAGGCGTGGAAGATAAGATTGATGGTTTGAATAAAGGCATGGAAGCTAATATGGATGGTTTGAAGAATGACACAGAAGACATGGAAGCTAAGATCGAAGAAAAATTGAAACACAACATGGAAGACATGAAGAATGATCTAAAAACAAACATGGAAGGTTTGAAGGAAGGTTTGACAAAGTTGATACAATAAATGATTCCTAAGGGTGAAAGAATAGTAGAGGAAACTCATGATGAGAAAAAAAATAAATGTTAATCATGATTTCATAAACTCGAATGTTGGATGTAAGACCCACCATATTCCAAAGATCGATATGAGGAAGTTTGATGGCAAGGATCTTGTAACGTGGATACTACAGATGGAGCAATATTTTGATCTCAATAATGTGAAAAAAACACAAAAGGTATGCATTGAAACTTTATATTTAGGAAAAAATACATTTGTATAGTATCGATGGCTTTGGTCCCGTAAAACTATTGTCACTTGGTCAATTTTTACGAAGGAAATGATAGCACATTATGATGATACAAGGAGCAACACCTTCTTTAGCCAATTGATAAATCTTAAAAAAAAGGGTTCAGTGGTGGAGCACATTGAGGACTTCCAAAAATTGAATATAAGGGTAACTCATATTCCCAAGGAACAGAAGATTGATGTCTTCATAGGGACTGTAAAGGTTAACATCCAACATGAGGTTCACGTTTGGGAACCTCATTCATTGGAGAAGGCATTCAAGTTGGAAAGAAAATTTGAATGTAAAATTATGGTGACAAGGAAGCCTAACACTCACATATATAAAGATGGAAGTGTTGTTACTCCTAGAGTTCCACAACCTACAAGGTTGACACCACAAAAATTGGAAGAAAAAATAACAAAAGGGCTTTGCTATAGTTTTGATAGAAAATACACTAAAGGTTATAAGTGTGCTAAGAAGAAATTATTTTACATAGATTGTGAAGAGGAGGAATAAAATGAACAAGAAAATTCAAAAGAAGGGGATATACACCAGAAACCAACCCTAGATAAAGAAGAGATGAGCCTGACCGTATCATGTAATGCATTGGCAGGAATTACCACTCCTCAAACTCTCAATATAGAAGGACATATCAAGAAGAAAAAGGTAATAGTGTTGATTGATTCAGGTAGTACCCATAATTATATTCATTGTAAGGTAGTCAAGGAATTGAATTGCTTCCTATAACTAACACGAGAATGTCAAGTGATGGTTGCAAATGGAGGAACTCTAAATTTCTCTAGAAAATGCCATAATATAAATCTAACCATGGGGGAATATGTATTGAATAGTCCAATGCTTTCCATTCCAATGGGAGGTGCTGAAGTTGTACTAGGAGTACAATGGTTACAATCTTTGGGGATGATAGCTTTTAATTTTCAAGAAATTTTCTTGAATTTTTTTTTTTTGGAAGGAAACAAAGTCAAATTACGGGGTATGACAGGGAATAAGGGAAATATTATAATCTCTAATTTCATGAGAAAGCTTCTGAAGAAAGAAAAATGAGGCGTAATTGCACAGTTATGCTCACTATAAGTTCCAACATCAAAATCATATATTTCTCTAGATTTCCAAAAAGTCTTGGACAATCATTCCAAGGTGTTTGAAACTCTCAAAGGAATCTCACCTATTCGTGATCATGATCACACTATTCATTTGATTCTAGGAAGTATTCCTCCAAACATGAGGCCTTATAGATATTCTTATTTCCAAAAGAGCAGAATTGAACGTATGATTGTAGAAATGTTAGAGGCTGGTATAATTCAACCTAGTCAAATTTATTTCTCTGCTCCAGTAGTATTGGTGCACAAGAAGGATGGATCATGGCGCATGTGTCTAGATTATAGGGAGCTCAATAAGCTCACTATTAAAGATAAATTTCCCATTCCTGTTATTGATGAATTAAATGGAGCAATTTGTTTTACGAAGTTGGATCTTCATTCAGGATATCATCAAATTAGAATGAATACTGAAGATATTCCAAAAACAAAATTTCAAACTCATGAGGGTCATTATGAATTTATGGTCATGCCTTTTGGCCTTACCAATGCACCTTCTACATTTCAAGGGTTGATGAATTCCATTTTCAAACTCTTCCTTAGAAAATTTGTGTCAATATTTTTTGATGATATACTAATCTACAACAGGTCTTTGAAAGATCATGTTCAACATGTTGACAGGGTGCTCAAACTACTGGAGGAGAAACAATTATATGCAAAAACCTCCAAATGTTTCTTTGGAGTACAAGAGGTGGAATATCTAGGCCATATTGTATCTCACGAGGGTGTTAAGGTAGACCCTAACAAAATTAAAGCGATTAAGGAATGGAAAGTCCCCACAACCATAAAGCAGTTGCGAGGATTTCTATGGTTAACAGGGTATTATTGCAAGTTTTTTAAGAATTATGGGAGAATAGCAACACCTCTAACAACATTATTGAAGAAAGATGCATTTTCATGGACTCCTGAAGCAACTAAGGCCTTTGAACACGTTAAAGAGGCAATGTACCTAGCACTAGTATTAGCTACACCGGACTTCACAAAAACCTTTATTTTTGAATGTGATGCCTCAAGAAATGGAATTGGTGCGATTTTAATGCAAGAAGGAAGACCCATTGCTTTTGAAAGCCTTCCAATCAAAGGAAAGTATTTAAAAAAAACTGTTTATGAGAAGGAAATGTTGGCAATACTATATGCACTAAAGAAATGATGAACTTACCTAATGGGAAGACACTTCAAGGTAAAAATTGATCATGATAGTCTTAAACACTTTTTGGAACAAAGACTATCTTCAGAAGAACAACAAAAATGGGTCACAAATATGTTGGTTTATGAATTTGAAATCATGTACAAAAAAGGGAAGCTAAATGTTGTTGCAGATGCACTCTCAAGAAAGGATGAAGAGGGGGAAGCATTTCTCTGTGCCATTTCTATTATCCAACCAGATTGGATAATCGAAGCAAGGGATGAATGGAAGAAGGACGAAGAAGTGTGGACACTCATTAAAAAGTTACAACAAGATCCTAGTACATCTGATACATTTAGTTGGAAAAATGATTCCTTATGGTACAAGATCACTTATATATTTGTAAGAATTCCCAACTAAAACAAAATATTCTTTTGGAATTGCACACTTCTCCTTTACAAGGACACGCAGGATTTTTAAAAAATTACCATAGGGTGAAGAAATATTTTTTTTGGGATGGCCTTAAATCTGATATTCAAAAGTTTGTGGCAGAATTTTTGGTTTTCCAAAAAAATACAATTAAGGAAATTAAGACCCCGAGTCTTCTACAACCTTTATCCATTACAAGTTAACGTTGGGAGGATATTTCAATGGATTTTATCACAGGTTTACCTAAGTCTGAAGGAAAGAGTGTCATCATGGTGGTAGTTGATAGAATTACCAAGTATGCACACTTTTGTGCATTATCTAATCCATTTAAAGCAAGTACAATTGCTACTGTATTTACAAAAACAATTCAAAAGCTACATGGAAACCCAAAGATTATTGTAAGTGACAGAGTTCCCATTTTTACTGGAATTTTTTGGACAAAATTGTTTTCTTGTTTGTGTACTCAACTAGATCATATATCATCTTATCATCCTCAATCTGATGGTCAAACTGAGATAGTGAACAAATTTTTGGAAGGATATCTTCATTGTTTTGTATCTGATAAAGAAAAGCAATGGGTCAAGTGGTTAACTGTAGTTAAATAGTGGTATAACACTTCCCTCCATACTGCAAAAAAAATGACCCCATTTATGGCACTTTATGGATATCATCCACCATCCATCACATCATCTTTAAGAGAAAATTATAAGGTTCAAGCAGTGGAAGATCACATCGAGAATCAACAACAAGTTATCCAACTCTTAAAGGAAAACCTAAATTTGGCGCAAAATCGAATGAAACAACAGGAAAATCAACATCGCAGCAAGAGAAGTTTTGATGTAGGAGACTGGGCATTTTTACGGCTACAACCATACAAACAAATTTCCCTCAAGCAAGCTAAGAAGGATAATAAATTATCACCAAAGCACTATGGTCCTTACAAGGTGTTGCAAAATATTGGTATTGTGGCATACAAATTGGATCTTTCTGCTTCTTCATGAGTGCATTGAGTTTTCCATGTTTCATGCTTAAAGAAGGTTATAGGTGAAAAAATTCTAGTTCAAACAATATTTCCAGAACTTGATGAGGAAAGAAAAATCATATTGGAACCTCAAGCAGTCACGGAAACAAGAACTCAATAGCTACGAAATCAATCAATTTCAGAGTATCTCATCAAGTGGAAGAACTTACCCACTGAAGATTCTACATGGGAGGATGCAAATTTTATACATAATCATATAGAGATACTCAAGCATTAAGGGCAACACTTTTTTGAAGGAGAGGGGCATGTTAGGTCCCTATATTACTAGTGTAGTCTCTTATTATTGTTAGTGCAACCACCTTATTCTTTATTTTGTACCCCTGTAACCCCCATATTGTTATTATTGCGCCCTTACATTATTATTGTTAGGTCGGATAGGATTATATTGTGACCCCATGAACTCCTATATATAGAAGGAGATTTTTTCATTTGTATCATCCAAGAATTATTCATTTATGTAATGTAAAGGAGGTTGCCCCCTCGAAGTGGATTATTTATAAGGCGTTGAGCTCTCTTTTCTTCTATTTTTGGAGTTGGTTTCATAACATGGGAGGTGACTGAACAACAAAAACTCTATCAAAAAGAAGATGACACTAGAGGGTCACAAAATAATATTGTTTTTGCTGCCCAACAGACGAATTCATAGTATAAACAAAAAGAGAAATGTAGTGTATATGTGTTAGAAATGATTATTATTACCTTTTCAAACTTTTAGATTTTTTCTAGGAAGTTGCTTGTTTTTTCCTTTCTTTAAGAAAAGATCTATCATTAAGAAAAACTCAGTGTTGTGTTGTAAGAAAAAGTGAATTTTACCTACCCTTTGTGGAACATCATGTGACAACCGTGGTATGATGAAAAGAGTTAACTCAGGGAAGCTTAAAAACAGTGACAGAAAATGGAAACAACAATGCTTGCAGATTTAGTTCTTGGGGAAAAATTAGTCGTAATGGAAAGAGCATGGTCTACTTATAGAAAAGGATAAATGCATTACTAAAGCGAAAAAATAAATACGACTAACTTTACATGCATAGATTTTTGGCCTTTCCGATCTTTTTCCCTGGATTGAACAATGGGGTCAACTTCCTTGAGAGAGGAAACACATTGCTACATAGGCACTTTGAATCAACAGTAAGGGAGCAATTGGGTCAACTTGCTTGGGAGAGGAAACACTTTGTTACACAGAGACTTTGGATCAACAGTACGGGGGTTGGATATTTCATTCTCTTGCCACATTGGTAGCAATGGACAACTCTTATTTTTTCCATTCTCTAGTTCCTAGACTACTATCTCCACCACAATTGAAGGAATTCTTGGCAACCTGTCACCTGGAACTCATTATGATGCAAACAAGTTTTTTGGGTAATCTATAATTTTGTCCAATTATGTTTAATATAAACTCTTTGAATGTATTGGGTGCCACTGAATGAATTTTTATGTAGTATGGTGGTAGTTTAGACTCTAGAGTGCACTTATTTTGAATTTTCTTTACATAAGGCCCTCAATTATTTCTTTCATGTCATTTAATTTTGTTGTTACTACTATATTCATAAATTTAATCTCAACCACTCTCAATTTTTTTTATATCTAACTCATCTTAGACTAGTTATTGATAGGTCAAGAGCGATTTTGTTTTTATTGTGTGCTAATAAAATTGGATTTTCACGCAGGAATATTCAATTGATAATGACATACAACATCTAGGGAGACCCCCCTTGAGAGTGAAAAGCACTATTACGAATGGAGAGATTTCCAACCATGATAGGGTTGGCCATCTAAAGGTGTCATGCATACACAAGTATGTAGATATGCATATTTCTTGATAGCAATAGGGACACTTAATGCTTTGAATGGGAAGAAATTGAAAAAATTATTCTCAGACAAAAGGATATAGGATACACAATGAATGCGAAACATAAAAGTCAAATTGCATTGAATTATACTAAATAACATCTTCCCGAATTGAAAAAGGATAATGAAGAAGTAAAATAAGAGCTTAAAAAGAAGGAAGATGAGTTCTCCAAGATACAAGCACTTAATGAAACACTATTAAGAAGGTTAGGAACTTAAGCTAGAGAAAGGAGAAAATGAAAGGAGGATAATGATGATTCAAAGGAAGAATTGAAAAAGAAGGATGAAGAAATCTATAGATTATGAAATCATAATCAAACACTACTTAATAAGCTTAAGGGTTTAAAAATAGAAAAGAAGCATTTTCAAAGTCAAGAGAAAGAAAATTTTTTAGATGAAGGGACTACGAAAAGACTTGAATTGGAAAGAAGTTTGAAGAAGCCCTAAATATTTGTTAATTTTTCTTGAGCCTAATACCAAAAAATATATTGACATAGTAGATTACGGATCTACTAAATAAATGCACAACTTATATTCTTACTTAATTAGTGGAAACAAAAAAATATACAACCAATCTGAATCACAATGACAAATAAATTCTGCTAAATCAATAGTTCTTTGTTACAGTTGAACTTACTTGGGCTCTTGTCTTAGGATAATGGCCCAGCTAAGAAAATTACAAATACAAAATGCCCTAGATTTGATGGGCCCTAGATCATTCTTCGATCTCCTTGGCTAATTTGGATCTCAAATGTTGCCTTTCTGCACTTCCTTGGATCTCGCACACTAGAGTATCACACTCCTCACTTGAGAAAATCCCTCTCTCAAAGGCTAGTGTTGTTGTATGGCGTGTCTTCTCCTCTCCTTAGCCTGCTTTTATAATTTACATTGAGATAAATCTCTAACCCAAATATCCAAAGTGATTGACGACTGAGATTAGATCTTGCCTCACTCGAGATAAAAAACTGAGATTAAAATTTAAAACATAATCACTAAAGTAATTTTCTTTACTTTTCCTAAATTTATTTAGCTCAATTAGCCGAGATAATTAATTATGTGCTTTCCTAAGTTAAAATTAGGCTAATTTACATTAGAAACTTGCTCACTTTTGAGCAAGTGTCTTAAGGAGATCTGTGGGCAACTTCTGCACACATGTACACTTAGGCTTGTGCAAAAATACTTGCCCGAGCTACAAACACCAACAATATCAAACATCAAATTAGAAATTCAATCTACAATTAAATAAATACAAAATAAGTCGATGGATAATATCACCATTTAGCTTTAGAAGAAAAAGGAAGAAAATATTCATGAAGGTCATTCAAAATATTTGAAGAAGTCGAGGTCCATTTTGAGGATGTACATGTCAAATGTGATGGTATTATCTCAAAGGAAAGAGTAATGAAAGATAAATCACAAAGGATAAAACATGCCATTGTGCTTGGAAAGATGGTTAATGATATGGTTGTGGAGAATAAAGCAAATGTGGAACCATATTAACACCCTCACTTGCAAGAAAGACAAGAAGATTAACATCAACATTACCAAGCACGAAAATATAAATAATGATACTTATGGAGTAGGGCATAAAAGAAACAATGTTCAGTAGGGTATTATCAAAGATCAATAACTACACGACTACAACAAATTGGAGAAGTTACTAGAGTGACACATGGAATCAAAGGAAATAAAATTCTATGTCAACAAGCTATCTAGGATTAACACCAAAAATAATTGACAGATGGATGGCTAATATTTAATGGCAGCAAGAGAGATGAAATCAATGGAAATCCCATGACTTGGTTTCGATATGTAAACTGTAAAACCTTATCTTCAAAGCTTTTTGAAGGAGGCTACTATGTTATGAATGTATTCGGGATATATATAGGGTTATATATATACATATATGTTAAATGTATACAATTTTTTTTCAAGTAAAATATTGTGGTATCCCAACCACCCCCACCCTTGGAATATTGGATGGAGGTTGGCTCAACCACAACCATAATAGCAACTGGTAACCTCAAGGGACTTGACTATATTTGAACTTGTGACTCTTCACTAGTAACATTATTTGGCCCGATGATTCAACTAATCGAACTAACCCTAATGGTGTTAGAATTTTAATGTATATGTAATGGGGGTGGTGAAATAGAGGAGACACATATGTAATGAGTGAGTGACCTATGCATAAAATGGGGGTAATAAATTCATCATTGTAGTCATGGACATATGATTTGGATAAATGGATGTAGAGGAAGTTCTCCTAATTTATAATGAGTTATTGTGTAACTCATATCTATTGTCACTTTGGGTGCTGTGCATACTATGTGTATTTTGATCTATCATGCTAATTTGAACATTTTGATCATAACAAGTTTTTTTCTTGTACTCTCATTTGTCTACCTAATTGTTAGCAAGGTAGTAGTGTGTTTAGAAAATTGTTTTCTTTTTGGCACAAGGCTTAACTAGAACAACTCTTTAGTATGGAACCTTTCGACACATCACTGAGTCTGTTTGCAGTACCATCTTCAAAAATACTGTGTGCTGAATAATCTTACCCCATAACTCAATTCACTTAATTTTTCCTTCAGGTTCAAGAACTGGACACCAAATTCTCTTGGTACATTTCAATAAGCTCTAGATTTCGAGATGTTAAAAACACAAATTCAATAATGATTTATTCATTACTTGTAGTTGTTATCATGCAAAAAAACTAGGGTAAAATGGTTATGTTTTTTCTCTAGCAAAGTTGCAGCTCACAGAACTGACTTCTACCTTTAATTTAACCACACATCTGTTTCATCGAAAGCGCAGTTCTAGGAGATATTTAAAAATCCTATAGGGATGTCAATAGAATTTGGAACCCAGGAAAAAAATCTCAGGGATTTCGGCTTTAAAATATTGGTTTGGATCAAATAGGTGTGCTTGCTTCCTGGTCATGTCAAAATGAACACGTTTTTTCCGAGAATGCCATTTAAGGGAAAGTCATATATAACCGGCTTTGTTCAAAATAAAATATTTTCTCCCCTACCATAGTGCAGTATGTTGTAGAAATAGAGGAAATATAATAATCGGCAAAAAGGGAACACAAATTCGATTTGTATTTAACCAATTCTACCTTCCACAGGCACAAAGAATACAATTCGCTTGCGAGAGGATACCCAATCTCCCATCTGTTTCAATGCATCTACCTCCCTTTTATGAATTCCTTTTGCATTACAAGAAAATTTTCGAATGATTGCCTGATGCTGTAAACTTTACAAATTTTACAAATTTTCCTAAAAACACATAACAACATCTCATTAAATAGAAAAAGGAGATTTAATCATATGGTTATTTTTTTTAACAGTGGCTACAATATTAAATCCTTTATAGGAAAACTACGAACTGGCAGGAAGTTCTTATCTTAGTAGTTGGCTCCAATTATCTTCTTAATTGTGTCCTGAACTAATCACAAAGCATTGTTATTATTAAAAAAAAACCCAGATTAATCGCTTAGGAGGATTACTAAGATAGAGACTTACTTCAAAAATTAAGGCTGCAATTTTCCAATGCAAAATGAAAAATAAAATAACCCCAATTGTATTCTTTCATGTTTAAGTGAATAAGCTTATGGCACTTGGTCAAATGGCCTACAACACTAACTTCTACTTAGATTTCATAATTTTTACTTTCAACATTCCAGTTGTTAGAACTTAATATTATTGACCTTACTTTTTCCATATACTGTTGCTAACTCCTACCAGCTACATATGTTGAATTGTTTTTCTCAATTAATTTTGTTTAAATTGATAGCCCCTCAATGCTATTTTTTTTTGGGGTGTTTCTCATTTGATGGTATTTGATTGTTGGTTAACACGGATTAAGAAAATATTTAGAGCTAGGGCAATTTTTTCTTGCAACACATTACACGAATGAGTTTTGCAAGAGACAACACACAAATTGGAAACAAACTCAAAAATATATTAATGAATGTCTCAAGGAATAATGTACAATGTGTACACATATAAATACATCAAGAAATTGTTGAAACAGTTCCCTAGGTTTCTTGGACTCTAATAACTGATTACTTAACACAAAATAACCCAAGGATTAGTTGTCCAACATTCTCCCCTTAATCCTAAGGGATATACCAAAGTCCAAGGATGAGAGCTTAGAATGCAGAAATGCATCTCAGCCAAGAGCTAAATATGTCTCAGAAATGGTTTTTAAGGATTACCACAAAACAAAATGGGAGAAATAAATGTCTAAACCAACACTAATTTTGGAACCTACATAGCAGTTCTTAGAACAAAAAATGTGGTTTTAAGACGACCAAAAAATCTGGAAATATCACAACAGTTCCTCAAACAATTCCGAATCTGGAAGTGCTCACTCAGAAAAAACTCAATTAACTGAGGATGTGGCTTAGGATGTGGATCACTGACTAAGGATCACTTGACATCTCGAACTCAAACCTGTAGCAGACCACTCACCAATAAATCCCCCCTTGTCAAATACAAGGTGCGAAATATTCTTCATCATTGCAAGACTCATCACTCTCGAACAAATTCTTCGATATGATCTGTAGATCTTCTTGGTTGCTTTCTTCCATTCCCAAGAAGCAATCCATCCAAAACTTAGCTTCTCTCTTGCAACGCTCTTCTTTTTGGAACATTTGAATCAGTTCCCCAGGTTTCCTAGACTCTAATAACTAATTACCTAACACAAACTAACCCAAGGATTAGTTGTCTAACAAGTTTCTTACCACATCTATAGAATATATAATGTTAATTATGCAATTTTCATTTTTGTTAAATGGTATTCACCAGATAGAAACAAATTGGTTAGGATTTCAGGATATATTAGGAGATTTTTGTCTAGCACGTAAAATAAGAAGGGACTCATTGTAGAAATTTTAATACAATTATGTATTTCATGGATTCTGCTGATCTAAAAATTATATGCTACTGTTAAATACAAAATCCTTATACTAAAATATTTGCGGAAATTTAATTGCCAATTGCAAACACATGAAAAAAGATCAATCACACATAACACATATGTTTTTATCGGGAAAGCATAAATCTAAAAAACCCACTATCATATATTATGTATATATCATGGATCATGAAACAATCTCATAAAAAACTCTAATCCAAGAGCTCTTTGTACAATATACAATCGTCTTACACTGTCATACAAAAATTGGCATATTCATGCACCAATTTACTGCCTTCTGAAAACCTGGCTCCACTGCACAATCCCTGCTGATCATAATCCCTGAATGAATTTGATCTTGCCTTGCCTTGACTGTGCAATCATCATTGGCATCTCCAATGTGTGTTTGTTTGCAAGTGTGCACCCACTAATGTCACAACTGATAGTCAAACTGTCCCTTTCACCTATCTCTCAACTAGGTCTCCACTAGATCTGACATGCATGTAGTTAATAGTAGTAAATATTTTGTTGCATGTGAGATCACTCCATGTGAATTAATTTAATATTTAATTCACTGATCTCTCACTAGTGTATCTTTAGTTACAAATAGTTACAACTAGCACAACTGAGTTAAAATACTTTACAACTCACATAACTACACATCCAACTCTGTTACAACTTTGTATCACTCACTTACAACGAAGTCCACTTGCATGTCCCACCAACCAACCTTAAAACTTGAAATTCCTTCAGTCAACTGGTTTTCTGTATCAGTTAACTGAAATCAAGTGCTTAAAGAGAATATATTATTATTTATTGTCTAATTATTATTAAGAGATAATAATAATCGACATGCATTCTATTTTTAGACATGCGATATACAAACAAACTTCACACATGCATTCCAAAAATAGAACCCCATCCATAAACAAAATTTTCTCAACCACCTATAAATATAATTTTCTCACCATTCTAAAAATAGCTTGCTGGCCCCACCTAGTGTAGGTGCTTAATTTTCACTAGGATCACCATCTTGTTGAATCTCAACATTCCCTTTGCACAAGAAAGGGATTATCCTTGACCCCGATCCTGTCTATATGGTATTCAAATTTTCTCTTGGTGAACGCCTTCTTCAGAATATCTGCATCCTGATCTTCCGTAGGAATGTACTAAAGCAACATGATCTTCCACTGCACACAATCTCTAATATGATGATACCAGATATCTATATGCTTAGATCTATCATGAAAGACATGATTAATCGAGAGTTTAATGCAACTCTGATTATCACAATGAATCACTGTAGGATCTAAATGAGAACCAAATAAACCAACTGGGATCTTCCTCATCCAGATAGCCTCACATGCAGCTTGACTTGCTGCCATGTATTTCCTTTCCGCTGAACTGAGTGCCATGAATCTCTGTTTCGTGTTGTACCAAGAAAAAACTGTAGATTCGATACTGAAGACCCCTCCTGATGTTCTCTTTCTATCCATTGGGCTAGCCGCCCAATCTGCATCCGTGATGCCATGCAAATTCACCTCATCCGTTTGTCTATACCATAAGCCATACTCATATGTGCCCTTGAGATATCTCAGTACATGCTTGCCCACCTTCCAAAAGAGCTTGGTAGGCTTAACCATCGCTTGAATAAGCTGGTTCACTACATAGCATATGTCCGGTCTTGTATTAACTAAATACATGATCGAACCCACCAACTGTCGATAGACAGTAGCATCCACTACCTCTCCAGATGTAGCGTCCTATTTCCTCTAGTTTCCTGGAAGAGGAGTATCCATGGGTTTTTAGCCCTCCATGTGAAACTTACCCAGTATCTCCCTTGCATACTTGCCTTGAGACACAAAAATTTCACCTTCTCACTGCCATATTTCCAATCCAAGGAAATAGTGAAGGAGGCCCATATCCTTCATCTTGAACTCCTTTGCAAGGTCCTCCTTGCATGAGTCTACTGCTCATCACCAGTCAGTATTAAATCATAAACATAAAGAACAATGATTAAAATCTTACCCTCCACCACAATCTATAATAGGTTTGCATCCGCCTCACTCTTGGTGAAGCCAAGTCCAGTGAAATAACTGTCGATTCGAGTGTACCAAGCATGGGGTTCTTGCTTCATCCCATACAATGAACTTTTGAGTCTAAACACATGCGACTCGCTGCTGAATATCTCAAATTCTTCAGGCTGCTCAATGTACACTTCTTCTTCAATGATCCCATTAAGGAACACATTCTTCACATCCATCTGAAGAATGTGCCACCCCATCTGTGTTGAGAGATCAAGGATGGTCCTTATGGAAGAATACCATGCTATAGGTGCAAAGGTTTCTTCATAATCAATCCCCTCGATCTGTGAGAAGCCCCGGGCCACAAATCCGGCCTTGTATTTCTCATCATTCCCATCAACAACTTTCTTTACCTTGTAGATCCATCTTGAACCTACCACTGATTTATCAACTGGCCTTGGAACAATTTCCCAAGCACTATTTCTGACAATGGAGTTATACTCCTCCACCATTGCATCTACCCATGTGGGCTCCTGCACTGCTTACTGAAAGGAAGATGGCTCAGTCACAATACATTTGCTCATGAGAGCCATGTATCCAGTGAATCGGTTAGGAGACTTCCTTTGTCTGCACTATGAAGTAGGGACTCCTACATTCTGTGCCGCATCAAGCTTCAACCTCTCAGCTTTTGTGGTACGCCTTCTGCCAATTATGATGTTTGGCTCTACGTGAGTGGACTCCTCCACTCCATGAACTTCCTCCTGTGGCTGATCCACATCTTGAGACTCTTCTTTGGGAACCAAAAGTTCCTCCTCCGCATGTAAGTATAGCTCCCTCTCAAGTGACAACTTCATGGCTTTCTCCTCATTGAATTTTATATCCCGTCGCACCATAGTCATTCGACTGTTTGGAAAATACGCACGATAATTAAGGGGTGTTTTTGTGTACCCCACAAATATCCCAAATTCAGCATTCGGCTCCAGCTTCTTCTTGGCGTTCTTGGTCACATGCACATAAACAAATGAGCCAAAAATATTAAAGTGAGGAAAATTTGGTTTCTTACTAGTAAAAGCTTCTTTAGGTGCACTCATGCTAAGTACTCTATGAGGACAACGATTTTTTACATAAACCGCAGTGTTGCATGCTTCCGCCCACAAATGCATTCGTAGGCCCTAATCATGTAGCATAGCTTGTGCAGCACCCACGATCGTTCTGTTCTTCCTCTCCGCGAGCCCATTTTACTATGGGTTATGAGGCACTATGAGTTCTCTTCGAATTACTTATTTGTTACATAAGTATTTGAATTCGTTCAAGATATATTCTCCACCATTATCGCTCCTTAGAGTCTTCACTTTCTTCCCCGATTCTTTCTCAACCAATGCCTTAAACTCACAAAACTTTGAGAATGTTTGATCCTTCTTTTGCATGAAGAAGATCCAACATTTACGAGAAAAATCATCAACAAAAATAACATAATCCTTGTGTTTTGCTGTTGAAGCAACCAAGAATGGTTCACACACGTTTGTGTGAACTCTCTCCAGGATCACCAAATCATGGCTCTCCTTTTCATGAAAGGTGGACTTTACAAACTTACCCATAGTACATCCCTTGCACTGATCTAACTGCGCAAGTGTACCCTTGGGAAGTCCAATAGAAATCTGCTGCAAAATTTTCAGGGTGCCATGGTGAAGATGGCCCAATCGCCTGTGCCATAATTCACCCTCATCCTAGCTCACCAATTCTTCTTCTTTGCCCACCATTGCAACACAGCCATATACCTCCAGCTTGTAGAGATTCTTAACTCGAATCCCTATCCTCTTGGTTTGACTCATTGTTTTATGTTGCGGGAAAGCTTTTCCATCGCTGAAAACAACATCATAACCTCTGTCCTCCAACATCGCGACTGAGACCAAGTTTTTCTTCAGACCTGGAACATGAATAACATATTTCAACAAAAATGGTTTACCTGAATCCCTCTCAACGGTAATGGTACCAATTCCAGTCACACTCTATCGTCCATCGTTGCCCATCTCTATATGCATTTGGAGATATCTCTCCTCCAAGTCACTAAAAAGCTCCTTATCTCTCGTCACGTGGAAGGAAGCACCACTATCAATATACCATACCAATCGCATTACGCTTGAAACCAAGCATTCGATCAAAGAGAAATCAGGTTCAAATTGCAAGGCAAGGGCCTCACCAGCTGCAACTCCAACAACCTTCTTGTTCTTCTTTTTCTATGGGCAGTTAGTGGCGAGATACCCATGTTCATGATAGTGAAAGCACTTCACCTTAGACAAATCCAACTTCTTGCCTTTAGCCTCAAAATTTTAATGGTATTTCTTCCCCTTCCCTTTCCTTGCCTTGGCAGCCAAAGAAAAATCCTCTTCATCATCATGCTTTGATTATGAGCCATCTCTGGTGTTTCGCCTGAACTCCTCCTGCACTAGATCTGACCACAGTCGTTCCCAATCCGAAAGTTTTTCTCGTTCGTTGACAGAGTCTTGATAATTGTGCCAACTCTTAGGAAGTCCCAAGAGATCCAAAATCACCAAATCATCATCAGCAACTGTGATTCCCACACTCCCCAGTTCATCTCGACATTGGAAAAACTTTGTGACTCTACTTAGGAATATTGTTGCCCTTCTCCATCTTGATCTTTCTGAGTTTATCCTTTAGCGCCAATTTCCTATGGTTGCTGCTGCTTTGTAAAAGATCCATCAAATCCTTCCATATTGAAAATGGAGTGCATTTTCCATGAAGTCTTGAGATAATATGGTCTCGCACACCTTCCAAAAGAATCCTTCTCATCTTTGCTACTTTCTTTTTCTAGGCGTCAAGTAATGCAACATCCGTCGAAGTGGGCTTAAGAACATCACTGTCGATGAATTCCTTCAAGCCATTATCTTGAAGCACCACTTCCATCATATCCTTCCATGCAATGTAGTTCAAGCTACCCTCGAGTGCATACTCTAACCGAAAGCCATATAAAGCCATTTCGATGTTTACTCAACTGTCGCACCAATAAATTCTTGCAGCAAATTTGAATTATTTCCACCAACAAACTCAGCGACTGCTTCAATATTGTAATATTCTTTGCTCCGATACCATGTAGAAATTTTAATAAAATTATGTATTTCCTAGATTCTCTTGATCTAACAATTATATGCCACTATTACATGAAAAATCCTTCTACTAAAATCTTTGCGGAAATTTAATCGCCAATTGCAAACACATGAAGAAAGATCAATCACACATAACACACATGTTTTTACCGGGAAAGCATAAAGCTAAAAACCCCACTATCATATATTATGTATATATCATGGATCATGAAATAATCTCATACAAAACTCTAATCCAAGAGCTCTCAGTACAATATACAATCGTCTCACACTGTCATACAAAAATTGGCATATTCATGCACCAATTTACTGCCTCCTGACAACCTGCCTCCACTGCGCAATCCCCATTGATCAAAATCCCTAAATGAATTCGATCATGTCTTGCCTTGACTACGCGATCCTCCTTGGAATCTCCAATGTGTGTTTGGTTGCAAGTGTGCACCCACTAATGTCACAACTGATAGTCAAACTGTCCCTTTCACCTATCTCTCAACTGGGTCTGCACTGTATGCGACATGCATGTAGTTAACAATAGTAAATATTCAATTTCATGTGAGATCACTCCATGTGAATTAATTTAATATTTAATTCATTGATGTCTCACTAGTATATATTTAGTTACAACTAGTTACAACTAGCACAACTGAGTTTAACTCAACTAAGTTAAATTTCTTTACAACGCACATAACTACACATCCAACTCTGTTACAACTTTGTATCACTCAGTTACAACGAACATTAGACCTCGAAATTTGTTCAGTCAACTGGTTTGCCACATTAGTTAACTGAAATCAAGTGCTTCAACAGAATAGATTATTATTTATTGTCTAATTATTATTAAGAGATAATAATAATCGACATGCATTCTATTTTTAGACATGCGATCTACGAACAGAATTTGCACATGAATTCCAAAAATAGAACTCCATCCATAAATAGAATTTTCTCAACCATCTATAAATAAACTCTTGTTAGATATAGAATTTTCTCACCATTCTAAAAATAGACATACACCTAAAATAACTTGTGGGCCCCACCTAGTGCAGGTGCTTAATTTTCACTAGGATCACCATGTTGTTGAATCTCAACACTCATATGTCACTGAAATTCTTTCTCATCCATCCAATATGATTTTGATATGGATCCTCTTATTCCTTGGACAATATCCTGTTATTCAGTGCATGTCGTTATATGTTGTTTTTAAGGAGATGAACACTCTACATCAAAGACTATAGAATGTCAATGCAATTCACTCTACATTGTAACTTGATACCACACAAAGCTATGATATGAAGTAAGCAATATAAATGTGAACACGTTTCATATAAATTCGACCTTGGTTATTAACCTTCTTGAAATTGCTTTTTTCATTACATAGTGAAAAATGAATATTGAACTCAATAGGAGTTCATTATTTAGCATACCTATGCATATACACCTATTTAAATATTCTTAAAAGGGATGGAATCTGAAATTACAAAAGACTTATTTTGGAAAATTATAAAGGTAAACAATAAACACTTTATTATGTTGAGATGAGATTTGCAGTCTAATATAGTAGATATGTGTAGGTGTAAGATGTTAGACGTTATCTATAAATATTTTTAGATTCAATAAAATTTTCAATAAAATTAGGGAGAATTTTTTAGATAAAAGAAAATAATAATATACATATCACATTAAAATATATAATATGTAAATAGTAGTTATAAATTAAGACCTATTTTATCATATAAATTAAAATAATAATTCCGTATAAGCACATAATAATTTAATACTTACAGTATAACAATATTTTTAACCATGAATATTCACCCCATTTTACTATGGATATGGTTAATTTCTAAATAGGCATTGTTACAATACAATGGCTTATCAATACCACATGCCCCAAAACCAAAAACCATAACACATTTCAAAATTATAATATTTTATAAATATTTTATTAATAAAAAATCAATACTTACAATAAACTTATGATATAACAAGATTCTTAACCATAGATATTCACCCCTATCTTACCATGGACATTATTAACTTGTAAATAAGCTCTGTTACAATATTGTGGCTAGTTGATGCTGATATGGTCTTTACAATGCCCCTGCTTAAGTATTTGTTTCCCAAATTTATAAAAACAAAATCCATGTATTCAAATCCAAAGAAAACTTTTCAACTCCACTTTTATTAAAAAATGACAAAGTGTTAGACCTATTCTACAATTTCACAAGGTCGAAGGTCGAGACTGCAAATCAAATTATTATAACTTTAGACTGGGTTAGGGCTAAAATGACCATAAGGGCTGACTAACCCATCGAATACCGACTAATTTTCAGAGGTCGAGACATCAAAATTTTGGGGCTTTGTGTTTCAGAACCGATTTTACCACTTTAACTTAGTTTATGTCCCGATGGCCGACTTGCCTAGATTTTTGTCCCATTGCTTGAACCATAAAGAAATGCATGTGAATGTGAAAATTCTTCGTGTAACGATTTTCAATTCAATTCAACATAATTTCAACTATAATACAATCATAATTGAGCTATATTCGAGAATGCGATGGTCCCCATTGACCTTGAAGTGCACTTAATAGCGAATCTGAGGATTCAATGACCTTGTTCTGTCTAGAACTGAAATTTAAGCAAAGATTTGAAATATATATACAAAATTGAATTAAACAGAGCACGAATAATCATCTATCAAAAGGAAAAATATCCTTGATGTATTTCTTGAAAGAATACACATAAAACCACACTATTCCACCCTCTTGCTCTCAAAACTATCTCCACCTATTTTCTTTTTCTCTTTTTAAGCTACATAATTTATTTTTAACACAAAGTAATAATCCTAGTTTAGATCCACTAATTGTGGATCTAAATGCTAAATATAGAAAACATCTAATCTATTAAAACCAATTATAATGTCTCTCGTAAATCAATTACAACTAATTCCTAGTTTATATACAATTTCTTAACAATTTTAACTAAATACTATTTTTCTTAATTATTTCAAATAATTAAAATAAATTTAGGAAGCCCACTTCCTGTAGTAAATGAGTTTTTGACCATGGCGATCAAAATGAATTTACTGAAGGTGATGCTCTTGCATTAGACTCCAAGAGAAAGAAAGTCTTCATAATAGTTTCTACATTGGTACCATATTTCGAAATCTCTGCCTCTATCATCCAAATAAAGTATTCAAATGGTTGATTCTTCCACTTGATTAAATACTTAAAATATTTCGTGCCTATGGTTCTTTTCATCAATTTCTGATCAATCAATGCTTCAATCACTTTAGGAACTTATTTTGGTAGTTGACTCTCCCATCCACCAATTTTATTTTCATAACTAATAGTTGCATCATTCAGAATACTATCTTCTTCTTTGAAAGGATATAAATCAACTAATTGAAGATAAGTGAAATTCCAATATCTTTAGGGAGTTCTATTTCATATGCGTTGGAGGAAATTTTCCTTAGGATTTTACAAGGACTGATCTTCTTCATTTTGAGTTTATTACATGTTTTTGTTGGAAATATTTCCTTCCTCAAATGTAACATGACTAAGTCACCAATATGAAATTCTTGTTGCCTCATCTTCATGTCCACCCACTATTTATATTTGTTGCTACTTTCCTGCAGTTTCTGCTTCATTACTTCCTATAACTCTTGCATACTAATTGCAAATCTTCTCTTGTTGCAATTCTAAATTCTTGATTACCAAAATTTATTATTTCATATACACCTCTAGGATGCATTCCATATAAAATTTGAAATGGGCTCATAACTGTAGTCCTTTTGGGTGAGTCATTATAAAAAAATTCATCTTAGGTGAGCACTTGATCCCATTGTTTGGAATGATCACTTACCAGAATTTTTAGAATATTTACCAAACATCAATTTGTCACTTTTGTTTGAACATCAGTCTGTGGATGGTATGTTGAATTGAATTTTAATTTCTACCTAGCTTCCTCCATAATGTCCTAAAAAAATGGCCCACAAATTTAGTATCCCTATTTGACACAATATTACAAGGAAATCCATGTAGTCTCACAATTTTTCTAAAAAATAAGTTTGTCACATTTGTTACATTAGTGATTTTGGTACATGGAATAAAATGTGCCATTTTTCAAAATTTATCCATAATAACAAAAATATAGTCATTACCTTTTTGAATTTGAGGTAACCCAAGAACAAAGTCCATGTTGATGGCCTGCTGGGAATGAGTAATGGTTGATATAGCCTAGTATTTCGACATCTTCCTTTCTCTTGCTGGAAAATCTTGTATCTCTCCACAAATATGTTTACATTAGATTGCATGTCTAGCTAATAGTAAAATATATTTAATACAACAAAATTTTTATCAGTTCCGAAATTTCCAGCCAATCCTCAACTGTGTTTTTCATGTTTTCCTTGTATTAAATTATCTGTTATGGAGCATTTGGGAATACAGAGTCTACTGTCTTTAAATAATAAATCATCATGGATCATATAATTAAACCACTATGTTGTGTTTGTGCTCATTGGATTTTTACATGCAACATATGCTTTCTAGAAATCAACATAATTCTCATATATCTCTCTAAATTCATCAAATCCTTTAACATGAAATTGAAATTCCTCTAGAATTAAATTAATCCTACTTAAGGTGTTTTATACTTTATTTGAAGAACCACTGGTGTGCTTAATTACAAAAGTAAAACTTTGTAAAAACTCCACACATTTAGCATGCCTCTGGATAAGTTTTGGTTCACTGCAATGCATGATTTTTAGTGAATAAAATAAAATTCTTCGGAATTAAATAATGTCGCCATTTCTTAAAATCCTGCACGACTAAATAAAATTCCTTATCATATGATGAGAATTTATTCTTGGCTTCATTTAACTTCACACTGAAATAAGTGATTGGATGCCCTTCTTGGCTCAAAACTACTCTAATAGAATTACCACTAGCATCTTTCTCCACTTGAAATGATTTTTGAAAATCAGACAACACCAAAATTGGTTGTTATGTGATCATTTTCTTCAACAATTTAAAATTGTTGTCTGTTGCTATATTCCACTTAAATGACTGATTAATTTTCTTAATGGTATCAATAATTGGTGCACATAAACTACTAATGTTTTTTTATATTTTTTTGATAAAAACTCGCAAGTCCATGAAAATTTCTTACGTCATACTCATTTTGTGGAACCGGCCAATTTATAATTGCCTGCACCTTATCTAGATACATCTTCAGTCTATATTTATAAATTACAAAGCCTAGATAAACTAAATCCTCTTTCATAAAACTGCATTTCTTTAAACTTATCATCGATTTTTATTTTTGTAGCATGCCCAAAACTAATTTTAAATGTTGTAGATGCTCTTCCTTGGTTTTGATTTACACTAAAATATGATTCAAATAAACAATGCCAAATTTTCTTGTAAATTCTTGTAAAACTTCTTTCATTAACCTCATCAAGTTGTTGGGTGCATTAGTCAGACCAAAGGGCATCACAAGACATTCATACAACCCATGATTTGTTTTAAATGCAATTTTCCACTCATCTCCCTCTTTGATAAAAATGTGATGATATCCACTTTTTAAATCTATTTTTGAAAACAATTTTGCTTCACTTAAACATACTATTAAATCATCAATTCATGGGAGTGGAAATCGATACCTGATGGTAATTTTATTAATTGCTCTAGAGTCTGTACACATTCTCCAACGCCCATATATTTTGGACTTAATATCGTCGACACAACTCAAGTTTTCTTTGATCAAGAATTTTCCAATAATTCTCGAACCTTTCTTTTTACTTCTTCATTTTCTTGTGGTGTCATTCTATAAGCAATTTTATTTGGCACAATAGATCCCATACTTAAATCAATATGATCGCTGATACTTCTAATAGGAGGAAAAATTCTTGGTAACTCATCCATAATAATACCAGCAAATTAATCTAAAATGTTTCCAATTTCCTTTGAAAAATCATTTAAATTTGTGTTGGTAAGAATTACCCATGGTTTCCCAACTAAATAAAAGTGCAATTATTCTTACTTTTCTTCTTGAAACAACTCTCCACTCATAAGCAATAAGCTCGGACCTGCTTCTTCTTTGATTTCTTCATCTAGTAAATGTAACAACCCATGCTTTTTTCCATCCTTTCCAAAAGTATAAGTATTCCTTTTGCCATCATGTATGAATTTCCTATCATATTGCCATGGTCTCCCCAATAACACATGGCACATTAGGGAAATTTTGAGGTCTAAAATGGGCCTCCTAATGAAATCATAAAATAATAGTGGAAATAATAAAACAAGATTAGATTACATCATCAAATTTTAGAGGGAAAAAAGAAAAAACTATTTTTTCAACTCGTATTTTCAACTTATCTCCCAATGGGTTTACTCAAATTTCAAGCAGGAACACTCGTTGGAAGAAAAATTTGATTCCTCATCCAAGGAGTACGCATGTTGCATAATTTCGATATGCCCTGATACAAGAAAAATGAGAAATACATGAAAAAACATGATAGCAAGGAGTACCCATGTTGCATACTTTCGATGGACCCTGCTTCACGAAAAATGAGAACTACATGAAAAATGCGATTTCCATCATGGTTTTTCATGCATTTCTCATTTCTTGTATAGTAGGGTCCATGAAAAGTATGCAACATGGGTAATCCTTGGACGAGGAATTAAATTTTTCATCCAATGATTACTCCCACTCGAAATTTGAGTAAAACCTTAAGGATATAAGTTGAAAATACATGCTGAAAGAGTAGTTTTATTATTTTATTGTTTTTTAATCTTTCTACTTTTTACCCCAAAAATGGAAAATCATTTCCCATGGTTGACATCATCATATTAAATCCCATTGGTTCTTATAAATTTTATTTTGGTTGTACATTTTTCTTCGGAGGACCAATTTAGACCTCAAAAGTTCTCTAATGAAACACCCATCGACATTATATCTGTTACACAGCATTTTGTCACCGTCCCTACAATCTCTCGTCCTGTACATTGGAGGACTATTCCCGTGACCTGTGAACAGTAAAATATCCTGAAAACACCTTGATGGTATCCTTCTGCATAAGGGCAAGAATTCTCCTTGAGAACATTTCCTCAGAAAATCACTAAAAACATATGTTGGGGCATTGGCGCGAGCAACCAGTTCATCACTCGTGCCGACCTGGGAAATTTTCACTAAGCCTGCACCACGTGGCACTCTGTCCCTGTGTATTTCCCACGCCAAGCCTATTTGGGAATTTTTAAAAAAAATAAAAGGCGGAAGTTGGTTCTAAGAACTTCAGAATGAATCATCAAAAAGAGTTTGGGCTGTTTGGCTCCTGATCTCCCTGTTTAGGAAGTGGTTTTCCACCTCTCATGGAACCTTCCTAAAAGATAGGACTCTCCCCCATGATTATAGGGATCCTAACCTCTCCTTCTCCCTCTATAAAATCTTGCCCTCTCTATTTTCAACATAGCTAAACATTTGGGGAGAAAACTATAGCTGAGCGACTATTGAGAGTAGAGCTAAGGAGAACCCCATAAGAGAGAGAGCCTTGTCTAAATTCTCGACAAGCTTTGTGAGACACGCTTCGCTGGAAGCCCTGCCGAAGGAAGAACATGATGTCGAAACTCAACTGTAATATTTCTTTCACATTTTAATATATGCTCGACTACGTTATTGGTTCTATCATTGTATTGCTTATCTATGTAATGCAATTTGATTCAATCTTTTCCGACTGATTGATAGTTACAAGTTTGAATTATTATGTTGTATGTCATCATTTTTCTCTACATGTGTACAGGTGTCTGGACACGGTGAGCGAAAGGATTGTGATCTGTCGAGCTAGGAATGAGAAGCATCACTTCTTCTTCGAAAATAGCAGCGTACGACTTAAGGTAGGCTATCCATCGTGGCTTTGTATTTTGTAACTAAGAGTCGATATCGTAGTGTGTTTTTGTTTGTTGCTAGACCCACTATTGGGATAGTGGGATCGCCTCTGTCCGTAGAGGGGATTTACCTCTCCAAAAAATTGGCGACTCTGTTGGGGATTAGTGTGAGTTTGTCTTTCATCCTTTAGGTCATCTTCCTGTTCTTTTCTTGCTTAGATTTCTTTTCTGATTATCTTTGCTGAGTCTTAGACCCCTGTTTAGCCCTAGAGGATCAATTTGACCTCTATTCTTCCAAAATTTTCATCTTTCCAAGGTTGGCTTGATTGGCGGGTTCCATCCTGATAGTCGTGCTAGTTGGTGCTAGTTTCCAGTTTATCACTCGCACCATCCCCTGTCTGGCACGGATTATAGCCAGACAGTCGCGCCAATCCCTGTAGGTGCTAGATTTTTCTCCATTTTGGAGTTTTTGGTCCATCTTGGTGTCTCTGGGTGTTTTCTTAACTTGATTTGAATGCTTTGGGTTTGTTTTTGACTGAGAATAGCCCTTATCCTTTGGTTGTTTGCCCTTTTCTCTCAGTTTTCTTTTCAGCCCTAGGTTTTCTAGGTGCTTCAGCCTGCTGAGCCTCCCGTGGGAGTTTTGGGTCTTTGGTTTCCCAGTCAACTTCGTTTCTTCTTATTTGAATTCAGTTTTTTGGATCCATTTGAGTGATTGCGTTAATTGAGTGATTTTCCTCTCTTTCGTTCAGTTTTACTCTCGTCGCTCCAAGCTTAGATTACACGGCTTGTTTGGGTCTCTTTTGAGATATTTCTTTGATTTGAGGGATTTCGTCATTAGTTTGAGTCTTGTTGGGCTTGTTTTGAGTTGAGTGAAGTAATTTTGTTTTAGATCTCACTTCACCATTCTCAAATTTGTGTTTTGATTCATTTTTCATATCATTTAGTGCACTTTCTCTGATATATTGAAAAATACAAAAAAAAAAAAAAAATCTTTTGCATTCTTGATTAGCATAGTGAAAATTGGAAAATCTTTCATATTTCTAGCATTATATAATTCTAGGAAAGAGCTTTTCAGTTTCAGTAGCTTGCATCAGATTCAGTAGTGGATGTTTTTGTATGTTCATATTGTTGCTATCACTTGGAAGCTCTTAACTCTCTCATAGATAGCCTTTCATTGAACGAAATGGTATTTAATGGCATGTAGCTTGCATTTAGGGATTTGTGAGATTCAACATTCGGTAGGACCTTGGAATTGAAACATAAATCGAAGATCAACTTAAAATTTATTTCAATTAACCTAAGGCAACATTGAAACTTAACGTAATATTTAGTGTTCTAAGTTAGAGACGTGTTTTGGTGTCTTTAAACCTGGCAGCTGTCACTCGCCATATGGCTTCAGACAGCGTTAGTACGGACTTGTGCTCCCCGTACCGTCGAGTATATAAAGGGAGACACCTCTAGGTTGCAATCCTTTTATCCGTAGGAAGCCGAGTCTGCCGCCTCGTAACCGTGATACACCGAACACGCATTCGGGGAGACTACCTACACATACGTCAAGTCCTTGGTTGATTTCTCTTTCATTTTATAACCAAGGTGTATATGGTAGTTCACGAGAAACTAGTACACCCTTCTACCTAGACTACCTGAGCAGTCATTTTTGATCTTTATTGACTCCATAAATTTGAAAATAACATCGAGCACTTGTCCTTTCATGCTCGTTTCCAACTTGAAAGTGATAGAGTCACCTTTTTCCAGTTTCTTAACTCTTAAAATATGAAACGGTAGAGTTTTGTTTCAATGTTTTAAAAATTAACTACCCACGAAATATTCCTGGTTAAAGTTAGTTTCCTTAGGGTGTTGTTTTGAAAGTTGTTTCTGATGGCAACATCTCCAGAGTTCACTAACCTAGGAATCCCTTTCGAAGGGAATCCTGGTCCTTTTACTGCCTTTGGGAATGTTGGTGCTCCTTATATGGAAATTTTGTCCCTGCCTGGTTTAACTGTTGAGTTGCCTGTATGGCTATTTTTGACCTCGGTGGTCCTGAGTGTTCCATCCACCGTACAACCATCTCCTCCACCTGAACAACATCATGTTGCTTCTAAGGTGGACCTATCCCCTTCTTCACCTATTTCTTTGTCCTCCTCTTCTACTTCGCCTAGAGAAAGTCTGGACTCCAGTAACCAGGTGGCGAAGGATAAGAAGAAGAAGACAAAGAAGAAGAATTCAGATAAGCGAGAGGCTAATACTGCAGATATTTCACCGAAGAATTTTTCCCTTGCAGAACCACCCACGCTTCCACGGAAAGTCAAATTCCCTTGCATGCTCTGCAAAGGTAACCATTTGCTTCGAGACTGCCCTGGTATTCCCAAGGTACTTGAAGCATAGTTCGACGGCCACCCGCCATTTCCTTTGGCTTCTGGAAGTCATATTATTGGCACATATTTGACTAGCCCTGATAAGGCTCATAAAAAACAAGGCAAGATTACCATATCCTTATAAGTTATGTGAAGGGCATCATCCAATTCACCTTTGTCCATATATGGATGAAGCCAAGAGAGTGTTGGACAACTACACTATTTCTGCACCCTGCCTTTTGGCTAGTTACAAGAATCTTTCCTCGAGTCCTTCGCTAGTCAATTCCACGATCGGTCAAGCGTCATCCTTGCTCGATCCTGCTCCCCCAGAAATTCGTGTTCAAGAATCTGTTCCTGACCAACCATTGGCCAAGGAATCAGTAGATCTGACCCCATCTGTGGTTCATCAGGTATTTTCCGTTGAGAGTGGATCTCATCCCCCCCATGTTCTTCTTGTTTCTTTAGATTCTTCGGACTTGGAGAAAGATTCTTCCTTCCCTATAGTCCAAGAAAATGCTCCTCCTACTCCCATGATGGATGTCTCGGAGGATGCTCCTCTTGCTCCGGTAACACCGGGGGACAACCATCTCAGCTCGATGGTATCCCCCCCAAGTATTTTGGTCGCTTCCTTTGACTGGAGTTGATTTGCCGGATATCGCCTTTCGTCTTATGTGCCTTTTGAGATAACGATACAAACCTTTGATCTGGTCGTACCCAACACTATTATAGATGAAGGTGCATCTGTTAGTATTCTGTCTTCAACTACTTGGCAAGATTTTGGTTCTCCTCTGCTTATGCCTATTATCCAGAATCTGTTGTCTTTTAACAGAGGAACCAATCAACCGTTAGGAATCCTTCCGAAGTTGCCTGTTATTTTGGGAGGGAAAACTGTCCATATAGATGTGATGGTTGTTCTAGGACCCTTAGATTTTAATTTACTCTTGGGGCGTGACTATACTTATGTCATGGGGGCAGTTGTCTCTTCCCTCTTTCATGTGATCTACTTTCCACACAAAGGTTGGATCGTGACCATTGATCAGCTTTAATTCTTTGGTCCTGACATGACATCTAGTCCACCATCATCCCTTTTGGGTTTTTATCTTCCGATTGTATACTCCTTGCCACAGGTTAATTATGTGGTTACCTATCCCGTGCCCACAATCAGTGATATTTCCATTGTGCGTCGTGTGCTGGGGGAATTGGGTCTTAATTTCCAAGAAGTTGTTCTCCCATCGGATGAGAACCTCTTGGAAGCCATGAATTCTTATTCAACATTATGAGGTCATGGGCGACCTGTATTTTCCCTTGTCAACCAATGAGCAGTTGTTGGGTGGAACATGGCATTCTGTGTCTCAGCTCCTGTTACATGACTCATTTGGCTGGATGGGGTTATTCTTATTATCAAACTCTTAAAAAATGAAACAAGGTATTCAGGGACAGATTCATCTCTATCATAGCCTTATTTAAAAATGATTAATCAGTAAAGGTGAGTCCATGGTACCTGTATATTAGTATGTAACCATTCATTCATTAGTTCTGCTGAATCTACTTTAATTAAATCAGTCTCTTACTCTGTGCTGAACACATAATAACCTAATTTGACTTGAAATATCTCCTACCTTTCAATTGGTCTGTGAGACCTTTATTTTAAACATAATTTTAACAAACATAAACATGAAACAAATGCTTATCGTTGCTGACTTTCAAAGCATAAAAACAAAACAGATTTGGCATCAGGTGGATGACTAATGGACATATTGAATCATTAATAATATGGATAATGATATAAATATGAAAATAATGAAGACGCCATGATTAAATAGACACTCCCTTTAAAAAAGATATATAAATAATATATATATAAATAATATATATATATAGCTTCACACGATGGTGTGCTGGCTGCCATCTCATTAAATAATACTAACACGGTTGTAAAGGAAGAAAATATAAAAGAACCTAGTACCTAGTCGACATGGTGCTCGTGATAACACGTCACCGCCTGTACCAGCCACCTCAGCAAGCAGTGGATACGGTTGGGCACTCCTACAGTGTGCCTCTAATAAGCTCTAGGTACGTCATTAAAACACGCATAATCAAGGACCCCACAAGTTATTCCCTCCAAGTTTTTCACTAGCTCCTCGTCAATGCCCTCCCCCTGAGGGTCAAAATTGTGAGGAGTCTGCCTTGCTATGGGAGACATGCCTGCGGGACGTTCTGGGCCAACATTTGCATTCATATAAAATTAGCTGTTAGAACATGCATATGTACTAAAAAATTATAAACTCATAAAAATAAAAAATGAGTCTTACCAAGTTCTTCATCCCAATCCTCTCCCTCTGGGAGTGGGAGGTCTGGGTCTCTGGTAAATTCTGCACCAGTGTAGGGCCAATCCTCCACAACGATCAGCTGTCGTCGGAGCCAATAAAAAAACTCTGGCCTCTAGGACATCTGCTGTCCACCCCCTGCTCTAGGCATCAGTGCTACCCATCGGGCCATCCGTGGCTCTCTCAGTGGTGGCTCCAGGACTATAGCCTCCTAGCGCTGAAATAAGGGTAATCATTCTAGGAAGAACGATACCAAAATCAACCCATACCCAAACTGTTTTAGTTTGGTCTTCTTGCATTTGGTGAGCTGCTGTTTGATGTTCATGGTTACGGCCTCGTCCCAGTCGAAGATAGTCGGGTTCATACACTTCTAAGCAAGAAGTAACTGTGTCTTTGTGGCCTCGTGCGGTGCCTGCGATCCCACAACCCACGTAATGGTGTGTAGCACTACTCTTAGTGCTAGATTGGGGATGGTCTGAATGTCCACTTTCCTGCTCCCAGTTCCTTTGCTTGCCCCTGGGCACACCCTGTTCATGACCATTTTCATGCTTTCTCCTGAAGGCTTGGTACCGGTCAGAATAGGGACTGGACCCCTACGTGACAGTCCAGTGATGAAATATAGATCTGATACTTCGAGCTCAAGCTCCTGGTCTCGAAGTTTGAATTTCTCCTCATCCTCATCCTAAATACTGATGAGATACTGCAGTAATTCAGGCTGAGCCCGGAGACATGGCATCAGAAAGAAATTTTTTTAGCCCGCAATTCCGAAGAGCATTCATGCATTGCTCATTTTCCATTGCTTGTTCATATTCTTCGCTATGTTCTCTCTCTTTCCATTCAATAACCATCTTTTTCACTTGATAATCGTGTCAATCAATCATGGTAACATTGTAAGCCCCCTTGGGTATTCGAATTTACATTCCATTGGTTGCATTTTTTGGAAATTGAATGCGGATTTTGAGTTGCGCCATTGGCGCGACTGTTTTGCTAACAACTGCGCCAACTGGCTCGACCACTATGTAAAACAGGGTGGATTGGTGCGGGTTCGTGCCCAAAACCCGCGCCAACCGCAGAGCCATAAAATTGAAAAATCCTCCCCTAAGGGACCTCAAATAAAAATAAAATGCAGTAAAATGTAACTTAAAATATGGCAAAAGAGGTCGGCTCTTACCTGAATCGGACGAAATTCAATTTGGTCCACTGGATTGATCACACTCGTCACCTGAAGATCAAAGCAAAAATGGGCCACTGTTGCTCTACAAAGATGTAAAAGTGAAAAGTAAATATTTTTTACCATTGCTGGTCTTTTATAACTTTTCAAAGTCCTAAAATAGGTTTTAAAACATATTTTTCGATATATTTTCATGTTATTTTCATGGAATATGTTTTACACACGTTTTTGTGCACCAACAGGTTTTTCACGTGGTTTTGACGAAGAGACGAGTTGTATTTTATACTTTTTCGGACTCGGTAAAAACATGAAAAATTCACTACTAGAGTCACCTTTCAGTTCTTTTTTGACTCTCTAAAACTGAAAATATTGCCGAGTCGCTTGTCGTTTTGAGCTCTTTAAATTGGCTACAAGGCGATATCTACCTAGTATATGTTTACCCCTTTTTCAGGCTGGGATAGATTATTTACGAAAAAGGAATACCCTAGCCTGTCGCGACAAGAAGGTTTTCTCAGACACAATTTTCTGCCTTTTCGGATCTGAGGAACTATTTACGAAAAGGGACTGTTGGAGTTTTCTTTTCTGCCTTCTTTCAGACTCTTTAAATATGAAAAGATGCCGAGTTATTCCTTTATGAGACTTGTTAAAAACTGATGACATCGGACTTCGTCGCAATGACGTTACTCGAGTTTCTCCTTCCTAGGGCTCGTAAAATGTACTAGGTTGGATTTGTCTGAAGGAAAAAATTACGTCGCAAGCACATGCTATCCCCTTCAAGCTTGTTTCCAAAAATAATTGGGGTACTCGCCATAAATGGTGGGGGAAAATAGAACCAAAATCATAGTTGTATTGGTAGTATGTCGCTCTTGAACATGGCACTTGTCTGTATTCGTGTCAGGTTGGGGACATCTCATCTCATTATCTGCTTGCTTCTATGGGTTTGGGTAATCTCTTTTGACCGCTCATTTTCTCTTTGCCACGTCACCATGACCTTAGATCCCTTGATGAAAAATATTGCCAAATCCAGTGTCGTGCCACCAATATGTTCATGAGAAGTTGGCCTATGCAGTTTTCAACCTCCCTCTGATTCTCTGTTGGTCTTGTTTCACAAACATCATGTTCCTCTGTCTCGTGTCGATGATGTGGGAAACATTATGGCCCACCTTCGATCAAGGTCATTTCCTGTCGAATTCAGCTCATTATCCAGGAAATTGATATAGAGACTCCCTTCAGGTACCTGGGAGCATGCATGCCTCAATGGCAGGTTCTTCACATTCGACGCAAGGTTTTCATTATTGACCTTTGATTGGATGATTCTACGGGTGTTCAACGCCAGATCACTGTTCACATTCTGTGGATTGTACCTCTTGTACCTTGAGAGCCATTGTCATTATTGGTGGCTTCTCTCGCGTCTGTTAACAGTTTTCATCATTGGATGGTAATCAGATGATGTTCTTGCATGTTCTACTTCAGTTCACGTATTCACATGCTCAAACTTGTACTATGTTCGGGTCGAGATAGAGCGCAAGACCCTGGATTTTATCTGATGAAATCCAGGCTGCGGGTTCTTTGTGGATTGTTATGACTTATTACATGACTATTTTGATTGGATGGTTGTGACCATACTTGAGTCTACTTGTTGATCCTTATTTTGCTGGATGGATGTGTCCATACCTTGGATCTCGATTTTTGTACACTTTATTATGGATGGCTGCGCCCATACCACATATCATGTATCAGAAATATCAGTTGTATTTGTACTTGCAGGTCTTCTGACGACAGTGTTTTCAGTTGAACGCATTCTCATAAAGCATTTCACCCCTGTCTCTCTCTCGGACCTCATGTTTTAGGGGGCATATGTTACACAACATTTTGTCACCGTCCCTGCAATCCCTTGTCCCGTACATTGGAGGACTATTCCTATGACCTGTGAACAGTAAAATGTCCTGAAAACACCTTGATGGCATCCTTATACATAAGGGAAAGAATTCTCCTTGAGAACATTTCCTCAGAAAATCACTAAAAAAATATGTTTGGGCATTGGTGTGAGCAGCCAGTTCATCACTCACGCCAACCTGGGAAATTTGTACTAAGCCCATGCCACCTTGCGCTCTGTCCTTGTGTATTGCCTGTGCCAAGCCTATTTGGGAATGTTTTTAAAAAATAAAAGGTGGAATTTTGGTTCTAACAACTTCAGAATGAATCATTGAAAAGAGGTTGGGTTGTTTGGCTCCGGATCTCCCTGTTTAGGAAGTGGTTTTCCACCTCTCATGGAACCTTCCTAAGAGATAGGACTCTCCCCCATGATTATAGGGATCCTAACCTCTCCTTCTCCCTCTATAAAAGCCTGCCCTCTCTATTTTCAACCTAGCTAAACATTTGGGGAGAAAACTATAGCTCAGCGACTATTGAGAGTAGAGCTAAGGAGAACCCCGTAAGAGAGAGAGCCTTGTCTAAATTCTTGACAAAATTTGTGAGACATGCTCCGCTGGAAGCCCTGGCGAAGGAAGAATGCGACGTCGGAATTCAGTTGTAATCTTTCTTTCACATTTTAATATATGCTCGACTACGTTATTGGTTCTATCGTTGTTTCTTATCTGTGTAATGCAATTTGATTCAATATTTTCCGACTGATTGATAGTTACATGTTTGAGTTATTACGTTGTATGTCATCATTTTTCTTTGCATGTGTACAGGTGTTCGGACGCGGTGAGTGAAAGGATTGTGATCTGTCGAGCTAGGAATGAGAAGCAACACTTCTTCTTTGACAACAACAACATAGGACTTGAGGTAGGCTATCCATCGTGGCTTTGTCTTTTGTAACTAAGAGTCGATATCGTAGCGTGTTTTTGTTTATTGCTAGACCCACTCTTGGGCTAGCGGGATCACCTCTGTTTGCAGAGGGGATTTACCTCTCCAACAATATCACTAATAAATTCATCCTTATATTTTCCAATCTAAAAATCTACTTTACATTGCTCATCAACCAACACTTGGTGTCCATTTTGTATACACGATAATTTATAAGGATGACGTTGTATGGTTATTTTAAAATTTAATCTCTCTACCATTTCCATAGAAACCAAATTATCAATACTTCCACTATCAATAAGAAATTTGCAACACCTACCCTTTGAATTACACATGGCTCAAAATAAAATTCTTCTTTGAGTTGGTTCTTTAACTTCATTTTTAGCTTTGATTAACACTATTTTCATTAACAAATATTATCCAACTTTAGTAACCTCTTCAATAAAAATTGAATTTTCATTTTCTTCCACTACTTCGGCAACATGAGCACCCCTCTGATTTGCTAGTGCATTCTCAGGACAATTCCATGACATATGCCCAAATTTCCCACATCTGAAACATCTTTGCTAATAGTATCTTCCACGACCTATAGCTATGGAGAATGATCTCCCTCTCGAACCACCTCGTATTGGTGGTTGACTGTTGGAACTTCCATCATATTCCCTTTTTTCAGACTGAATTCTTCCTCTTTCAATCTGTTGTCCTTTGGCTCTTTCACGACTCCTTCCTCGAATTATATGAATTTGTTTACTAGAAAGATTTTCTTCTTCCTTCAAGGCAACCTGATATGCATCTTCAAATTTTTTTAAAAACAATAAGCCAATTTCATCTTGAATATCAAATATCAAACCATTAATATATCTAGCAACTTTATCTGCATCATATTTTACTAGACAAACTCTAATGTTCAATTTATAAAAGTCCTTTGTGTATTTTTTAACTGACACGGGATTTTGTTTAAGATTATGTATTTGCCTAAAAATATTAATATGATATTCTTTGGGTAAAAATTTACCTTCGAATTTTCCCACCATTCTGTCTCAGTCTTTGATCTTGGCTTTTCCTTTCCTCTTCCGCTTAGCTTGCACTTCATCCCACCAGAGTGCAACATGGCCTTTTAATATGGCTATTTCATACTTAAATCACTTATCAGCTTCAACATATTCATAATAAAAATATTTATCAAGAGAATTTTTACAATCCATTAATTCATCAACATTTAAATTACCTTCATATGGTGAAATCCCCATCCTTTTCATTGTAGTTATCTTAACAAACATCTTCATCATCTTCACATCTTTTGATTCTTCCAAATTTTCATCACTGGAAGAATCTTCTCCAACAACACTGACATCTCTTGTATCGATTTCTCTACTCTGTGCAATCTCCATAATCGCTACTCTTTCTCAAAGTATTCTTACTTTGGCTTGCAAAACTACATTTGCTACAAGTCTCCCTTGATCTTCTCCTCAACGATCTGTCATTCTTATTTTTAATTAAAAGAAATACACTCTGATACCAAATGATGTTGCTATAGTATTTAAAATGCTCCTTCTTAACTACTTTCTTCCCAAATTTATAAGAACAAAAATCCACTTATTCAAAATCTAAAGAAAACCTTTAAATTCTAATTTTATTAAAAATTCGACAAATGACTAATCTATTCTACAATTTCATGAGGTTAGAGGTTGGGACTTCAAATCAAAGTATTATAACTTCCGACTAACTCGAGGCCAACTAACAATTGGAGACCAAATAAGCGTCGTAGGTTGGGACATGGGACTTTCAGGGCTTCGAGTTTTAGAACCATTTTTACCACTTTAACTTAATTTCTATCCCAATGGCTGAATTCACCTTGATTTCAGTGCCACTGCTTGAAACATAAAGAATTTCCTATGAATGTGAAAATTCTCTATGTAACAATTTGCAATTGAATTCAACATAGCGTCAACTATAATGCAACATGAATTGAAGCACAACTGAGAATGCAATGGTCCCCGTTGATCCTGAACTAAACTTAATAACGTATCCAAGGATACAGTGACCTTGTTGTGCTTGGAACTGAAAGTTAAGAAAATATTTGAAACAAATATATATGTCTTAAATGTGGATGCAAAATTGAATTAAACAAAGCAAATATGACCATATAACAAAAGGAAAAATATTTTCAATTAAATTAATGTCTTTCTTCAAAGAATACAAAAAAAACCACACTTATACACCCTTTCGCTCTCAAAACTATCTCCACCTTTTTTTTTCCTTCTTCTAAGCTACATAATCCATTTTTAATACAAATTAATAATAGTTCATATCCACTAATTATGGATTTAAATCCTAAATATAGAAAACATCTAATATATTAAAAATAATTACAATGTCTCTTGAAAATCTATTACAAAAAATTCCAATTTTATACAATTTCATAACCATTCTAGCTAAACATTAATTTTCCTAATTATTTCAGGGAACAAACTTCCTATAGCGAATTAATTTTTTACTATTATTGTCAAAATGAATTTACTGATGGCAATGCCCCGACATCACAAATACCATGACTTATCAATACCACTTGCCCAAAAACCGTAACTCATTTCAAAATCAAAATATTTTATAAATATTTTATTTTAATTTTATTTTTAAAATTAAATATAAAAGCAAAAAGGTATGGGGAGATGTTGTAGTAGTGTACATTTTTGTAAACATCTACATGTAATCTCAATTAAAAAATAATAAAAGGTTAGAAGTAATTGGCTGGAAAGGTGTTCTCCAACCCAATATGTAGAGATGTTTTAAGGTGTTGTAAAAATTCTGGCTCGGTTAGAAAAAAACAATAATAATAATAATAACGATAATTATCAATAAAAAATTTTGATTTGGTCAAATTACATAAAACTAAAAATAAAAATAAAAATAAAATAAAATATAAATATAAAATATAAACTTATATTTATAATTAATTAATTATAATTAATAATAAAACCAACCTAGATAAATCTTAACTCCATATATACCAAACACTAAGAGATCCTATCTCTTGAGATGAAAACCTCTTTTAGAATGAAAATAGATGTGATCTAGAGTTAAGATGAATTTAGACTCGTCATAAAGCAATTGATATGAAATATGTTAGGATATATATTGTTGGATTTGAGGTAATACCAACGCAACTATATAAATTAAATGACCAGTAAACATTGATAGGAATCAATCCATCCCAAACATAAAAATTCTTACTTATGATAAATCTCATGTTAAAATTGAAAAATATTAAAAAATAACTATACTATACCTTTATTTTAAATTATTATTATTATTATTATTAAAAATATATACATTTAAAACAAACAAAGAGGAGCGAACAAGAGTGAGGGTTTTTGTGCATGCGTAGCTAGTGTTTGAATTAGATGGTATTTAGAGGGGGAGTAATTGAGGCTCCCTCCTATTGTAATATGGTAACATATAAAGGGAAGGGATCCATGGCAAGTTTCAAGTTTTTAGGTGATCGTGGATCATGTAATAAACAATGAGCGGTTGGCGCAGGTACTTAGGGATGGAATGGTCAGAGAAGAGAAGAGGATAGAAGTATTCTAGAGAATTTGAAATATCAACAAAAAAATTCAAAAGGGACCACTCGGAATGGGTCGTGTAATCCCAAAATGAAGATAATCCCAATGACATTAATCACGGATCCCGAGACTCAGGAATTTAGGGATCACAAGCAATTGTATGCTATTATCTATAAGTTTAGAGGCCTCTGGTCAATAGAAAAAAAATTATGCGACTGGATAAAACACCATTGGAAATCATGCGAGGAGATTGAGCTGCATTTGGGGTCTAAAGGGTTTTTTACTGTGGTCTTTGCAAATTTGGAGGATAGAGACCAAATCTTTGATGGCGGTCGCTACTTCTTTGCATCAATAGGTCTATACATGTTCTTGTGGATGGAAAAATTCACTCCAAAAAAGGAGACGTTTACCAGAGCTCTAATTTTTGTAAGGTTGTACTCATTACCCCTTGATTACTGGCTACCTTCGACCCTAAATCTCATAGGAGACACATTGGGAGATTTTATTAAGTTATTAGATGCAACACTACAGGGAAGATATGCATCGTATGTAAATATTTGTTTGGAAATGGATGTTTTAGGCCCCCTTCTTGAAGAATTTAAACTATAATTCAGAGATGAAATATGGTTACTGTTAGCCACCTATAAAATTTGTTATACCAAAAGGTGGCTAAGAATTTTTGAGCCTTCAAGAAACAATTTTATTGCTAAAAATTGTTGGCTCTTGAAGACTCTTGAAAGGCCTCAGGCCTCTGTCCAAAATCTTCATTTGCTGTTTCCATTTTATACTCTGAGAATTCTATTAAATTCCAAGAGAAAGACTGCTGAAAAACCATCATTTTCCCCTTTTCCCCCACTCAAAACTAACCTTCATTTGCACCCCTTTATTCCATAAAATTCCTCTATTTTTTATGAGTTTCCTTCTTCCATTCATAAAAATCCACTTTATAAGGTTTGAAACCCACTTTTAAAACCATACAAAAACCTTCAAATCCCTTTGAAAACATTGAAAAAAACCATAAAAATTCATGTTTTTATGACAGGCTTTAGCCCCTTTGGCCAAACCCCCCTAACCACTTCCCCCACATGCCCTTACCATAAAAGCCAAGTGCTAAGCCCCTCACGGCGCTTATCGCATTGCTAAATTTCAAGCGAGCACAAGTCTTTTGCCATGTCGCTTTAAAAAGTTCCGATGCGATCACCTGTTGTATTATAAACCTCCTGATCGCATCATATTTTATATATATTTTCTTGTGGGCCCGCCTTTCGCGCTTAAAACCATTGAATAAACCATGCCCGATCTATTTTTTCCTTTGTAAAATGCCAAAAACCCACTTTTCCAAACTTTTGTTATAAAAAGCCAAATCACGTGTTAAATATTAAATGGGTTGATTAAAAAGACCGACGCACAATCGCATCGAAAAATTTCAATGGGTAGATTGAAAAACCCTGGCCCGAAGGCCCGACTCCGATAAGCCCACTTATACATAAGCCCGGGCCTATCGGAGTTCTATATAAAATAGGCCCCATAACCGGGCGCCTAATCTCATTGGAGATTTTCTTTAGTGCGGTTTCAATATTCATTATCGCCAATTGCGATTGGCTGATCGCAAAATCGCATCGGCCCTTTCTCTGATTATCGCAATCACATCGACCTATCCCACGATCGCTCAAATCGCATCGGCCTGTTCTCCGATCGCGCAATCGCATCGCCTCATTCCCAACCTCCGATTGCGATTCCCCCGATTCATTCTCAACCGTTGATCTAACCTTTAGATCGATGGCTTGCGCTTCGTCGCATCGCATGTTTTAATCGCTCCATTCGCTCACCACCCCTGATTGCGATCCCCCAATTGTGATTCTCCGATTAAATCCAGACCGTCCACGTGTCTGGATCGGACGGTCTGGAATCACTGCGCCTTATTCCCCTCCCGCTCTCCTCTTTGCCTTTCTACGTAAATCTCCACCGTTGGATGCAGCCATCCAACGGCCATGATCTTTCCCGCCTTCTGAAGCAATTTAACCCATTACGCAGGATTTTATAAATTTCGGTTGTGTTTTGGTGGTGTTTTTTATGGTTTTCCATTATATAATGAAGAAAGGCCGAAGGCCGGGAAAGACGTTTCCTGTGCCTGTTTTACATTAAAGGAGACCGTTCGCCAGACTCTATTCCATTGTTTGTCGATGCTCTATGAGCATTGATACCTTTAAGGCCCAGCACATCTCTACACATTGACAAGACACTGTGGTTCAAAATTGCATTTAAAAAGAGTATCAGTGTTGAAGAACAGAATGCAGCAGAGATGAAGATTGAAGACAGATTTAGGGAATTACGGCTTAAAATAATTATCAAAAGTTTTATTCCCTGGATTCAAACACAGTCAAAAGAAATCATAAGTGTTTAAAACTGACAGAAAGGTTTCCACCACCTGCATTTGAGGCGAATTGATTCCTCAGCTACTACAAGAGCCACCTGTTGCCTCAAACCATTCAAAACAGAGGCCGAAGTTATTGATTAAAGAAATATCTGCCTCCAGCGCTGCCAAGAAGTTAATTTTGCCACAAGAAGCGAATGCAACAAATATCTTCAGGATCACTCCACGTTATGCAGAGCCTGGAAGTCAACAAAGCTCCCACCGAGTTTAAATATTAATTGTAAAACAATTAATGCAGTAAAACACCTGTAAAACTTCTCCATCAAGCCCCTCAAAAGGATGAGAAGTCTTAAGTCTATATTAATTATCTTTGAGATCTTTTGTTAGATCCCACCTCCTCATTTCTTCTATAAATACTTCTGAAGAAGATGAGATGTTGTTGGTTATTTTTTGATCACAATTTGTAATACTGAAACTCTTTGAAGTAAATATATAGTCCGTTGAAGTTGAATAGCAAATTGAAGTCTTGGAGACCTTGATGATGTTGCTGCATGCTTGTTCCTGAGAAGGCTCTATCATTGGATCCCTGAGCTTGGCTGTTGGTGAAGTATTCTGAACTGTTTTATGTTTTCCCTTGTTTTCATTATGTTCCATAATCTCTTACTATAGTAGGTTTGAAAGTTTTAGGCTAAGAAATGACTCTTGGAAGCACCTTAGACCTTTTCATGCTTCACTGTTTCATGTTTTCTTCTGCTAAAGTATTTTAGAGGCTTTAAACTTTCTCTTTAGTCTTCATGATTTTTTATTTCCTTAATAATTTGAAAAGTTGGTTTCAGCATGATTTATGGTTCTCCCTGCTTGTCTACTGCCACTTTAAAATTGTTATTTAAGTCTCCCTTTGAAGTTCTTTGCTTGTAGTGAATCAAAGAGGTCTGTTTTGATCTTGCCCTTTGTCCTCACTTAAATAGTTGGCTTAAAGGTCGTTATAATTATAATCATAGATTTTTTTAGGTGTTCCCTCTTCTATGACTGCAATTATCAGTGAATCTTTTATGTTTTCCAAGTCCTTTGAAATAAAATCTTTGAGGAAATAGGGTGTTCCTCGAATCTTAGATTTCATTTTGAAAGTTTTCTTGAAGTCATTATTTGCTGAAAGGATGTTTGTAGAATTTATGGTTAGCCCTGTCTATCAAATATCTCTTTATTGTTTAAGTTATGTTTTCAGGTTCCCTTTGTTGAGAATTCAATTTCTCTTTCCAAATCATTAATGTTCATCCCATTCCAAAAACAAAAGGATCCTGTGGCCAAGTTAGATTTTCCCTTTGATATCCCATATCCATTGATGAGCTTGTCATGAACTTATTTTGACTCCATTTCCAAATGAACCAGATGTATCTCCATTCCGTGTATCTTTCCTAGACCTTTCATGTTCTGCTATATCAATTCAATCCAACCAAACAAACAAACACTTGCACTTAATAGCTAATCTAAAATCATTACGATAAGCACACACGATAAACTTTTGCAAACAAAAATTTGAGAGATCCCTCTCTGAGAATAGGAGGACTAGATCCTGGGACTCTAAAGATTGGTTCTGATGTTTCCTTGTCTTTTGATTTGCCAAACTATCAAAACACATGACCCCAACAAAATGGCGATCACGGTGGGACACTGAATAAAATCTTCAAAAAAAAAAACACTCACTGTCTAGCATAACATAAGTAACCTTCTTCAAGCACTACCAAGCATAATGGTAATCATGATAAGACCTTTGAATCAGTGACAAACTAAGTAACCCTTAGGATTCTCATAAAGCCTTGTCAAAACTTGAAGATTTTAGTTACCAAGCCATAAGAGTAAACTCTGTGTGTTTTGACACCCTAGCTAAGTGTTAAATCAGAATTAGAACACTCTCTTAACCTATAAGACCAAAATAACTCAGAAAAACCCAAAAAATTTCAGTTTGGCTTCATAATAAATTTCGTGGTGGACCATAAAACATTTTAGCTCCAAAAGAGCTAAAAATTCCCACCTGGCGACTCCACAATCCTAAAATCAGACCTTAAGACTCCACTAGGAAGACCCCAAGTCTTAATAGCATCTTACAAACTCAGCTAGAAGGCTTTGAGATTAAAATTTTCCTTCTTCTGAAAAGATCAGTTAGCCTATTAAAGATTTTCATATTTGGTTAAACTTTTCTTTTTAACTGGGTCTGAAAAACATAACATAGTGGCTCCTAGAAAGATTCATAGTAGAGCCTACCCTAACCCAAACCCACCGGGAATAGTTGAAAACCTTGAAAGTATCCTTAGGAAGCTTCCTAAGATTAAATTATCAACTGTTTTCAGATCACCCTTGAGAGCTAATTCAGTTCCTGAAAATCTTTCAGCTCTACAACAACCTCAAGTTGACTTAGTAAATCCATTTAGAACTAGGTCTCTTGGTGATTTAGATCAGTTAGATTTTGAGTCTTCACTGTCATCTCCTGAAACAAGTGAACCTGTTGGTAGCAGAGAAACAACACCTCCTGATTTACATTTCCTTCACAACTTAGGTGTCTCTCATCCAAGATCTACTCAGCAATCTATTTCTGGTCCATCCACTTCTGCTCACCCTTCATCCACTATTCAAACCACTACACCCCAGCCCACTGTTCCTATTATAAATCCGCTCCTTGTAAATCCACCCCCACCACCTATCATGGCAACATGGTATGCTCCTCTAGTCCTTCCTGTACCATTAGTTAATCTCCCACATGACTATCATTCCAAAATTCCATTATATGATGCTAGCAATGCTACAACTGCATCACAACATGTAGAGAAAATGAATGACTACTTTGACAGAAATGAAATTGATGATGATTTTTTCAAGCTTAGGTTATTTTCTCAGAGCCTAGCGGGAGAAGTAAGAAAATGGTTTAAAGGTTTAGCCCCCCATAGTATTAATGATCTCCAAGGCTTCCATCAAACGTTCTTAAACAAATGGGAAGTAAAGAAAAACCCTCTCCAAGTCCTTTCTGACTACAAGAACCTCCATAGAAACACTGGAGAAAGTGTGCAAGATTACTGCACTAGATTCAATAGTGTGTATAATGCAGTTTCCCTAGAACTAAAACCTCCACAGGGCTCAGCTTTAAACAAATTTCCTGAAGGGTTTGACTCTGACATGACCTATCAACTGAGAGAGAGAGAGATTTTGCAACTCTTGAAGATATGCAAAAGGGTGCTCTTTCTGTGGAAGTCAACTTAATGGAGAAAAGAGCAAGAATGAAAACTGAGAAGAGAGTATCTTTTAGAGAGGAATCTACTCCTTCTACTTCAAGTTCAAAGATGGAGAGGATGTTGGAAGAAATGATGAAAGAGATGAGCATAATTAAGAGAGCACAAGAAAATCAAAATCAAACTGCTCCTCGAAATAGAAATCAGAATTATAGAAGAGAAAACAATCAAGACAAACAGAACGAGAATGACCAACAGATTAGACCTCCCTTCCAACAAAAATATGTAGATCAATATGAGGAAGATAGGGAGTTGGAAAGGTTGGAAGAAGCTCATGTAAACTTGATTGGATCAGACAGTGGAGATGATGTTTTCCTCACTGAGGAAGAACAAGAATTCTTCTCTGATGACCAAAATACAAACACCTATGAAAAATCTGATGACTATAGATTGGGTTTTGAAAATGAAATTATGGAAGTGCATAAACAATACGATCTTAGGAGCAAAGGGAATGCAGATAACGTAAAAGAAAAGAACACTAATACCGGTATCAAGAAAAACACAGAAACTCAGGCCAAAAATACAGCGGAGAAAACCAACATTTTGGCCAAAAAACCAGACTTAAACAAAGACAAAAATATTCAGCCAAATGTTGAAAAAAGTACCCCTAGCACTTCAGCTAGTAGTCCTAAAAAAACTGTCCCAATTACTAGTCCAAATAAGGTTTAGCAAATCAAAGTTGCTGAAAAGAATTCAATTGAAAAAGCATATGTAAATATCAACAAGTCAATTATTCCTTTCAGCCTTGAGGGAGAGATTTCCAAGATAAAAATTACCATCCCCCTAGCTGAACTAGTAACCCAAGAGGTGTACAAAAACCAAGTTTTGAAAGCTTTGAACTTAGGAAGTGATACTGACACTTTGAACCTAACAGATGATAAACCTGAGTTGTTATTCGGTCCTGAAGTTGAAGGAGAATATCAAGAAGGGGTTGTCCCTCCCTTCTATGTTAGCTTGAACATACACGAGAAAATTTTACACAATGCCATGTTAGACTCAGGAGCTTCACACAATCTAATGCCCAAGGTGGTAATGGAGAGCTTAGGCTTAGAGATTACTAAACCATACAAAGATTTGTATTCTTTTGACTCAAGCCGAGTCAAATGTTTGGGTTTAATCAAAGATTTATGTGTTAATCTAGCTCAGATCCCTGCTAAAAATCTAGTTATGGATATAGTTGTAGCTGACATTCCCCCTAAGTATGGCATGCTCTTATCAAGATCTTGGGGAGCCAAACTTCAGGGAACCCTTCAAATGGATATGTCTTATGCCAACATCCCTATTTTTAACCAAAACATAAGACTATACAGGGAATCTCACATGAAGTACATGGTGAGAAACTTAGACAAACCGAACAACACTCCAATCTATTGTACTCGATCAAGTTTAGATTCCTTTATCTTATGTAACGAAGATGAATTTACTCAACAAGATAAAGAGAACATAGACCCCATTGATTCACCAGAAAGATCGAATCTTCTCTCAAATCAACTTCAAAACATCGACAATCAACAGCAACAAGAAAACGAAAATGAATCAAACGTAATTTGGACAATAAACTTTGATGGATCCTGCAATAAAGCAAGCGCAGGTGCAGGTGTATGGATCCAGAATATGAATCAGAGTTTTTCATATAAATTGGATTACCCGTGCACTAACAATATTGCTGAGTACGAAGCAGTTCTCCTAGGTTTACAATTGCTCAAACAATTACAGGCCCAAAAGGTAAAAATATTAGGGGATTCTGAACTTATCATAAAACAAATCAAAGGAGAATACTCAGCCAGAAATCTGAGGCTTAGGGAATATCGAAACGCTGCTCTCGATTTATTGAAAACCTTTGAAAAATACGAACTTGTTTTCATTCCTAGAGCGTTTAATCATTTAGCAAATGAACTTGCTTATAATGCCAGTAACTGTCAAGTACCTAAGATAAATGAACAGCTTAGCGTAAAGGTAAAACATAGGCCTGCAGTGCCTGATAACGTAGATCACTAGCAAGTGTTTGATTCTGACCAACACATAGACGATTTTTTGAAGTCAGAAAATGATTTCACCATACCAACATCAGAATCTAGCCATAATCAAAACTATCCATATATCGAAGAAATCCCAGAAGCTGAAATAACACACTCTGCTGATATAAATCATTATGAGAATACGTTTGAAACAGAGTCAATTGACAACGTGGACCAAAAAGACCTGGAAGTTTTAGAATGTAAAAATGGTTCAATTCCAAGAGGTCTCTCACCTTTGGAACACCTTTTCGACTTTAATGATGTAGCCAAAGAACCAAAAATGGAGCCTGTAGAAACAAACGTAGAAGAACACAACATAGGCTCCTAACGGAACCCAAGATGATTAAATTGTCCAGCACTCTTCCAAATCACAAAAAATCTCGATACATTGATCTGTTTAAAGAGTTTAAAGATGTTTTTTCCCGGGCATACACAGATTTGAAGTATTACGATACCAGCATCATTCAGCACAAAATTCCCTTGGAGGAAAATCAAAATCCCTTCAAACAAAAAATGAGGAGAATAAACCCACTTTTATTACCTTTAGTTAGAGCGGAAATTGGAAAGATGCATGATGCTGGCATTATAGTACCTGTTAGATTTTCAGAATGGGTATCAAACTTAGTTTCTGTTAGGAAAAATACAGGAGAGATCAGACTCTGTATTGATTTCAGAAACCTAAACAGAGCATCCCTAAAAGACAACTACCCATTTCCCAAGATGGATCACATACTTCAGAGGGTAGTTGGGTCAAAAAGGATATCTCTCTTAGATGGGTTCTCGGGTTACAACCAGGTGTTAGTGCTCCCAAGTGATCAAATCAAAACTTCTTTTACCACACCTTGGGCCACTTTTATGTATGTCAAAATGCCTTTCGGGTTAATGAATGCAGGGGCCACCTTCCAAAGGGCCATGGACATAGCCTTTTCTGAAGATATTGGCTATTTCATAATTATTTACCTTGATGACATACCTGTCTTTTCAAAAACTAATGAAGAACATTTGACTCACTTGATAAAAGTTTTTGAGAAATGTAGTAGATTTGGCTTGTCATTGAATCCCAAGAAGACACTCTTCAGTCTCCAAGAAGGTAAGCTTCTTGGTCACATAATTTCAGAAGAAGGAATCAAAATAGACCCTACAAGGATAGATGGCATATTGCAAATTAGCCATCCAAGAAGCCTCAAAGAATTACAATCTTTCATTGGAAAGATCAATTTTTTGAGAAGGTTTATCCCCAACCTTGCTGAGCTATCAAAAAACATTACAAACATGCTTAAGAAAGATGTGGGTGTAAAATGGTCTTTACCAGCTAAACAATCATTCGAACTGGTCAAACAAGCTCTTACCAAACACCAGTCTTGATTAGTCCAGATTTTACCAAAGACTTTTACATCTTTTCCTTTGCATCTGAACATACAATAGCTGCAGTTTTACTTCAAAAGAATGATTTGGGGCAAGAACAACCAATATATTTCTTTATTAGGGCCTTAAGAGATGCTCCTCTCAAATATAATATCATGGAGAAGCAAGCCTTAGCATTGGTGAAAGCATTGAAAGACTTTAGGGTCTATATTTTACACTCTCACATAATTTCTTTTGTTCCACATACTGTTGTCAAAGACATTCTAAGTCAAGACCTTGATGGTAAAAGGGGAAAATGGATTGCAACTATTCTTGAATATGACTTAGAAATTAGGCCCACCAAACTAGTTAAAGGGCAAGGATTAGCAAAACTTATGGCTGAATCTAACTTCCAAGCACTAGACATGAATATGGTAGATGTGTTGGAAAAAATAGAAGAATCTACTGCTCCTGTTGTTGAAGAAAAATTTCTAAATTCTCCTTGGTATGTTGACATTATTTATGTGATTTTATATTTAAATACCCCTCCTTCTTTGTCTAAAACTAAAGCTAGATTCTTGAAACAAAAGGCTTTGAGTTTTTGTATCTTAGATGGAGTATTGTATTGGAAAAATGCTGTTGGAATTTTTCTTAAATGTTTACTCGAAGATGATGCAGGGAAAATCATGCATGAATTGCATGATGGAGAATGTGGAGGTCACCTCTACTGGAAGGCCACAACCAACAAAATTCTTAGATCTGGTTACTATTGGCCTACCCTTTTCCCATACACTCAAAATTTGGTCATGTCTTGCCATAAGTGTCAAATCTTTGATGGAAAAAGAAAACTCCTTCCCTTACCTTTACATCCTATCAGAGTTGAGGCACCTTTTCAACAATGGGGGCTGGACTTCATTGGGGAAATTCATCCATCCTCCTTAGCTCAACATAAGTGGATCCTCACAGCCACTGACTTCTTTACCAAGTGGATAGAAGCTATACCCTCCAAAAATGCTAATGACTATGTCATTATCAAGTTCCTTGAAACAAATATCCTATCCAGATTTGGTTGTCCCATAAAAATCATAACAGAAAATGCTGCTGCTTTTAAATATAAGAAAACAGTTGATTTCTGTTACAAATACCACATAACCTTGGGCCATTCCACTGTTTACTATCCCCAAGGAAATGGCTTAGCTGAATCCTCCAAAAAGAGTCTCCTCAATATAATAAAAAAACTGTTGGAGAAAAATCAGAAATCATGGCACAGTAAGCTGGTTCATGCCTTATGGGCTGATGGATTAACTACAAAGAAGTCAATAAATATGTCCCCCTATCAGTTGGTTTATGGCATGGATGTAGTTTTTCCTACCTCATTAGGAGTTCCAGTCATGAAAATCCTTCAAGAAGTGCAGAGTGAAGAGAATGATATGCAAAGAAGGATCAACCAAACAATCCATTTACAGAAGACCAGAGAAGAAGTTTATGAGAGAACACAGTTATTCCAAGAAAATATAAAGAAACTATTTGATAAGAGGACTAAGGCAAACAATTTCCAAATTGGAAATGTTGTTCTTAAATGGGATTCAAGAAGAGAAGAGAAGGGAAAACATGGCAAGTTTGAGAACTTGTGGAAAGGGCCTTATATTATTCATGCTGAGAGGGGTCATAATGAATTTTTCTTGAGAGAATTGAATGGAGAATATCTATATGGAGGTCCGGTCAATGGCAGGATGCTCAAACATTACTTCTGCCAAGAATATTAAGTTTCAAAGCATTTTATTTTTCATTGTAAATGTCATAGTCTAACCATTGCATTTCAAAGTTAGAAAAATAAAAAATACAAAAACAAAGAAAGAAAGAAAAGAGCGCAGATTGTAAAAAACAATAAAGGTATGGCCCCATACCAAAAAAGAGAGAAATAAATTCTGAAAGTGTGCAAGCTTAAATGCCACTACTAAAAAACACACTTCTAGTTAGTCAAACTGCCTAATCTTGACTAAATTAGCCTTTAAATTTTCTGCTGATAGGATAGTGAATTCGATTTGCCAAACTGTTTAATCCTGGCTTATTAGTAGATAGATTAGGATAGAAATGAAAGGTTTAAACATGTTCAAAATATGAACCTAAGTTTCCAAAAGAGAGATGACTCAAATCTATTTTATTTTTTTTGAGGAAAAAAGAAGAAAATCTGGTTCTAATTAGCTCAAAATCTGAACCAGAGAGCAAGGAATAAACAACTCACATAAGAGTCAAAACATAGCTGCAAAAAGATGAAGGAAGTGCTTTGAATTTTCATATCTTAAGCCTTCATCATTTTGATTTACTTTTCTGCAAATAACAATCTATGTGCAACTTTTTTTTATGCCTTAGATCAGCATCAAGTTAGACTGTTCAATCCTAACTTGTATGCTTTTTAATTTCTGTTGGAGAAATTAGAGAATAAAATCTGTTGGACAGTTCAATCCCAACAGATGGTAGATTAGGTAGAGAATTTTATGGACTCAACTGTTTAATCTGAGTCCATGGAGAAATAAGAAGTAGAAATAGATTAGATTTCCTGCTTTCAAAAGAATAAAATGTTGTAAAAAGAGTTTGACAATCCAAGTGCACTCTAATGAAGAAAAATGTTAGACCTGTAGGATTGGGTAGGTAGAAAGCTTGTTGATAAAATATCCATTGTTTTTCATGGTTTTTAGCATTTCCAGAGCAAAAGAAAATCATTCAAACAAATAAAGGCAGCCCAATGGATGAGGCAACTGATCAGCCTCCCAGAAAATGCAAGTCTAAAGTTCTTGATGCCTTCAAGAAGGCACCATCCCCAAGTGGAGCCATTGTTAGCCACCTATAAAATTTGTTATACCAAAAGGTGGCTAAGACTTTTTGAGCCTTCAAGAAACAATTTTATTGCTAAAAATTGTTGGCTCTTGAAGACTCTTGAAAGGCCTCAGGCCTCTATACAAAATCTTCATTTGCTGTTTCCATTTTATACTCTGAGAATTCTGCTAAATTCCAAGAGAAATACTGCTGAAAAACCATCATTTTCCCCTTTTCCCCCACTCAAAACTAACCTTCATTTGCACCCCTTTCTTCCATAAAACTCCTCTATTTTTTATGAGTTTCCTTCTTCCATTCATAAAAATCCACTTTATAAGGTTTGAAACCCACTTTTAAAACCATACCGAAACCTTCAAATCCCTTTGAAAACATTGAAAAAAACCATAAAAAATCATGTTTTTATGACAGGCTTTAGCCCCTTTGGCCAAACCCCCCTAACCACTTCCCCCACATGCCCTTACCATAAAAAACAAGTGCTAAGCCCCTCACGGCGCTTATCGCATCGCTAAATTTCAAGTGAGCGCAAGTCTTTTGCCATGTCGCTTTAAAAAGTTCCGATGCAATCACCCGTTGTATTATAAACCTCCTGATCGCATCATATTTTATATATATTTTCCTGTGGGCCCACCTTTCACGCTTAAAACCATTGAATAAACCATTCCCGATCTATTTTTTCCTTTGTAAAATGCCAAAAACCCACTTTTCCAAACTTTTGTTATAAAAAGCCAAATCACGTGTTAAATATTAAATGGGTTGATTAAAAAGACCGACGCGCAATCACATCAGCAAATTTCGATGGGTAGATTGAAAAACCCCGGCCCGAAGGCCTGACTCCGATAAGCCCACTTATACATAAGCTCGGGCCTATCGGAGTTCTATATAAAATAGGCCCCATAACCAGGCGCCTAATCGCATCGGAGATTTTATTTGGTGTGGTTTCAATATTCATTACCGCCGATTGCGATTGGTCGATCGCGCAATCGCATCGTCCCTTTCTTCGATTATCGCAATCGCATCGGCCTATCCCCTGATCACTCAAATCACATTGGCCTGTTCTCTGATCGTGCAATCACATCGCCTCATTCCCAACCTCCGATTGCGATTCCCCCGATTCATTCTCAACCGTTGATCTAACCTTTAGATCGACGGCTTGCACTTCGTCGCATCGCATGTTTTAATCGCTCCATTCGCTCACCACCCCCGATTGCGATCCCCCAATTGCGATTCTCCGATTAAATCTGGACCGTCCACGTGTCCGGATTGGACGGTCCGGAATCACTCCACCTTATTCCCCTCCCGCTCTCCTCTTTGCTTTTCTACGTAAATCTCCACTGTTGGATGCAGCCATCCAACGGCCACGATCTTTCCCGCCTTCTGAAGCAGTTTAACCCATTACGCAAGATTTTATAAATTTCGGTTGTGTTTTGCAGGTGTTTTTTATGGTTTTCCATTGTATAATGAAGAAAGGCCGAAGGCCGGGAAAGACGTTTCCCGTGCCTGTTTTACATTAAAGGAGGCCGTCCGCCAGGCTCTATTCCATTGTTTGTCGATGCTCTATGAGCATCTATACCTTTAAGGCCCAGCACAGCTCTACACATTGACAAGACACTGTGGTTCAAAATCGCATTTAAAAAGAGTATCAGTGTTGAAGAACAGAACACAACAGAGATGAATATTGAAGACAGATTTAGGGAATTACGGCTTAAAATAATTATCAAAAGTTTTATTCCCTGGATTCAAACACAGTCAAAAGAAATCATAAGTGTTTAAAACTGACAGAAAGGTTTCCACCACCTGCATTTGAGGCGAATTGATTCCTCAGCTACTACAAGAGCCACATGTTGCCTCAAACCATTCAAAACAGAGGCCAAAGTTATTGATTAAAGAAATATCTGCCTCCAGCGCTGCCAAGAAGTTAATTCTGGCACAAGAAGCGAATGCAAAAAATATCTTCAGGATCACTCCACATTATGCAGAGCCTGGAAGTCAACAAAGCTCCCACCGAGTTTAAATATTAATTGTAAAATAGTTAATGCAGTAAAACACCTCTCCATTGAGCCCCTCAAAAGGACGAGAAGTCTTAAGTCTGTATTAATTATCTTTGAGATCTTTTGTTAGATCCCACCTCCTCATTTCTTCTATAAATACTTCTGAAGAAGATGAGATGTTGTTGGTTATTGCTTGATCACAAGTTGTAATACTGAAACTCTTTGAAGTAAATACATAGTCCGTTGAAGTTGAAGAACAAATTGAAGTCTTGGAGACCTTGATGATGTTGCTGCATGCTTGTTCCTGAGAAGGCTCTATCATTGGATCCATGAGCTTGGCTATTGGTGAAGTATTCTGAATTGTTTTATGTTTTCCCCTATTTTCATTATGTTCCATAATCTCTTACTACAGTAGGTTTGAAAGTTTTAGGCTAAGAAATGACTCTTAGAAGCACCTTAGACCTTTTCATCCTTCACTGTTTCATGTTTTCTTCTGCTGAAGTATTTTAAAGGCTTTAAAATTTCTCTTTAGTCTTCATGCTTGTTTATTTCCTTAATAATTTGAAAAGTTGGTTTTAGCATGATTTATGGTTCTCCCTACTTGTCTGCTACCACTTTAAAACTGTTATTGAAGTCTCCATTTGAAGTTATTTGCTTGTAGTGAATCAAAGAGGTCTGTTTTGATCTTGCCCTTTGTCCTCACTTAAACAGTTGGCTTAAAGGTCGTTATAATTATAATCATAGATGTTTTTTAGGTGTTCCCTCTTCTATGACTGCAATTATCAGTGAATCTTTTATGTTTTCTAAGTCATTTGAAATAAAATCTTTGAGGAAATAGGGTGTTCCCCGAATCTTAGATTTCATTTTGAAAGTTTTCTTGAAGTCATTATTTCTTTGAAAGGATGTTTATGCAAGGTATAGTTAGCCACCATCTATCAAATATCTACTTTATTGTTTAGAGATTATGTTTCGAGTTCCCTTTGTTGAGAATTCAATTTCTCTTTCCAAATCATTAATGTTCATCATTCCAAAACAAAAGGATCTAACATTGTGATTAGATTTTCCCTTTGATATCCCATATCCATTGATGAGCTTGTCATGACCTTATTTTGACTCCATTGCCCAATGAACCAGATGTTTCTCCATTCCGTGTATCTTTACTAGACCTTTCATGTTATGCTGTATCAATTCAATCCAACCAAATAAAAAAACACCTGCACTTAATAACTAGTCTAAAATCAATACTATAAGCACACAAGATAAACTTTTGCAAACAAAAATTTGAGAGATCCCTCTCTAAGAATAGGAGGACTAGATCCTGGGACTCTTAAAGATTGGTTCTGATGTTGCCTTATCTTTTGATTTGCCAAACTATCAAAACACGGGACCCCAACAGTTACAATAGATAGATTATGAGCATATTACCTTCAGGTGCATACACTGTCATGAACATGGGCACCTGATCGAGGAATGCCTTCTAAAAAAAACTGAGGAACAGGGGAAAGAACAAGAGAAAAAGGATGTCAAGTGTTTTGTGAGACCAATAAAAGGGGACACACTAATCAAAAACAACAAAAAAGCAATCAAGGAGGCATAATGACTTCGAGGAATAGTTTTTGAGTCTTGTTGGAAGAAAATCAAGAAACTCACAGGAATGAAGAAGACAAAATTGAGGAGCAAGTAGAAGGTATAAAGGAAGAAATGTTGCAGCCATCAAAATATGTTGGAAAAGCTTGGATATACTGGATCTGTCTAAATAATTTGAAGGAGAGGTTGATATGACCCCAAACGAAGTAGGTACAAAGGACCCTAGTCTAAAGGAAAAATTGGAAAGGGAAGGGATTGACCTTCAGACTATGGTGGAACAAGTCTGGAAACAAGGAATAGAGGTCATCGCAATAGAGAATATGGATAGGATCGAAAACATATACTTGATGAGAGAAGAGGCTAAATTACAAGGAAAAAAACACCCACATTCAGACATATTGGAGATGGGAGTTAAGGCGTCGGTATCTCAAACAATATTAGCACCACGACACATCCAACGGAAAAGAGGGAGGAATTTGAACAACATATCACTCCAAGCTCTAGGAGAAATGTTGATTAATTCAATAAGATGAGGGCACTAAGCTTGCAACCCAATCTCCATAGTTAAAAATTAAAGTTATAACATGGAATTCAAGAGGCATAAATAACCTCATAAAACAAATATTTCTTAAGAAAAATATACAAATGTGTTGGACGCCTAATCCTTCTAGGGTTAGTATGGAAGCTCAAGAGACTTAGGGAGTCCAAGAGACCCTGAGACATGGAAACCAAGGGTCACCCCAATGTATGATAAATATGTATCATTGTGAATAATATTGCATCCACGCTTATCTTTCCTATGTCTTGTGTGTTTACCATACCTATGTTTGACATGGTATCAAAGCCAGTACCTTCCTAACCTGCTCACTCTTGTTTGAGCCACTAATTTTTTGTGGTCTTTTCTACGCATGTCAGTCCTCCACCTCCTTTGAATTAGCTATATTTCCATTTGGTCCCTTTTATTGTTGCTTTAGTGAGCTAATTTTCCACTATAACATATCCATATACCTCTCTCACATTTGCCATTTCCCTTGTAGATTTTGTGTCATCTTCTTTTCTAGGCACTATTTTTGGATGTACGTTATTTTGAGCAGTTTTCAAGTGCAGGACCCCAAATACCTTCCAAAATCTTCAAAATATAGCATGGGTCAGTGGTTAGTGCACAGGACCTAAATTTGTCTCTCTGCAACCACTAAATACTGCATTCAATGCATTGTTGGAGAGTTCAATATATTTCTCTGTGCGCTCGCACAGTGGAATTTACACTCCGCTCCCACCTTGGTATACAATGATTTATATCCTCTCGGCCTTCACTTCCACAGTCGACCAGTAAGTAGCCTCAAGAGTCTCCAGCAGCTTCATATGACTTTCTTGGCTTCACACATGGTTTAAAACCTCATCTTGGTGCAGGCTTCCATAACCTTCCATTACCTGGCCACTCATCCACACTATCCAAATTTTGAGAATTTTGCACTAATCTAGATAAATTTGGAGTGGTTATTGAACTTGCTTTGTCTTCAACTTGGAGAGCTCCGAGAAATAAGGACAAGAGTGGAAAATGGAATGCAAGGTAGCCAAAGTGACTGTGAGGAAGCTGCTAATCCAAATTAAATGAACCAACATCTTACCGACTTTGGTTTGAAACTTGTGGGTGTGTTGGTACTGCGCTGTGGCTATTGCTCGCTACATATTCGATCCCATCAGCCAAATACCTCTACAAAAACTAGGAAGAATGAAGAGCACACTGACATATTTGAATATAAAATGAAGCAAGAGGCTTTGAGGAGGAATCTGAATTAGCCTCTAGCACAGTTTACTTATGGCCGTGGCTCTCAACACCCTCGGCCTCCTGTCTAGAATTTCCAACTGCGTCAACACCTCGAATTTAGCATCTGCCTCTCCACCTCTACCTTTCTATGCTCGGGCCTCCCTCAAACACGACCTCGACCCTCCATCACACCTGCCTCCGCTCGAGCCTCCTCCACATTCCGCCGACTCCATGTTAATACACACACTCAAACTCTATACCACTATTAACATAGTAGTTTATTATATCCTAACAGTCTTGTTACACAAAAATTTGTCATTGTCCTTGTAATCCCCATTCCTTTATCTTAGAGGACCCATACAGTGACCCTGTGTACTTTCCAAGCATGGAATACATACCCCTGACCCACACTTTGTCTGCCAATTCATCTCCCTTTTTAAATTTTCTGGAATGTCCCTATAAAAACCTGGTTTTCAAGGTCGACGCTTTGTCTTAGTTTCTAACCCACGTCGATAGAAAATATTTGCACTGAGACCTGCGCCGATCGTCTCTCTATCTTAATTTCTGACTCATGCCGATCCTCTTTTGGAATTTTTTTTTTAAATAGAAACGAATTTTCCATGACTAGAAGCTTTGTGAAGCGGAGAGTTGGAAGTTTGTTTTGGGGATATGGCCGAGGAATTCCCCTTTGGGCTTCTTGTTCCCATAAAATAGGAACTACTCCAAAGGATACATTTTTTTTTTCATTATTTAAGGGCACATATCCTCCTCCTCCATTGTTATATAAGGAGACCTCTTTCACCTCTGCTAGCCTAGTTAGAAGCAGTAATCATAGAGAGAAGAAGCAATCATAGTGTTGTTATAGCTTCGGGAGAATACAAAAGAGTGTGATTGGTTTTTGTGTGTTAGGAACATAGTGAGATCTTAGACCTTTGTGTATGAGGGTGTCGCAAATGTGCTTGGATATGGACCTGCCACAGGAGAGCCTCAATATCAAGGCTTGGTTGTAAAATCCCTTGTCTTTATCATAATAAAATGCAACTAATGTTTATCTTCCACTCTTGTTCAAATTTATAATGAGATTTATAGAATTCCTTGATCAGTTAGAGAGGTTGTAATTGTTTTATGTTTATCATGATTTTATGCTTTTCGTGGTGTATTGACTGTTTTTAAAGGTAATCGAACGTTGGTAGCAGCATGTATCGAGCTTGAGAAGAGTGACGAGTCAAGAAAATTTGATGGAAGATGACAACATAGCATCAAAACAAGGTAGGTCATCTTCCTTACTTTGAATTTCATTTACAATCTAGGAAGGTAGTTGTTAGTATGTTCCCTTAGTTTCTAGACCCACTCTAGGGCTATAGGGATCGCCTTTGTCCACAGAGGGGATTTTCCTGCACAACAAATTGGAGACTCCGTTGGGGATGTTCCTTTGAGTTTTTCACTCTTTGAGGTCTTAGTCATTCGAAAAGTTTAGTCGAACAACCATTTCCCTATTTTTTCCTATATTTTTCATCAATTACAATCTTTAGTTTTTGCTTGAAGAGGTGAGTCTGGTCCTGGTTAGGAGAAATTATTTGTTTTTTTATTTTTTTATTTTTTTTTATGTTTTATTTTTTATTTTTATTTTATTTTTATTTATTTATTTTATTTTATTTTTTATTTTTTATTTTATTATTATTATTATTTTTTTTCAGAAATCAACGCTTCTATTTTTCTGACAGTCGCGCCGATCAACACCAGTTGTCAATTGTACAGTCGCGCCAATTGGCTTTCAACACTAGTTTCAGCCCCAAAAGTTGTGTCGATTCCTGTGTGTGTGAAAAATTAAGGTTTTTTTCCTAAGTCTTTCACCAGTGTGTCTTGCCCTTCCGATCCTTTTCTCTGTAGGATTTAAATTTTCTCCCCTTCACTCAAGTTGGTTTGATTGGCTCATTGGCTTGGTTTTTGGTTGTTTTTTCTTTTTCTTTCTGTTAGGACGTGCATCCTAATGCCCTAGTTTTTTCTAGGATTGTGCATCAATTGTCTGGTTGCATGCTTCGCGGGACATCACCCTGTTGATTGAGCCAGTTTCCTTGCGTGGTGAGCCATCTCTAGTTGATTTTATTTTTCTTTTTGGTTTATTGAGTGATCAAGTCTTAAGTGTCTGTCCGAGTTCATTCAATCTACTTGTTCTCTTGTGAGCATAGATTACATTGCTCATTGTTCAGCTGAAAAGTATTCTTTGTATGATTGCTTGATGTAAAAGGGAATGAATGCCTTGTTTTGAGCCCACACTTTGGAATTCCTCGTTGGGCTTGAACTTATATGTCTTGTATCCTTTAGAAGGATTTCATTACAAAGTGTTCAAAAAAAAATTATATTCTTAATTTTTGGTTGCATCCTTTTTGCATTAAGAAAATTTGCATTCATTTAGTCTTCGTCTCAAAGTTTCCTTTTCGTTAAAATGCATTAGATCGAGTTGCATTGAAAAGTCATGTTTTAAATTTATCATTGAACTTAGATTACATTGTTTAATGATTGAAAACTAAAAGTCACATTGAGTGTATTCTTATTCATTCAAAAGAAAAAGGAAATTATGCATAGATTATAATTGCATAGTTTTCAAAAAGAGAATTTTGCATAGATTACATTGCATAATTCACAGCTTTGAGTGTTTTAGATTAATTTGGGATAGTGAAAGTCATATAGCTAGGAAAATTTTCGTTTGCAGTATTACTGTTTGTTGCATCACTATTTGAGACTCTTCCCTTAAATAGATAACATTCATTGAATTGAAAGATTTCTTTTCTCATATAGCTGCATATAGAAGTTCTCTGATGATAGTGGTAGGGACTTGGAATTGAAACCTAATTCAAGATAAACTGTTAAAATTCACTAAATTAAGCTAAGGAAGAATTGAAACTTAACACTTACATTTAGTGTGTTCTAGGCTAGAGATGTGTTCCGATGTATTAAAACCTAGCAATTGTCGCTTGTGACGATCTTACATCAAATAACGCTAGTATGGACTTGTGTTCCCCGTACTGTTGCGTATATAAAGGGAGAGACCTATAGGTTGCAATCCTTTATCCATATGAAACAAAGTCTGTTGCCTTGTAGTCGTGATACACCGAATACAACATTCAAGGAGATTGGCTACTGTACTTCAAGTCCTTGGTCATTTTTATTTCATTTGATCACCAAGGTGTATATTGCAATTCACGATTACCTAGTCACCCTATATGCCAAGAATATCCTGAGTAGTCATTTTTTATCTTTACTGACTCTTTAAATTTGAAAATATCATCAAGCACTTGTCCTTTTGAGCTCATTAAATTTGAAAGCGACTAGAGTCACCTTTTGTCCTTTTTTTGACTCTTAAAACAAGAAAAGGAAAATTTTCGTTTCAATGTCTTAAAATTTATCACCCACGATAAAATTTTATCTGTGCTAATCTTAGATTGAGGTCAATGGAAAAAAATCTTGAGTCCGTCAACCCAGGGGTCCCCTCAGATGGGAATCCTGGTTAGTTTCCCTCTTTTGGAAATGTTGGTGCTCCATATATGGAAACGTTTTCCCTGCCGGGATTAACCACTGGTCTGTTGGTTTGGTTATTTTTGACCCCTGTGGTTTCAAACACAGACGGTTTCTCAACGAATTTCTCCTCTGCCTGAACCACGTCAACCCCATGTTGATATTAAGGTTGAACCCTCACCTTCTTTGCCTATTTCTTCACCTTGTTCTTCCTTTTCGCTTGGTGAAAGTCTAGATTCTAGTAACCAGGTGACTAAGAAGAAAAATAATTCGAAGAAGAAGAAGGAAAATAAGCTAGGGGTAAAAACAACAACTATTGCTACCCATGCAGCTAATATTAAGAAAATTCTCATTACATCCCATAGAGTGAAATTCCCTTGCAAGCTATGTGAGGGTGACCACCTTCTTCATGATTGCTCTGGTATTCCCAAGGTGCTAGAAGTGTGGTCCGTTGGCCCGATTCATCCTTCATCATCAACCTTTGGGCATCATGCTGATGAAGAGCCTTTTGCTAGAGATAATGAGACTCACAATAAATAGGGTAAGATCAATTTCCCTGTAGGTTGTGTGAAGGGAACCATCCCATTCACATGTATCCTTATATGGATAAAGCTTCTAAAGTGTTGGATACCATTTTGGCTTTTGAGTCCGGTCTTTTCGTTGGTTACCAGGAGTTTTCCTCGAGTCCTTTGCTAGTTGATCAAGTCTTTGATTAGGATTCATCCCGATCAATTCCAATCTCTTTGAAAGTCAATCGCTCGAGCACTTTTCTGACCAATCATTGGTTGAAAAAAATATTGACCTGATTCCACCTACAGTTCATCAGGTCTTTTCTGTCAAGAGTGGGTCTCATCCCAGTCAGATTCGTTTTCCTATGATTCCCCGGGATCGGAGAGCGATCCTCCTGTTTCCATGATCCAGGAGGGTGATCCTCCGACTCTCGTCGCCATAGTCCAAGAAAGTGACCCTCCTTCTCTCGTTCTTGGAATTTAGAAGGATGACCTTTCTGCTCCTGTAATGCAAGAGGATAATCCTCTTATTCTTATGGCACCCCGTCATGTAGTTTGGTCACTTCCTTTGATTGGAGTCGATTCATAGGATATCGTCTTCTTTCTTATGTGCCCTTTGACATCACTGTACAGGCCTGCGATATGGTCGTACCAGGAAAAATTATAGATGAAGGCGCCTTGGTTAGTATTCTGTCCTCAACTACCTGGAAAGCTTTCGGTTCTCTGCAGCTTGTGCCTATTACTAAGAATATGTTGAATTTTAATAGAGGAACAATTCAACCATTAGGGATCCTTCCGAAGTTGCCTATTAATTTGGGAGGGAAAACCATCTATATAGACATGATGGTTGTCCAAGGCCCCTTGGATTTTCACTTACTCTTGGGGCATGACTATACTTATTTCATGGGAGAACTTGTCTCTTCTCTCTTTCGTGTGATATGTTTTCCACATGAAGGTCGAATTGTGACCATTTATCAACTTTCATTCATTGGTCCTAATTTGGCTCCTGGTCCATCATCATCCCTCACTAGTCCGTACGTTCCGGTGGTATCTTCCCCACGACAGGTAAATTATGTGGCCACCTGTTCCATGTTCGTGTCCACTGATAATTCAGTCAGTGAGGTAGTACACTATGTGCTGGGGGCATTGGATCCTAATATCCAGAGTGTTGTTCTCCCATCGAATGATAAACTCTTGGAAGCCATGACTTCTTATTCGTCATGATCAGGTCTTTCAGAGCATAGTTCGTTTTCTTGTGTCAAGCTCCTTACAAAATGAAACAAGCTCATTGGAGCAGAGTTCATTTTCTTGTGTCAAGCTCCTTAAAAAATGAAACAAGATCTTTAGAGCATAGTTCTTTTCTTGTGTCAAGCTCTTTAAAAAAAAAACAAGGTGTCATGAGGATAGTTCTTTTACTATGTCAACCTCGTTAAAAAATGAATTAGATCTTGTGAGGATAGTTCTTTTACTATGTCAACCTCGTTAAAAAATGAATTAGAACTTGTGAAGATAGTTCTTTTATTGTGTCAACCTCGCTAAAAAATAAATTAGATCTTGTGATGATATTTATTTTACTGTGTCAACCTCGTTTAAAAAATGAACCAAGCTTCCCGTTCAATTTGAGTCTTTGATTAGATCTCGTAAAATCCAAGTCGAGTCTTTCGCCTGATCTCGTAATTGAACCTTAATTCCATCCACCTATTAGTAACCAGTAGTCTACTCAAGTGAATTCCATGAAGTTGGGGGGAATGTACCTCGACTTGAGTCATCATGCTGGGGGCATGAAAACTTATTTCAAGCATAGTTTGTTTATGTTTCAAGCTTGTGTAAAAAAGAAACCGGTTTCAAGCATAGTTCTCTAAAAAGTTTCAATCTTGTGTAAAAATGAAACCAAATTCAAGCATAGTTTCCTAATTTCAAGCTTATGTGCAAATGAAACCATTCAGATTTCACCTCTTGTGATTGCCCTTTTTATCTACCTCTTTTTCTAGATGAACCTTTGTTTTCTCACTTCATCGTCAACATCTGCTTGGCCGACCATACGTGTTCACTTGATTGTCTTACAAATCCCTGAGGAATAGCTGCAATGAGTGGTCTTGTTAGCCAGCCTCTTAACCTTTACTTATTTTGAGCATTTCCACCATCACCGAAACTAGTTGCTACCCTTAATACCACTCATTCCTCCAGGAGGAGTCAAATTTCAGCTTTTTTCTGACTCTCAAAACATGAAAATATTGCCGAGCTGTTGTAATTTTGAACTCGTTAAAGGTTGCAAAACATCGTTTACCTAGTATACATTTACCCCTTTTTTGGGCTGGGATAAACTATTTATGAAAAAATAATACCTTATCCAATCGCGACTAAGAGGTTCTCTCATATTTTGTTTTCAACCTTTTTGGGTATCAAGGAATATTTAAGAAAGGGCCTTTTGGAGTTTTCTTTTTGCCTCTTTTCAAACTCTCTAAATATGAAAATACGTCGATTTTCGCCTTTGTCGGGCTCGTTAAAATTTTACGACATTGGATCCGTCATCATGACTATCACCGAGTTCCTCGTTCCTAGGGCTCGCAAAATTTACTAGGATGGATTTGTACAAAGGAAAAACTTATATGACAAGAATATGCTATCCTCTTCAAGCTTCTATAAAAATAAAGAGGTACTCACCAGAAATGGTGGGGGACAATGGAAGTTATTCGTTAGTTGTGTCCGCAGTATGTCACTCTTGAACATGACACTTATCTACAGTGCGTGTTAGGTTGGGATATCTTCACTCTGTCACTTTTCCTCCATGGGTTTGGGAAATTCGTTTGCCTCATTCGATTACCAATCTTGTCAACATGACCTTTGATCCTATTTGATTCAAATGCTGCCAAATTCCAGAGTCGTGTTGCCAATATGTTCAAGAGAAAATCCTTCTGCATTTTGTACATTTCCTAATCCCTTGTTTTAGTCTTAATTAACACTCATATTACATTCTTAGTTTCGTGTCGATGATGTGGGATTCCTTATGACCCTCCTTTGACAGATAGCTTCCTGTCGACTTCAGCTCATTATCCGGGAAGTCAATCTAAAGACTCCTTTTTGGTACCTTAGAGCTTGCATGCCCTAATGGCAAGTTCTTCGCATTCAATGACAGGTTCACATCATTGGCCTTCGATCGGGTGATTTCACGGGTGTTCAACTTTAGTTCCTTATTCATATTCTGTGGATTGTACTAGAAGTAACTTGAGGACAATTGTCATCATTGGTGGTTTCTCTCGCACCTGTTAATAGTTTACATCATTGAATGGTAATCAAGTGATTTTCCCGCATGTTCGACTTTGGCTCATTTATTCGCATGCTTGAAATTGTACTTGATCAGGTCATGACAGAGCGCAAGACCCTGAATTTTATTCTCTAGAGTCCAAGTTGCGAGGCGATATGATTTGTTCGTGATTGGATACATGTTTTTTTCAAATGAATGGCTATCATTAGGGGAATTTTGAGGTCTATAATGGGCCTCTTAAGGAAATAATAAAGTAATAGCTAAACAAATAAAATAATATTTATGAATTTATAATTCACTTTTTGCACAAAAATCCATGTAACCTTGGTTAAATTCAATTGAAAATTTGTACCAAAATAAAATTAATATAAAAAATTGTATTGTTGAGACTATAAATAAAAATGAGTTTTTCAAGAAAAAGTCATTATCATTGAACAACTAATGCATTTTTACTTTGTACTTAAATAGCTTAAAATAAATTATAAATACAAATTCATAAATTCTTAGTTGTACAACATACCATTAATTAAAATTTATATTATTTAAATTATAAAATAAAATTATATAATAACATGTAATTAATATACTATATAAAAATCAAACAATATAAGAAAATAAATGTAATATATTATTATGTATTAATTTTATATTACATATTGAATTGATTTGATTTATAACATAAAGATAAATAATATATAATATAAAAATTAATATGATATATGAAAAGTGTGTAAATAAATAAAGATTTTATAGGAATATGCATTGTTTCTTTCAAAAAATATGGAATGACAATAATAATATTTTATTCAAAAAGTTTCAAATGACATTTATTATGAGTACTTTACTTTGTGACTTCATGGTTAACCATGAGTTTTTATCCACCACTGAGAATGTGACAAGTAAGTACATTTAACTCCAGCAATGTCACCTCAACCATGGGGGATAATGTCATCCCCTAAAATGTGATTGGTTCTCATAAAGTGAATTTTGGTTGTACATTTTTCTTAGGAGGCTCATTTTTGACCTCAAAATTCCCCTAATGCTGGGTGGGGGAACCATTAATAACTGGGACCAAATGAAGAACATTTTTCTCAATAAATATCAAGACTATTGTCAGACTCGAGAACTAAAAAATGAAATATTCAATATGTCTGCAAGGGACATTGAAACATTGGAGGAATACGTAGAAATATTTCAATACAATTTACAAAGGTCTCCATATACCACGTTATCCAAAGACATCTTAAAAGCTACAATGATTAAGGGAATGAAAGAAGAATGGGTTGAAAGACTTAACATAATGGGAAAAGGGGACATTTCCCAGGAAGAATATGATGAGATCATTTCCCTGTGTATTAGGTGCTCTGGGGTAGTATGCGTAATAGGTCTAGTGAACATGACTCAATAAGAAAAGACCTTAAGCAGTCTGGTGGCCATGTAACTAGAGCCGAGTTTGGTAATCTCTTGGAAAAATTTAAAACTAACATTTTAGGTACTTTGACAACGCAGCTTGATGTCTTACAAGCCAAGCAGAAGCAAGCTACATCAGAGCAGAACTTGGCCATTTTTTTCTCGCGCTGTCGAAAGAAACACAGCTAAAGGGAATGCCCCTTAGACATGGTTCAGAATTGTTCCATCTGTACTAAGGACCATACCACGAACCCATGCCCCTCACTCCCGGGACTGAAAGCAGTTTACAAGGAGGTAGAGGAAGAGTCAGAACCAGTCTACCTAATGAATCAGTGTCGAAAATGGTAGGCATGACTAGGTATGCCTCAAGACCTGCCTCAGTTATTTTCTTCTCCATATTTTACCCAACAAAACCCTGCAGTAGCTTGGTAGAATCAAAATCCTTTTTCTACTTGGCCGAACTAGTCGTTTCTTGTACCACCCTAGCCAACACAACCCTCATCAGGGAACAATTGGCCAAGCTTTCCCTGTTCTCCTCCTTATTAGAAAAACACTCCATATCAAACCCAGTGGCCAACATGCCCTTCTCAGGCCACTAATTGGCCTCAGAATTGGCAGCGACCCCTAGGAATGACCAATCTGCCAATGGGAACAGGGGTTTAGAATCAACCTACACTTCCAGCTACATACCCAGTCCAGCACAACCCTCAACCTATTATACGTCCTTAATTTTCATCTCAACCCAATCTTAATCCCAATAATAAACCAGTTCAGCTAATTCAGATTGTATAAGAACCAAACCTCGAACAGAGGCAATGCAATGAACTAAGGCTGAGATCAGGACGTATTATCTCACCAACAGAAGTTACAACCTCACCTCAATCTAGATCTGGAACTTCAACTAGGCCTAGCCAAGCGAATATAATGGAAACAAAGGTAGGCCAAGAAAAAGAAACAGTTGACCAGCAGGGGCCTAAAGAACCTAGGATATCTCCGCCTCCATACCCTGAAAGGTTAACTTTGCCTAGACCAATAGTCTCTCCTAATTTTGACATCCTGGGGGAGTTAAGAAACCTTTGTATCAAAATTAATCTTCTCTAGGCCATACAAGATATTCCCATTTACGTAAAAACAATTAAAGAGCTATGTGGGAAAAAGCAAGTAAAAAAAACAAAGACTGCACCCACCATTCATGTGGTAGGGACGCTATCTGACTTATTACTGAGTAAGGAATTGCCCATAAAATATGAAGACCCAGGAAATCCCATAGTAGCTGTGCAGATCTCTGGGCACTCCTTTCCAAACAAATTGGTCGAATTAGGGGTGGACATCAACATCCTAACTACAAGAACCTATGAAAATCTAGGCATATCAGCGTTAGAACCGATAGCTATGTTGCTAGAGCTTGCTGACAGGTCTGTTATCAAACCAAAAGGAATAGTGCAGGACATCTTGGTCTCAGTAGACTCATGGGAATATCCAACCGATTTCTTGGTTATTAATCCAAAGAACATGATGGACGGGCACCCATTGATTCTCGGGCGACCTTGGCTGGCGACAACCGATGCTTACATAGGCTGTCGAAAAGGCAGCATGACCATCACTAGAGGAGATTCCATAAAAAACATCATTATTTATCCGCCTGCCAAACCAAGCTTACCCACGGTAAAAATCCACAAACATCCATATGCATATTGGGAGCAAAACATTCGTCCATCTATGACATTAGTAGAAGCTCCCGAATTTAAAGATCAAACTGAAAACGATGTAATCAATAATTTTATGAATCAGCCACTCACATCTGAAAATTTAAAATGCCAAATGTTGAAAATAGTCCTTGAAGATGAAGTTCAAGAGGAGCCCTTGAGATTCCTTGAGGATCAATATATTCCCATAACCACCGTACATAACAACACACCCATTAAGAATGAGCTAGGGAAGATACTGAATATCAATAGCAATTTGGATAGTAACCAAAAGAAAAGGCTCATAAAATTTCTACAGAAGCATAAAGGGAAATTTTATTGGGACTACCCAGACATGAAAGGCTTAGATCCCTAGCTTTTCACCCATCACATTTATACTGATAAGGAAGCTCGACCCATTAGAAAACCTCAGTGAAGTCTAAACCCACACTTAAAAGATATTGTAAAAGACGAGTTGCAAAAACTACTGGATGTAAATTTCATCTATCCTATTTTAGATAGAAAATAGGTCCAACCTCTGGTAGTCATCCCTAAAAAGAATGGGAAATGGAGAATCTTCTTGGATTACAGAGAACTGAATAAAGAAACACTGAAAGACCACTTCCCCCTCCCTTTCATTGACCAAGTCCTTGACACATTGGCAAGGAAACAGTTATTTTCCTTTCTTGATGGGTTCAGTGGTTACAATCAAATCCAGATAGCTCCCAAAGACCAGGATAAGACAACCTTTACCTACCCATGGGGTAATTTTTCTTACAAAGTTTTACCATTTGTGCTATGTAATTCCCCAGCAACATTTCAAAGAGCCACAAAGGAATCTGTGATTAGTTTCATTTTCGAGTTATTCGTGAGATATGGTTTGTTGCGAGAAGTGATAACCGATGGGGGGGCACAGTTCGTAGGTAATAAATTATGGCCACCCTAAAAAATCACCATATAATCAATAGAGTTACATCTCCTTACCACCCGTAGGAAAATGGGCAGGTCAAAAGCACAAACAAAGTTTTGGAGGCAATTCTTACCAAAACTGTATTAGCACATCGCTGAGACTGGGCTACTAGATTACCAGAAGCCTTATGGGCATATCGCACAACTTGGCGAAACACCATTGGATACTCCCCATATTCTAGTATTTGGGAGAGAGCCTATTTTCCCTATTGAGATCGAATTCAAGACTCTAAGAGCAGCCCAGGAGGTAGGGTTGGATTTAACAGAAGCCCAGGTTAAAAGGCTCCAAAAAATAAATGAGCTAGATGAAATTCGCCTACTGGCTCTACATCGAACAATGATCGTCCAACAGAAGCGAGCTAAGTGGCATGACAACCTCATCAAGAAGAAGATAATTAAAAAAGGAGATTGGGCACTCCTCTCTGACTCCAGATTCCAAGATTTTCTGGGAAAATTACAAACAAGGTGGCTCGGTCCATACGAAATTCAAGAAGTACACAACAATGGTACACTCACGTTGACCACCATAGATGGGTTTGGTTCTACATTTCGAGTGAATGGGCACAGGGTGCTCCTATATCACAAACCGTTCACAAGGGAATCTTTTTGCGAATAGGTACAAAACGATCCCAATATCCAAGTTGTGATAACAGGGGGCGACACCCCCACAACCTCAAGTACATGAGAGTTTGCTACCGTCATTTGTAAATAGTGTATATTATTTCTTCGCAATTCTTATTTTGTTGTACATTCCTCGCACTAGAAAGTGTATTCTTTTTCTCATCATTTTTTATCTTTTGTTGTTCAAATCCTTTGAACGGCTGTTGTTCAATTGGATTGAACAACCGTGTTTTTTGGATTTTTATCTTTTGTTGTTCAAATTCTTTGAACGATTGCTGTTCAATCCAATTGAACAACTATTGTTCAATCAGATTGAACAACTGTGCTTTTTGTGCATTTTTATCTTTTGCTGTTCAAATTATTTGAACGGCTGTTCTTCAATCCAATTGAATAACTGTTGTTTAATCAGATTGAACAACTGTGCTCTTTGTGTGTTTTATCTTTTGCTGTTAAGATCCTTTGAACAACTAATGTTCAATCCAATTGAACAGCTGCTGTTCTATCCAATTGAACAACCATATTTTTTGTGTTCTTATCTTTTGATGTTCAAACTCTTTGAATGGGCACGCTATTCCAACCTTTGAACAGCTAACATTGATAGGATTGACCTGTATTCTTTTTGTGTTTTTATCCTTGTTGTTCAAATTATTTCAACAGCTGGTGTTCAATCGGATTGAATAGCCTTATTTTTTCATTTTATTCCTTCCTTTGTCAATACCCCCCCCCCCCCCCCCCCCCTCAATCTGCACCCTAGCTATAAAAAACGTCTCTGTAGGGGAAGTGGCAGTTGAAGAAAGGAGGGAAGTAATAAAAATGACCAATATGATGATTCTTTGACACTATAATATCTAAACTGGAAGCTAACATTGTACATATATGAAATGAAAGGCTAAGTCATTCCCAACTCAATTATGTTATCATACAATACATGATCTTATGATGGTATACCCTTCTACACTTTCGAGTGGTATTTCTTTCCAATATGAAGAAATAGGAATAAGGGATATTAATTGTATTGGCATTTTTTTTACTTATCTCACCATCCCTAACTCTTAAGGAGTTAATGAGCCTCTCTTCATGTATAAAGAATAACTATTATGTGTTCATGCGGATTTTTAAGAGAGGATAAGGGGTCTCATCACGAGCCAACTTACAATGATCATAAGGGTTTAACAAGTGACATGCCCACAATGGCCACCACACCATGTTAATGACCTTCTCATCTACTTGAAGGACAGGAGGTCTCATCAGGAGATGGCCTGATCACTCTATTACAATCCTAGTGAATGGCACTGTGACTATCTGGCCATCACACCACACAGTGACCTCCTTATAAATCGAAATGCTTATGTTTCAAAAAGTAGTACTATTCTTACATGAAAATTTTCAAAAGAGGATAGGGGGTCTCATTACGAGCCAACCTACCATGTTCATAAAATCTTAGCAAGTGACATGCCCACAATGGCCACCACACCAGGGTAATGACCTTCTCAACTGCTTGAAGGGCAGGAGGTCTCATCATGAGCCAGCCTGATCACTTTGCTACAACTCTAGTGAGTGGCACTATGGTTATCTGGCTATCATACCAGCATGGTGATCTCTCCACAAAATTGGCAGAATAACTATTTTTACATAAGGATCCTGGCTCATTTTTGGGTTAAAATAGCAAGCCTGTCGAGGCTATGAACGTCTACTGGCAGTAATGGCTCTGCTTATGGTATGAGAGTATGTTTCATCAATATCCAATTACTCTTACTATTCCATCCTTCTTCCATAAGCCACTGCTCGAATTAGTGATGATTCTAATCTACCACATAAATAACTATAAGGGAGATATGCTTACATTTTTGAACCTCAAGATGACAGTGCCAATCATTACCTATCTCAGTCTTGCTTCCGTCACACTTATCATTAAAGAAGGACATCATATCATAATAATAGTTATACTGTTTTCTCTCCCTCTTCAGTCACTCCCACACGAGATGCATTCATGTCAAAACTTCCAAATCCGACCTTTACACTGCGTATGCTCATAATTACTCAATTACTCCTCATCCCCTAAAACTTGAAAGCCACGACCTCCTCTCTCACGTACAGGCCATGATTACTGAATCCTGACATTTCCCGTTCGCATTCATGATTGGCCAAATCCATCTTGTATTTGAGGACATGGGTGCCCTTACTTCGATGGAGGGGGTCTAATTAGTCATAAATTATCAAGCATGCGAAAATTCTACACAAATCCCTTTAGATATACTGATAAGACCAGAAGAGCATCGCAATTAAAGCATGAAGTTACCTGCACAGGACCACAATCTCTCTTTCTCTCACATACAACATTCATTCCAAACAACAGAGCTGAGAGAGAATACAATAAGAAGAAAAAGCACAGGAAAAAATACCAACCATGGGAGGAAATTCTGTTCGGAACAAACCTTCGAACTTCCCGATTTCAGATATAGCTAGCACTACCCTCCAACAAGCTGGCTAGCTGACATATGTACATCGATTACAAGGATTTGATACAGAAGTCGCAATTGAGTTTATGAAAAACCTACAAGAGGGACAGACCAGAATCAAGGGAAGAGTTATACCAGTCATAGAGGAAATTATTGCTGAAGTATTTGGAATACAAGCGGAAGGAGAGATATGGACATAGAAACATCTCCTCTTATGAGAGGCATTTGCAGCATATCAGGATCCGAAAGAGCCATTGGAGTGAAAAGGAAAAGGTATTAACCCTACTTCTCTACACCAACCATGGCAGGAACTGACGACATTCATCCAAAGATTCATTACATGTGATGGACACCAAGACATGGTAAAACCTCATCAACTTAAAATTTTAGCTATACTTAAGCAAAATATTTTATTTAACCTGCCTACTTTCTTAAATTATATATTGCATGACATTTTTGTTCGAATAAGAAGAGCTAAATACCCTCAAGTAGTTATCAGTCACCACGGGCTAATCAAACTAATCACCATACATGAGTTGGACAAGAAGCAGATAGCCTGGGACAATTTTGTTAACCCTGCCACACAGGTACCTGAGGAAAACCCTGGCAAAACCGAAATTAAGCTCCCCAGGGTAAACATACCTAGAAGGAAAAGGGCCCATACCACAACCTCAGAACCAAGTAGGAAAAAATGGTCTAAAACACTTCAAGGAACCTTGGACTTCATATAGTAGGTAGGGCCATCCCCTTCACTACCCTCAAGCCCTTAAAATGCACCCTTGCAAGACTACGAGGAAGACATGGCTCGAGTCCTAAAGAAAATGAGGGCAGGCCATGAATCTAGAAGCCTATCGAAAGCCAAAGAGCCGCCAATAAAAAATGGTACAATGAGTTAATTCGAACATGGCACGAGTTGGCACAGTGCAAAAAGGAGGAAGTACCAGCACAAGAATATCAGGCACTACTAAAGAAATTCACAAACCTTTCCACTACAGAAGATGAAACATTTTCCCAGCTCAGAGAAGAGCAGGCAAAGGTAAAAAGGGTACAAGGATAGGTCAAGCAAGCCAAGAAACAAATCACTATGATTTGTTCTTTGTATTATGATGCACTAACATGCAGGGCACCAACCACCAACTATGCCCTGTTCTTTACGGAACGATATTTACTGCTGAAAATCAAGGCCGTTAGGGCAGGGAAGTCCACAACTTTCAAAACCATAGAAGAGTTCATCCACTGTTGCAACGATCAAGATGAACAGGTCCAACGCCTTTTATGTGAACTTTACATGCACAATTTATTTCTAGAAGAGGACATAGACAACAATCCTAGTCCCTTTATAAGAGATGTGCAGTTCCAAGCCTTCCTCTCATTTGCAAAGAATCAGATTAGGTGGGCCAAAGCCTATAACATCTTCCAAAAGAGAGAGCATGGCCTAGACCTGTGGGTCAGAGGAGAGCCTAAAAAACCCTTGCAGCTATTTATACAACACAAGAAATTCATGCAGAAGAAAGGTGTAAGGACCAGGTTGGGACCCATCCAAAAAGAAAATATAGAAAATGGATGGGAATATTTTGGAGATACTTAGGAAGCAGCCCTGAAAGTAGCTAAACAAAGATGGATGGCCTCCACCAACAATGTATAGAATAGGGAGCCATTTAGCTACAGAAATTTCAAGGCATCCGCCTCCAAATTCCTCTCATATAGTAACCCAGTCTTCAGCATGAGTCATGCATGGTTAGGATGTAGATATAGATTCCCTCTTATCTGGTATCCCCCTGAGGGCTATGACCATGATTACGAATTTCCATAAGGACACACAACCACTGCCTCTGCAAGAATTAGACAGAAATAGGGTTTCAGAGCATACAAGGAAGAGGTCTACCCTTCCTACTCCTTAACATAGTTACATCTCAACCATCTGTTTGCACGAGGACCTGCAAATAGGTAAGCGGGGGAGTATGTTGGGCTGGAATTAAGGTACGTTTCCACCCTATGATTAATTCAAATTATGACACAGTTTTGGGAATTCTTCCTCATTTTAACAATAAAAATAGAGAAGGTTTATGAAAATCAGGGCAATTGGGCTAATGACAAAAGGAAACACTTTTATAACAGAATTTTGACTTATTGTATCTCTATATGCAGGAAAGTAGAGCAGCTGAACCAACGTTAAACGAAAGACAACCGACATACACAGAATCATGGAATCTCAGTAGCTTCCAGAAACCGACAGAAGGAAGAAATACAAATCCAAGCTCGAGAACCCAAATGACAGCCATGCGCAACAGGCTGTCGTTTGGAAAATACTGCCCCACTGCATGAAAATTCCTTTAAAAAGGACCAAGGATGAACTAGAAAGGATAGGAATTTTCTTTTGTAATCAACACTTCAGGAAAAACTACTTAATTGTATCCCTATATTATCCTTTGATTTAATAAAGAGTCTTGATGTTTTGAAAAATCATCTTTTGAGTTTTTCATTGCGTTAGAGCTTTTGGTGGTCTGGGCCTAATCCCTGGGAGTTTCCTCACCAATTTCTGTGCTGTGCATTAGTTACAGAATCAATATCTAGTTATCTGATGCAGTTGTAAATTACTTTTCCACTCAATAAAGTTATAGTTTTGCTTTCAGAATAGTTTAGCATTCGTGATTTCTGGTTTAGAATAATGTTTTATCACATTCATGTTTTCTGGTTTATGATAATTATTTATCGCTGTTAGACGTTTTCATTTTCTTCCAACGCCTTTGCAGTCGATTTAAGAATTATAGAATAATTACTGGTCAATGTTATTTATCTTTACAAATTATATTGTTCCCTCAGTACGATAAGGCATCCAATTCTTGATTAAGTATAGTAAGATGTCAATTAGTTAGTTCGCAAAGAGAATTCCATTGCAAAATTATATAAGTAACTAGTAATTTAGTTTATTCAGATTTTTGTTCAATTCATTTAGGTTGTTGTTCAATTCATTAAGTTTGTTGTTCAATTCATTAATATTGATGTTCAATCCATCATTATGCTGTTCAATTATAGGTTTCTCTCCTTCTGAACTAGACGGAATAGTTAGCTGCATTTTACCAACCCATTTTCCTTTGAGTTGATTGAACTTCAAGAATTAGATAATCCTTTTCATAAGAAATATAGAGTAACTATCAGTTGAACTCACTCACATATACTGTGCAGACACCCTTGAAATAAGAAGACTTGCCCTGGGTTGACAATTGAATGAGAAGCCTAGAGGTTGCCTATAATCAGCCGCCTTTGTGAATCGACAGCGAGTTTAAGTCTTCATGATTTTAGCTAGTTAATCAATGACCCCATAATCCATGATGGAGGTTGGCCAGTTATGCCAAATAAGCTTCCTTCTGACATTCCTAAGTTTGAAGGAGACACTGGAGAGGAATCCACTAATCACATCCGCTCCTTTCATATGTGGTGTTCGTATAATTCCATCACCGATGACTCCATTATCCTTTGGTTGTCCAACATATCCTCACTGGAGAAGCTCCAAAGTGGTATGTTAATAAGCTCACTACATCTCATAATGCGTTTGCGACTCTTTCTAAATATTTTATGTCATATTTCCAGTTACCCCTCCATTATGATAGTAGTACCGAGTTATTGACCACATTCCATCAATCTTTCGCCACTCGCCTTTCTGAATGTAGAAATTTATTAATACTGATATATTACTGGACTCTCCTGATCTAATAATATTTATCTTCTTGTTAAATATAGAATCCTTTCACTGTTAATCTTGCGGAAAATTAAATCACCAATTGCAAACACATCTGAATAAAATCAATCACACATAAACACAATTGTTTAATGGGAAAGATTAAAGCTAAAAACCCCAACTATCATATATTATGTATATCAATGGATCATGTAATAATATCATACAAAGATTAGTACATCAATCTCTCAGTACAATCGACAATCATTACACATTGTCATTCATAAATTTACATCTCTATGCACCAATTCCTTGCCTCCTGACAACTTGCCTCCACTACGCAATCCCTGCTGAGGAAGACCTCTTAATGAATTCAAATTTACCTTGCCTTGAATGCACAATCCTCATTGGCATCTCCAATGTGTGTCAGATGCATTGAATGCATCACTATAGTCACAACAGATAGTCCATCTCACCCTTTCACCTATCTCTCCACTGGGTCTCCATTGGAGCCCGACATCACCAGTAGTTAGCTTGTTGTATTTGTTCAGTTGCAAGTGAGTCTCTAGTTATGAATTAATTAAATAATTAATTCACTAAACTCTCAGTAGTGTATCTTTCAGTTAGACTAGATACAACTAGCTCAACTGAGTTTAACTCACTTAACTGAGTTAAACTGAATAACAACTCCCGTAACTACTCTTCCAACTCTGTCATAAATTTGCCACTTCAGTTCTAAGTCCTCCATGCATGAGCCACCAATAACCCTAGGAATTGTGTAATTCCTTCAGCCCACTGATTTGCCAAATCTGTTCACTGAAATAAACTTCTCCAAGAGAATAAGTTGATATTTATTGTTGGATTATTATTAAGGGCTAATAATAATCGACATGCATCTATAGTTATATTGACGATCTATAAATAGACTTCGCCCAATATTCTAAAAATATGATTTCATCTATTCTTCACATTTGACCAACCATATACAAATAGAATCCTGCAACTTATAAAATATGCTCACCATGTCTAAAAATAGACATACACCTAAAAATAGCCTGCGGGCCCCACTTAGTGAAGGTGCTTACTTTTCACTAAGCTCATAATCTTGTTGAATCTCAACACTGACCATGTCCAAGAATGGCATAGAAGAAGGAGCTTGTGTAGGGCTCCTACATACGACGATTGTGTCTATATAGATTGGTTTCTTTGAACACTCTTAGCCCCCATTAGTAAATATGTCATATCTCATTTTCCTCGGTCAGAGGAAGAAGCTCTCCAGGTCGCATTAAAATATGACTTGATCTACGCCCAGTCTGGTTATTTTTATACCATTTTACCTGATATTCCTAGACCTGGTGGTGCCAATGCACTAGGGGAATCTCATGCCGCCAAAGGTATAATTAGATCTCTTTCACATCCATATGCTCCTCCTCACATGAGTTATGGTTACCCCCAGGGGAGACTAGTTCCTTCAACCCTTATCCCCCTCTAGGAAACTTGTATCCTAGTCAAAGCACACGTTATGCATTTTCCCAACTGCATCAACCAATTTTGGGGTCAGTTGTCGCTTAACCCATTTACCCAAATTCCCCCCCTTCTCCTTTTTATCCTTATGCAAATCATGACGCTCCAACCCCTCTGGAATTAGCGCCCCCGCCTCTCGTTCCTTCTCAACCTCTGCCCTAGTAGCCACCGCCTCCTCAAGGTTAAGTGTATGCTCAGCAAAGCACGACTAATCACTCTAATTCAAAGAAAAAGAATAAGGGGAAAGGAAACTACAACCAACAAGCGCAGGGTAACCGGGGTCGCCATGGTACTCAACCGAACACACCCCAAGGAAACCATCCTAACACCGTAAACCAACAACAGGGCGATTAGCCCAAGTAGAACAAGACCCTTCATACAAACAAACCATGTTCATGTTGTGGTGCCCTGGGCTATTAAACTCATGATTGTTCCCTTTTACACTAGATGCACCATTTTTGGAAGCCCAAGCAACATCGAGAGGACAGGAACCCACCACGTTGCTTCCTCCAAAAATTGTGTCAACTCAACTAGTTGTGTTCACTAATCCTTTTTCTCAGCAAGGATATGTTGCTGCCCAACCACCTCAATGTCAGGCTGCTCCTCAACCTCAACAGTCTTGTACCCTTGATTACCAAATTCTCATGATAAATTCTGACGAGGTCGATACTGCTAATGTTAACCTTCAGACCCAGTTGCACCGATATGAAAAGCAACCCGTTATGTCTACAACCGATTCCCAAAAAAAAGTATCCATAGAGTCCATTTTGACACCAAATGTTCCCTTACAGATCCCTCAGCCTAAGGCAGAGGTCATTCCCAAGATCCCCAAAGGGCCATTACGCTGAAATACTGCTTCTTCCAAATCAACCCACACCTACAACATAGTAGATTACTTGGCGCAATCTCCTACTATCATGTCAATGTTGGAAGTCCTGTAGAAAGGCACATCACAAAAAAATTATATACTATTTTCTTTGGGCATTGTGGATCCTTCAGATGATCATTTGATCAGCTTTGATGTTGACAAGTCAAAACATCCCCCCTTACCTTCATCTGTTTCCTTCCAAATACTAGTCAAGATCCATAATTCCCATGTTCAGAGATGTATCATTGATGAAGGCACATCCACCTGTGTGATGTCTAGCTATGATTTGAAGAAACTTGGATCCCCTAATCTATCCCAATCCACCATCACTTTGTGTGCTTGGGATGGCCATCCTTCCGAGCCCCTTTGCATGTTTTGCAATTTTCCAATCACACTTGTCGGAAAGACTATTTGTATTGACATATAAGTCATTGATGCCCCCCTTGGATTATAATATCCTCTTGGATCATAGCTACACCTATGTGATGTCAGATGTCGCATCTATGGTTCAGCGTAAGATGTGCTTCCCCCACAAAAAAAATGTTGTCACCATCGATCATTTGACATATTACGAACCGAAGTCTCAAACCTCCCGAGAGTCCATCATATCTTCGGTGGTCGATAACTAATTAGTCACATCTCTCACTAGTGTTTCACCAGGGAGTCTATAAATATTCCACCTAACTTGGTTCATTCCCTCGTCCCTGTAATATTCCAAATTAGCTTTCAAGTAGTTAGAATATTAAATTTTTATTTTGTCACTTAGATAGATGAATAAGAGGGTAGGGAGACCCATAAATCTCCTTAGTAGGAATAAAATCACTTCTAATGTGGATAAGGATCATCTTATTAGCTGGATAAAGCACCCTCATGTGTGAATAGAGGTTGAAGCATGTGGATGGGGTCAATTTTGACCCAATCAACAGTGATGGTATGGAGGGAGTGGATAGTTAATGAGCGGCAACACAATGTTAATGGGAGGAAGTCTCCATGAGTGTAGTAGCATTAATGTGTGGGGCCCAAGGTGAGAAGGCTCACAAAGCATAAAAGGAAAGGAAAGGCAGCCATAGAGGGAATTATGATTATTGCTTATTTTTTGGTCTTTTATGACTTCTTGCACGCTTCAGTTATTTAGTGAAGTCTGTTGTGTTGTTTAGCAAGGGTGTTCCCAAGCGGGAATCCAACCCTCATCCTCGAGGGACTTAGAGTGCACACTTAGGAGAGGTTATTGAGATGCATTTACACCATCCGGCATCAGGAAAAGCTTCAACCATCATCCACAGTGCAGTCTCTTCTAGGGTTGTGTTGTTTTGCAGGGCAAAGGCAGTGGAGGACTAATAGGGTCAACTTTTGTGCTTGTTTTCTAGTGGAGAGAGCAGCCCTTCACCGGGGAGGATAGAAAGGAGGGTCCTGGAGCATTATTTAGTCATTTGGAATTAGGCCAAGTTGCTACCATCCCTTACAACGTATTTTTCCTCATAGACTGTGTTATTTTATTGAGTAGTTGCAGTGGAGGGTTTAGTGCCTCATTTGGTGAGTTGGGTTTCCAGTGAAGGGAGAAACCCTTCGTTTGGAGATCTATTGGAGGAGCTACATCTATTTTCTACATCAGATCAGCCACCTCATATCATCTATCCAGTTGTAGTGATTATTCATCCCTAGGGCTGTATTTCATCATTTTCTATTTTTTGTATTTATGGAAACCCTTTCTGTGTTGTCTTGGAAATGTGCTTGGGAGCTTAGATATCTATTCCTGGAACTTTTCGAGCCATATATAAGGAGATATATATTATTATATTTCCCAGTAGTAGTTATACTTATTGGGACTGTGTTGTATTGGTTCTCTGACATTTTGTATAACATCAATATCTCATGATTGAGGGTGTTCGTTCATTGGAGGCTTGTTTGCCTTGATTGTTTGATTTGTTCCTAGGGATATTGTACTTATTTGCTATTGATATGAATAATAATATGGCTCTTTCATTGTCTCATATTTGATGTGTTGATATTCACTTCTATTTCCAGTTTTATGTTCCATATCCCTGTATTTTCCATATTGGAATATTATAGTGGTATCAGAGAATAATATTGGCTCAGACTTTGTATTTCAACCATTATGTCATCAGAAGAAGGAGAGCCTCTCACAAAAATTAAGAAGAGGTATCTCAATAGAAACTGGAGATATTATTACACAGACAACAAAGAAGACAAGGGAAAAACTCCCATATCAAGAGAAGATGATGAGAAGGAGTTTCCCAAGATTCTTCTTCAAACCATGCAAGATATCGCTCATCAAATCAAGGAGATGAGGATGGAGAGACACAAAGAATCCCCTAGAGGGTTTCTACATAGAGAAGGCTCCGAAATTTCACGTCACTGGTATGATCAACCGGTAAGGTAGGAAGTTTCCCAACGCTCCACTAAGCCCACATTTTTAGCAGTGGGAAATGGAGGATCCCAAGAACAAGAAACTCTTGAAGATTATTTCATAGATTATGAGTCTCAATCTTAGAGATTCAAAGATAATCTAAGATTTCAGGAGTTTTTTCATATCAAGGACAACATGAGACCCAGGTATAACAATAGAAGTGGAGGATTCACACAGAACAATGATCTACAATGGACCATGGGTAGATTATTTTTGCTCGCTTTTGATGGATCATCCGAGTGCACAACTAAGTCTTGGGTGGAGAATCTAGACATCTACTTCCCGTTGAATCAAGTACCGGAGATGGAGGCCATTAAAATAGTAGTGATGCACCTTGAAGGTGAGGCACATGATTGGTGGTTTCATGGTATTTCTACATTGGGGCATACCAATGTAACTGCATATTCAGAGTTCACCCGGAGGTTAGTAGAGAGGTTTGATCGAAGAGACTCAAAGGCACCTTTTATTGTGCAAGTAGTCAGGTAATCTAGAGACCTATATTTCTAATTTTAAAAAATTTCTGTCATGGTTCCTGATTTATCTATAGCTAGGAGAGTCTATATGTTCATTTATGGGCTAGCAAAGCCTCTACATGGGTTGGTTAAATCTACTAAACCAAATAACTTTCAAGATGATATTGAAAGGGAAAGAGATTTACTAGATGCTTTGCGAAAGGAAAAGGATCCATTTTAGCCAAGGCCACCCTTCCAGCATAAGGGGAAAGATATTAAGGTTCCCCCTTCAAAGGAGAACTAAAACAAAGGACCTCTTAGTCATGATGTTCGAAGAGACTTGAGAAGAAGGAAGATTTGCTTCACATGCCAAGAACCATGGGCACCAGGGCATCGATGTGTAGCAGGGAAGGCACACTATATAGAGGTGTTCTATGATAGTGAGGAGGAGGAAGAAGAGGAACCAAAAGGAGGAAAAAATGTTGGGATAGCAGGAGAGGATCCATTACCACCAGGAGGTGGGAATGGGGCATTTTATCTAGTTGGAGGGGCCCTTGCATCTTTGTGGGGAGTACCCAAGTATCTGAATTTGAGAGTCTTAGGTAGCATTCAGGATAAGAGGGTATCAGTGTTGATTGATAGTGGGGCTACCCACAACTTTATTGATGCTTAGTTAGTGCAGAGGTGGGAAATACTGACTAATGATTTTGAGGGGTTTTCAGTTTTGGTTCCAGGACCTAGAACCATGAAATACATGAAGTATGTTCTGGAATTATCTGTCACCATGGGAACATAAACCTTGACTGATCACTTATTTGTGGTTGATATTCCTGACACCAATGTGATATTGGGTTTGTAGTGGTTGATTACTTTGGGAAAGGTCACCACATATTGGGATACCTTGCAAATGGAATGGATAGATAAGAAGAGTGGTAAGCATAAGATGATCAGGGGCATGCACACTTATCCCTCTCAGACAGTTTCTGCACATAAGACAGAGCATGATTTTCATAGTGGAAGCAAGGTCCCAAGAGTCCATTCAGTTGTGAAGTGGACTTTGGCCCATGATGCAGTACTATTTGGAGGCATTCCACCAGGAAGGCCCCCAGAATAAGAGTTGGTTAGAGAGTTCTCACAAAAAGCTACACCACTCATAAATCTAGATGAGGTGAGAACCTTGGGAGGACTTAGCACAACACAAAGAGTCTTTAGTAGGCTCAAGGAGGAGGGAGGAATTATTCTAGTATCATTATTACCAACCATCACTAAGCATCTTGCACTAAGAGGAGATGTTTTAGGGATGGATGATGGCACCATCATGGTGCAAGGAGGCCACTCCATAGCCTTGGAAACCATAAGATACTTCCACATAGGGAGGAATATTCCATATATGGTAGAGGGTTGTGGGCACTCATGCATACATTGGCCAAACTCAGGAAGTTTTGGATGGGTGATAGCTTCCTAGTGAAGGCTAACCTCCATAAACTTCAACCCCTACTTGAGCAGGAGCATCTACAGGAGAGGCAGTAGAGGCAGGATAGAAATATCTCGGAATATGACTTTGGCATGGACAATGTCAAAGAGGAACACAATAAAATGACAAGTGCTTTACCACATAGACCAACAGTGCTGTCATTATTGGGTATAGATCCTTATTGGAAATCCCAGTTGTTGGTGGAATATTCCAAGGATCTCTTCACATGTAGAGTACTTGATGGTCAGCTGCCAAATGAGAGGTATGCAGTGATAGATGGATTCATCTATTATCAGAATAGGATTTTCTTGACTAGGGCCTCTAAGCTAAAGGAGAAGATTCTACATGCATCATATGAAGCTTTCCTTTCTAGTCACGTAGATTTCATGGGGGAATATCAAACCATCATGGAGGGATTCTCTTGGGAGGGTCTCAAATAGGAGGTGCACCAACATATTAGGAGGTGTATGGTTTGTTTGGATATTGAGGAGTAAAACAATCACCTTACAGGGTTGTCACAACCACTTCCATTTCTGATGGAGATAGGGGAAGGCTCATCTATGAACCACTTCACTAGCTTTCCCAAGGTACATGGTAAGGATTGTGTTTTTATGCATATTGATTAACTAACCAAGTAGATGCATTCCTTTGCCATTTATTTTCAGTACATTTCTCCACACAAGGGCAAGCATTTCTTTAGAATACATGGTCTACTTGGGGCCTCAAGCAGTGATGGGAATAACCACTCCCTAGGAGGTTTTGGGGAGATGATGTCTTTTTTAGGGTGTGCTCAATTGGCACCAAATGCCTTCCATTACTCCCCAACATATGAGAGGATAGTTTCAGCAAACAAGTGGTTGGAAAGCCACTTATCACATCCTTTTTTGAAGCAGATGGGAATAGAACTGCGTTTGTTTCCCTTGAGGGACTATTATCATCCTCCGGTATTTCATATGGTAGTGAAGGTATCTCTGATTTTGATTCCATATGTTGATGATGTCTTGATCATTATTATTAGCATGGATGGAGGAAAGGCACATGGTTTAGGTCTGTTCATTGGGAGTGAGGTCTCCAACACTTCTTATGCCCCATGTTTCAGTGAGAACATTGGGCAATATGTAGTTGCTACCGTAGAGCTCTTACTTCCTTATGATGTGAGCCATTTGACTAACTTTAGCACTTGGGAGGAGCATCTCAGTGATAGATTGATTGGAGGACACCTAGTTTAGTGGAGGAGATTATCATATGTAGGTGCCATAAGGGGAGAAGGAGAATTTTTACAGCATTCACCCTTACAGTTGCTTGAGAACAAGCAACATTTGGAAGGGGAGGGTTGTAATATTCCAATTAGCTTTCAGCTAGTTGGAATATTAAAATTTTCTTTTGTCACTTAGATAGTTGAATAAAAGGGTAGGGAGACCCATAAATATCCTTAGTAGGAATAAAATGACTTCTAATGTGGATAAGGATAATATTATTAGCTAGATAAAGCACCCTCATGTGTGAATAGAGGTTGAAGCATGTGGATGGGGTCAAGTTTGACCCAATCAATAGTGCTGGTATGGAGGGAGTGGGTAGTTAATGAGGGACAACACATTGTTAATGGGAGGAAGTATCCATGATAGTAGTGGAATTATTGTGTGGGGCCCAAGGTGAGAAGGCTCACAAAGCACATAAGGAAGGGAGAGGTAGCCATAGAGGGAATTATGATTATTGCTTATTTTTTGGTCTTTTATGAATTCTTGCACGGTTTAGTTGTTTAGCGGAGTTTGTTGTGCCGTTTAGCACAAAGGTGTTCTCGAGCGGGAATCCCACCCTCATCCTTGGGGGACTTCGAGTGCCCACTCATGAGATGTTATTGAACTGCATTTCCACCATCTGACATAAGGCCAAACTTCAGCCATCGTCCACATCACGATCTCTTCTAGGGTTGTGTTGTTTTGTAGGGCAGAGGCAGTGGAGGACTGATAGGGTTAATCTTTGTGCTTATTTTCCAGTAGAGGGAGAAACCCTTCACACAAGAGGCTAGCAAGGAGGGTCCTGGAGCATCATTTAGTCATTTTTCATCAGGCCAAGCTGCTACCATCCCATACAGTGCAGTTTTCCTCATAGACTGCGTTATTTTATTGAGCAGTTGCAGTGGAGGGTTTAGTGCCCCATTTGGTGAGTTGGGTTTCCAGTGAAGGGAGCACCACTTCATCCAGAAATCTATTGGAGGAGCTCCATCTATTTTCTACATTATATCAGCCACCTCATATCAGCTATCTAGTTGCAGTGATTATTTATCCCTAGGGCTATATTTCATCATTTTGTATTTTGTGTATTTTCGAAAACCCTTCCTAGGTTGTCTTGGAAATGTGCTTGGGAGCTTAGATCTCTATTCCCGAAATTTTTGAGCCATATATCAGGATATCTATGTTATTTTATTTCCCAACAACAATTATAGTCACTGGGATTGTGTTGTATTGGTTCTCTGACATTTTGTATAACAGAAACATCTCATGATTGAGGGTGTTTGTTCATTAGAGGCTTGTTTGCCTTGATTGTTTGATTTGTACCTTGGGATATTGTACTTATTTGTTGCTGATATGCTAATAATATGGCTGTTTCATTTTATCATATTTGATGTGTTGATATTCACTGCTATTTCTATTTTTATGTTCCATATTCCTGTCTTTTCCATTTTGGAATATTACAGTCCCCCCCCCTATTATCACTAAGCCCAGTTCATCGAGTGTTTGCATGTTTCAAGCATCTCAATCTAACCAAAAGTGGCCCAGTACTACTAGCCAGCAACTAACCCATTTGCAACCAACTCTTGTTCACTCGACATAACCATCGGGACCATCTCCTCAAAGACCTTCTCCTTCTATTGGTGTCTCTCCAAATATTTTTCAACCAGTAATTGTTCCCCCAAGTCTTAACCATTTGGGAGTGGTTCTGCCAGGCCATTACCCTTCAGGTCAAATCATGGCTTGATTCCTAAGGAACAAAGAAGAAAACTTGATGCAAGAAGTTGGGAGTGCATCTTCTTAGGGTATTCACGCAGCACCAAGGAATATATTCTTTACAATGAGGTAAAAAAGAAGTTTATTCTTTTTGGATATGTATGTGGGTCTACAAGAACAATTACTAATCAACGAACTTGAAAATGAAAAGTTTGAAAATTTCAAAATAATGTTTAGGCTTTCAAACAATTTTTCGACTTAATGCAGGGGAATGTTGGACATAACCCTTAAATATTTTGTCCAAAAAATATAATTGTAAATAAAATAGGAGACAACACCCAACAATCATTACACATCATTACATCATTACCACACAGAAAATTCGATGTACAACATGATAACAATATTGTTACACATTGTCACATATTGTGTCATGTCTATCAATGTTATCTATATGCTCCTACATGGATTATGCACAAAAATATTGATTGTCGTAATGGTCATATATATATATATATTTTCACATTGATGGAAAGGTTCCCCACTCGTAAAGATGGGTCAATGAATTTTGAGGTACCTTAAAAAAAATTAAGTGACATGATCATTGGAAGTGTCACTTACTATATTATTGAAAATGGACCTTGTTTAACATGGTTTATCATTCATAAAGAAACTAATTCTACTTCATATAGGGAAAAAAAAATATTATATATATAAGATGAGATAATGATAATCCAAAGTAGCCGTACTTCCATATTCTATGTAACATATTTGAAATTTTTTTTTATATAATTAAGTTCCATGTATAAAGGTTTCAAGGATATAGTTCATTGGTAGCCCCAATTTTTTTGAAATTATTTGAATTAAGCCAAATCTTTAAAAAACATTACCAACCAATTTCAAGTTGTGTACCTCATTTTACTTGGCTACCACTCACATAGAAGGACCAAATCAACTATTTATAGCCTAGGACCATATATATATTTGGGGTTATACCTTAAAAATTCTGAAATTTCGTGCAAGTAAAGAATTTTCAAAAATCAAATTGCTGGATTGTTTGAATCATTTTTTTAATAGTGGAAATGGATTCAACGCCATTAAGAACCCCTCCTACACCCAAAATCCTAAAGTTTGACAATTGTAATTCAGATTTTCATTAATTTTTAAACTAATTTATCGACTATTACTCTTATTACCCTTACATATTTTTACTTATTACCCTTACATATTTTTACTTTTGCAAACGAAAGATTTTGGGCGCAATTATGCCACGTCTAACTGCCCATTAATCCAAGTCGGCATGTAACAAATATATAATTTAAAACAAATATATATAGGGATAGAAGAGATAATTTTCGCAATTAAAGAGGTCTCACTTCATATCTGGCTCCCATATCGTCTAAAGCTTGTGAAAAAGAGAACAAAGAACCTGTACCCCAGAGCTTGCGAAAAAGCCTATTTACACTCTGGATTAAAATCTACCAAGACTGGAGACAATTTTACCGTAACATAAATCTGCCATAGACTTTTCGAGGCGTGCTGGTCTCGCAGGATTCCTTTAACTGCATTTTGAAGGTTTTTTCATATTTCAGAATGATGCAACCAAATCCCACGGCAACACCAGCAATTGATCCCAAGGAGCAGCAAGTTGAACAACAGTTTACGACGATGCCCTTGTCTCCTCCTCAATCTGGGTCCGTACCTCAAGATCCCCAGCACCAACTTTAACTTCTTATTGGGCAGCCATTCCCACAGCAAGTAAACTCTGCCAACGAGAATAGAACCCTTTGGATTGGAGGTTTACAACATTGGATGGATGAGAATTATCTGCATCAATGTTTTGCTACTACATGGAACCTTATTTTAGTTAAGATAATTCACAATACGCAGACTAGATAATCAAAGGGTTATGGATTCTTGGAGTTTGTAGACCAGGCAGCAGTGCAAATGGCTTTGAAAAATTTTAATGGTCTACAGATGCCCAAGTTTGAAGAATTTTACAGGCTAAATTGGGCAATGTATAAGCGTGCCACATAATTTACTATATTCGTGGGCAATTTTGCATTTGTTAACACAGAGGATTTGTTGCAAGAGAGCTTCAAAGCTATATACCCATCTATAAAATGAGCAAAGGTTATTATTGACAAGAATACCGGCCTTTCAAAAGGATATGGGTTTGTAACGTTTGGTGATGAGAATGAGCAGACTCGGGCTATAACAAAGATGAATGAAAATTTTTGTTCCTCCAGACCTATGCGAATAGGTCTTGCCATGAGAAAGCAGACTCCAGCTTGTTGGAATTTCTGAGAATTCCAGAACAATATGGAGAGAATAATACTCTCCTTTCTTAACACAGAGAAATTAAAATTTTTCTTGCTGGAGATAGAGTTTCACACTTTAAAACTTCTATTCATTAACCATAAAAACTATTACAAAAGTCTTCCTCCTCAAAGGGATTACAAAAATGTTGACTGCTGCAAACGCAGTGCAAATAACAAACTTCACTGTCTCTCACAGAGAATACACTCTTTGTCTTTTTATAAAAAAAAACACTCTGTCTCTGTTCTATTAAAAAAATACACTCTGCTGTGTAATGCAATTTCGCACTGCTGTGCTTTTTCAATTTTGTTCAATGTGTATAAACAATACACTGTCTTTTTATATTACATAGCCTCTCGGGAGTTTTCAAACTTTATATGATGCAACATATAAACTAAAACTATACAAAAATAAATAAAAACTAAAACTAAATATCTTGGGGCCCACATACAAATGCGCACATAAGTTATATATATATATATATATGTTGAAACATATATATATTAAACTTATAACAAAAACTTTAAATCACGCGATATGAAAAACATAATAAAACATAACAAATGAACCCTTCGCAGACCATAATTCAACTTAACATGCCGCCGGACTTCAAAGTCTTTAAACCATATTGCAATGAGAATTTTTGCGTCACAAATGGGCTGACGTCACAGACCCATTTGTGCGCGCGATCAAATATTAAATCGGCCCTATAAATCCATATCGGGTCCACCAAAACGATTTGTGTACGGGGAGAAATTGTAACGCGAAAACCATCTATCAAATCGCGTCCATAACGTTTCGGGTCTGGATTTGAGTTCTCGGCCCAAATCAAAATAAAATCCGATCCAATGATGTGCTACCGTGTGTCCTCCTGACTTGGCAAGTGGGGATCTATTGTCTTCAACCAAAATAGACTCCCGCGCATAAAACTAAAATTGCTTTGTTCTGTGTTTATTGTAAAATCTATTTTTGAAATACAGAGTATAGGCGCCAAAACACAAAAAATGCAAAAGCTATGTTTCTCAAATGAAAAGGACTAGCGCCGAACCACACACGAAAATGGAATTGACTATTCATTGTATTTAGAAAGTGGCCAATGACAGAGTTTTTAAAACATTTTTGGAGAGCGGCTGTTTGTGGGCTGAGCAGTTGAAAGTAACATTTCATCACTCCCCCTTAATTTCAACTATTGGGTTAACAGTCATACCCAGACATTTTCTTAAAAAATCAAAACTCTTCTGCCCAAATGGCTTGGTCAGAATGTCTACAAACTGCTCCTGAGTTTTGCAGTGTTCTAAAACAATTTCTCCACTGTTCACTAATTCTCTGATGTAGTGAAACTTTGTGTCAATGTGTTTCGTTCTCTTTTGAAACACAAAATTCTTGGATAATGCAATAGCTGAGCTATTGTCACAAAAAATTACTGTACCTTTTACCTGCTCTTGGCATAAACTCCTTAGCATCCTTCTCATCCACACTGCTTGAAATGCTGCTGCTGTAGCTGCCACATATTCTGCCTTTGCTATAGATAATGCTACAATAGGCTGTTTTTTAGAAGTCCATGAAATGGCTCTTGAACCCATGTGAAAAACATAACCGGATGTGATTTTCCGGTCATCTACACTTCCAGCCCAATCACTATCAGTGTATCCAATTAAATCTGAACATTCTGAAGTAGTATATAAAATACCAAACCTTTTATTACCTTTAACATACCTCAGAATCCTTTTTGCTACCTGCCAATGTGCTTATTTTGGCCTCTCCATGAATCTGGAAATCAAACTAACAGCATGCATTATATCTGGCCTAGTTGTAGTCAAATGCATGAGGCTGTAACCTATGCTCTTGTACAAACTAGGATCAAAATCCTTGCTGCTGTCCTCTTTGCTGAGTTTTAATCCCATCACTATGGGTGTTATTGCTGCTTTTCTTTCCTGCATATTAAATATTTCCAAAACCTCATTAACATATTTTTCTTGTGAGATAAAAATCCCATTTTCATTTTTCTCTACTTCTATTCCTAAGAAGTACTTCAACAAACCCATATCAGTCATTTCAAATTCTTCTTTCATGACTGTTTTAAAATTTTCAATAAGGTAATCATCATTACCTGTGAAAATTACATCATCAACATATAAAACCACAATCAACATTTTACCATCTTTTTCTTTAATGTATAGGGTGGGTTCTCCCTCACATTTTTCAAATCCATTTTCTAGTAGATAGGAATCTATCCTACTGTACCATGCTCTTGGTGCTTGCTTTAGCCCATAAAGATCTTTCTTCAATCTGCACACTTTGTGCTCTTGGCATTTCTTTTCATAGCCTAGAGGTTGTTCAATGTAAAACTCTTCCATTAACACTCCATTTAGGAATGCTGACTTCACATCCATTTGGTAAACTTTCCACTTGTTTTGTGCTGCTATGGAAAACACTAATCTCATGGTTTCCATTCTAGCAATCGCTGCGAAAGTTTCCTCATAGTCTCTCCCATGCTGCTGCTTATACCCTTTGACAACAAGTCTGGCCTTGTGTCTCTCAATTTTTCCTTCAGCATTACTCTTGGTCTTGTAGACCCATTTAACTCCAGTAACATCTTTACCTTTTGGGAGTTCAACTAAATCCCATGTCTTGTTTCTTTCTATGGCATTAATCTCCTCATCCATAGCTTCTATCCATTTCCTATCTTTAATAGCCTCTTCAAAATGAATAGGGTCATCAACATGACAATATAAAGCAAACAAAGAGTTCATACCTTCATTTGCTACCTCTTGCTCATAAATCTCATTTAAATTTCTGAAATTTGTTCCTCTTTCATTTGGTGTATGAGTGCTTGAAGTAGCACTCAAATCTCCTCCTTGTGGTGTGCTTGGAGAAGCACTTTCATTTCTCCTCAAGGGTGTGCTTTTCTTTCCTTGTGTTGGTGCTGTTGTTGGGGGATGTATTTCAGCCAAATATTCATCATTTTCATCATCAGACAAACAGTGTTTAACATTCATTGTTTTCTCTATGCTTCCATCCCAAGCTTCCTCCTCAATAAACCGAACATCTCTGCTCACAATAAACTTCTTGGTGGATGGGTTATACAACCTATAAGCTTTGGATTCCTCACTGTATCCAATAAAAATACATTTCTCCACCTTGCTGTCCAACTTCTTCCTTAGCTGATCTAGAATGTGTGCATAAGCCACACATCCAAAAACTTTCATATGGGTGACTCCTTGCTTTGTCCCACTCCATGCCTCTTCCAGCACTTTGTTCATAACTTCTTTTGTAGGGCATCTATTCAAGATGTACGCTACACAATGTACATCCTCAACCCAATAATCATTCAGCAAATGCTTTTCCTTTAACATACTCCTTACCATATCCATTATTGTCCTATTCTTCCTTTCGGTAACTCCATTTTGCTGTGGAGTGTACCTTGCTGTAAACTGCTTATGAATTCCATTTTCTCTACAAAAACATAGAAATTCTTTGGAGATATACTCACCTCCTCTATCAGTCCTTAGGAATTTGATATGAAACCCACTTTGGTTCTCAACAAGTGCTTTGAAATTGCAGAATCTTTCAAACACTTCACTTTTTTTTTTCAAAAAGTAAACATAGGTTTTTTTTGTAAAATCATTTATAAATGTTAACATATAGTGGCTGCTAGCAAGTGATGGAGTTTGCATCAGTCCACATAAATCTGAGTGGACAATTTCTAAGGGTGCTTTTGTCCTTATGCTTTTCCCATATGGAAAACTTTCTCTGTGTTGTTTCCCCAAGGTACAACCTTCACAAAGGCTGTCCGGTTTCTCAATCAATGGCAAACCTCTTACCATTCCTTTTCTGTTTAACAAGTTAAGACCTCCAAAGTTGAGATGTCCAAATCTCAAGTGCCACAACCAATTTTCATCTTTTGGTTTGCTTTGGGAAGCCTCTTGTGTCACTGCTGCTATCTCTTCTCCATTTTTCAAATCTGCTCTCATCCTGAGAGGGAACATCTTGTTCCTTGTCATCTTCACTTCAGCAATACATTGTTTGCTAGGTGGTTTATCCATGATGGTGCATACATCATCCTCAAAGAAAACATTGTACCCCTTTTGAACAAGCTGTCCAATACTTAAGAGGTTACATTTCATTCCAGGAACATAATAAACATCTGCTATGGATTTATTTTCTCCTTTCCTTGTTAAGACATTTACATCTCCTTTTCCCATAACAAAAACTTTACTATTTGTTCCTAATGTGACTTGTGACTTCACATTCTCATCTAACATAGAAAACATGGCTATGTTTCCTGTCATATGGTTACTGCAACCGGAGTCTAGAAACCATAAATCTTCACTCTTTTCTTCAGCCATATTACAAGCTAAAAACAATTTATCTTGGCTGATATTTTCTCTAGTGAAATTTGCACTAGTTTTATTAGCCATATCATGCTGCTTCTTCCTACATTCATTTGAATAATGCCCATATTTTTTACAATAATGAAATTGGACATTGGATTTATCATACCTCTGTCCATAAGCATGTTGTTGTCCACCTTGCTGGCTACTACATTAACATTGGTCTTGATTTGGATTGCTGCCCCTTCCTTGAGCATTTGCTGGACTGTTTCTTCCACCTCTGTTTTGGCTTCTGCCTCTTCCTCTCATGTTTCCTTTGCCTTTCCCTCTTCCTCTTCCAAAGGACATCTAGGTCTTAAAGGCATGCTCTAGAGACGAGTTTTCATTTCTACCATATCTCTGCTCATGTGTCATCAGTGATGCATGTAGCTCATCAACTGAAAAATTTGTGAGATCCTTAGTCTCTTCTATGGTGGTGACAATCACATCAAACCTTGAGGGTAGGCTCCTTAAAAGTTTCTCCACAATACTCCTTTCTTTAAGAGTCTTTCCATGATACCTTATCTGTGTGACCATTCCAATCACATGTGTGAAGAATGAGTCAATGTTATCTTACTCCTTCATGCAGAGAGTCTCAAAATCTCTCCTCAGCAATTATAGTTTTGCTGTCTTCACTTTCTCCATGCCTTGATAGGCTGTCTTGAGAGTTTTCCATGCTTCTTTGGATCTCTTGGCTGCTACTATCCTTGGAAACATTGGAAACACACTCTCATGCACTGCTTGATACAAAAATTAGAGGGCTCTAGAATCCTTCTTCTTATTGCTCTTCAACAATTCCTTCTATGCCTGAGTTAAATCATTAAACTCATTTTCATCCACTGGTTCTTCAAAATCATCCTCAACAAGTTACCATAAGTCTTGGGAAGGAAACAGGGCTCTCATGGTTATTGCCTAATAGTCATAGTTTTTCCCATTAAATTGTGGGAGCTGTGTATTACCTATACTCATGCTAGTGCTGGCTCCAGCCATTCTTGCACTCTGAACTATGCTTCAAAACACTTGACTGTGTTTTTAAAATAACCGACTTTCTTCAACAGTAACACAAAAAACTGTATTGAGAAATACCTTGGATTCTTCTTGACTGAGTCTTCACTCTGCTGGAGAAGCTGTTGCAACAAGAAATACTTCCTTCAGCTTTTTTGACACCTTCAAAGAGCCTGGACTAGCTCTGATACCATGTTGGAATTTCTGAGAATTCCAGAACAATATGGAGAGAATAATACTCTCCTTTCTTTACACAGAGAAATTAAAATTTTGCTTGCTAGAGACAGAGTTTCACACTTTAAAACTTCTATTCATTAACCATAAAAACTATTAAAAAAGTCTTCCTCCTCAGAGGGATTACAAAAATGTTGACTGCTGCAAACGCAGTACAAATAACAAACTTCACTGTCTCTCACAGAGAATACACTCTCTATCTTTTTCTCAAAAAAAACACTCTGTCTTTGTTCTATTCAAAAACTACACTCTGCTATGTAATGCAATTTCGCACTGTTGTGCTTTTTCAATTCTGTTCAATATGTATAAAAAATACACTGTCTTTTTATATTACATAGCCTCTCAAGCTTTTTCAAACTTTACATGACGCAGCATATAAACTAAAACTATATAAAAAGAAATAAAAATTAAAACTAAATCTCTTGGGCCCACATACAAATGCGCACATAAGTTTTATATATGTTGAAACATATATATATTAAACTTATAACAAAAACTTTAAATCACACAATATGAAAAACATAATAAAACATAACAAATGAACCCTTCACAGACCATAATTCAACTTAACATTCCGCTGGACTTCAAAGTCTTTAAACCATATTGCAATGAGAATTTTCACGTCACAAATGGGCTAACGTCACAGACCCATTTGTGCGTGCGATCAAACATTAAATCGGTCCTATAAATCCATATCAGGTCTGCCAAAATGATTTGTGTACAGGGAGAAATTGTAACACCAAAACCATTTATAAAATCGTGTCCATAATGTTTCAGGTCTGGATTTGAGTTCTCGGCCCAACTCAAAATAAAAACTAATCCAATGATGTGCTGCTGTGTGTCCTCCTGACTTGCCAAGTGGGGACCGCATGTCTTCAACCAAAATAGACTCCCACGCATAAAACTAAAATTGCTCTGTTCTATGTTTATTGTAAACTCTGTTTTTGAAATACAGAGTACAGGCGCCAAAACACAAAAACTACAAAAGCTCTACTTCTCAAATGCAAAGGACTGGTGCTGAACCACACACAAAAATGAAATTGGATGTTCACTGTATTTAGAAAGAAGCCAGTGATAGAGTTTTTCAAACATTTTTGGAGAGCGGCTGTTTGTGGGCTGAGCAGTTGAAAGTAACATTTCAACATATCAGCAACAGTATGCCTCAGAAAATTATCCAAACAATATGACTCTATTTGTTCATGACTTAGACCCCACTGTAACAACCGAAACACTAACGGAGACATTTGGCAAGTTTGGCTATCTTGTGTATGCAAGGATACCTTTGGGCAAGAGTTGTGGATTTGTCCAGTTTATGAACAGGGCATCTACAGAGTTAGCATTGTAGAAGCTACATGGTTTAGTTCTTGGTCAGTGACGAATTAAGGTTTCCTAGAAATGAAGTCCTGCAAACGCACAAGTGCAATGTGCTCAAATAAAACAACCAGATCTAAGTCAATGGAATGGAGGTTATCATGGACTAGGATACAATGCTAGTTATGGTTACATCTCCCAGCCTCAATGGGTAGTATATCCATATAAATGGACGGGGGCTGCATATGGTGGTATACAAGGATCCAATGTACTATATGGTTATGTCACACAACCTCGAAATTCAGTTATGTACACACAACCTCGAAATTGAGAGGTCTTGGCTGCTAAGTGCCCTCACGAGACCAGGGTGGTGATATGGAGGTTCCCTCTCTACGTTGCTCGTCCTCGTACCGAGGTCACCCTCCAACGACTTCTGTATGTTACTTTGTTCAACCCTTTTCTTGAGGTCAGTTACAATATTTTTTTTTTCTATGGTTAACTGTTTATATGTAAATTCTGAGCGCCTTACATTTGTTTAGAAGATTACGTTTCTTGGGGAGATTTCAATGGATTTAGGTTAAAATTTTTCTACACCCCTTCGAGGTAAATCATGCTAATTTTCTCTGAGTTTAATCCTGAATATTGTTACCCTTATTTCTGGGTTTTGGTGAGAATATGGTTATTTGGTTAACTTGTTCTACAAAGATATTTTTCTTTTCTTTTTTTCAACAAAAATCCCAAGGAATGTAGTAATTTGCGCTACCACAGAATCAACTCCATACCCTAGTGCAATGGTTGACTAATTCACCCTGCAATTCTATGGTAATAACTCAAATTTTCTTCTTTCTTTGTTTTTAAAATACAATTTTTTTTAAAATCTAGGACATTTTTAGCTATTAGTGGTTTTCTACAGAAGATTATGTGTTTCCTGTTGGGAGTGATTTCGCCACTCACATCGTGCCATGCTTTCCTCCTTCACTTGGAGCAAGGGTGACTAGTTCGGCCATGTTTGATGGCGGAGATGATACTTGGCTGGATAGACGGTGAATATTTACCTTCATCACCCTAGCTGATTTTTTCTCTGGATTGTTGCAATTATGCCACATTTCCTACTACCTTCATGATCGTCTGGTGGCTCCACTTTGAGTTTTTCGACAACCGTTGAGACGTATCGGTTGCTAAGTGCTGTCACAAGTCTAGGATGGTGATATGGAAGTGGTTTCTTTCCCTCTGTGAGTTTCTTGTCCTCGTACGCAGGGAACCCTCTAACGACTTCTTTATGTTACTTTTTTCAACCCTTTTCTTTAGGACGTTTACAATATTTTTTTTATGGTTAACTTCCCTGGGTTTATATGCAACTTCTCTGTGGCTTAATTTTGTATAGTAAATAACGTTTTTTTGGGGAGCTTTTTCTGGACATAGGTTAAACTTTTTCTACACCGGAGGTAAATCATGCTTATTTTCTCTAGGTTTAATTCTTAATATTGTGGCTTGTAAGATTAAAATTTTTACCAGTCTAGATACATCTTAACACTCCGAATCTATCAGGACTTCAAAGAGATCAAATCTCTAGAGGTGCAAACCTCTTTTTTGAGTGAAAAACTTGAGGAAATGTTTACACCTCGAGAGATTTGATCTTTGATCCCTCTAGGAGTTTATAGATCCGAAGTTAAGATGGATCTAGGCTGGTTTCAGTGATCTGCTACCAAGGAAAATCTATAGAAGATATGATTAATTTTATCAATAATATGTAAATATATCAAATATTAACATAATCATTTTAAATATGCTAAATATTTCTAAGATTAAATTGGTCATTTTAATTTTAAATTTTCTTAGTTACCTCAGTTTGTTGAGATGATAAATATTGTTAATAACTTTAATGATGAAAAATGATGAAATAGTTTTTTTTGAATATAGTGTGACAATAATAATGTTGAAAGATAGAAAATGTGAATAATAAGAATGTACTCATGTTACAAATAGTCTTCATTGTGATCAATCTCAAACTATTCTCTTCTACTATTCTTATTGTCACCATTGTTACTATTCTTATTGTCACCATTGTTAATATTCTTATTGTCACCCTTGTTAGTTTTTTCATCTTTTCATATCGATTATATGAAAAAGAAAATCTAAATCGTAAATCATTTAAATCTTTAGAGCTATTGTATTAGACATAATACATTGTCTCTCTTTCTCTCCAATATTAATAGGTTAAATTACTATAACACAAAAATAAATGTGCATTGTCAATACCATTTTGTGCTTACACTAAAATCAATGCATATTGTTAATCCAATCACTTTAAAATTAATGTACCATCATATATCCAATTACATCAAATCAGAAATCAACATTTACATTGAAATCAATGCATGTAATGCAAGGATTCAAATGAGATTAGAAAATAACTTCTACACTAAAATCAATGCATTTAGTGCAAACAATCAAATAGGATTAGGAATCATCTACATTGAAATCAATGCATCTAGTGCAAGTAATCAAATATAATTATAAATCAACATCTACATTGAAATCAACACATTGAGTGCAAGAAATAAAATAGGATTAGAAATCACTGTCTTCACTTAAATCAATCCATCCAGTGCAAGAAATATTCTTCCCTCTCTCCACCCTCCATCCATATCTATATCACCCTCCATCTCTTCTTTTTTGTCTCTCTATCTCACCCCCCTAAACACACATGAGCTCGCACTCCATATCTATCAATATTTTTTTCACTCGCTCCCTCTTCCCATCTCTCTCTTCACCTTACATATTTATCTCTATCTTCCTGTTATCTCCCTCTTCTCCGCTTGTAATGTTCCAAAATTTTCACGAATAAATTGGAACATTAATTTTTGCTCATATTGTGTAGTAGGTGAATAAAAAGGAAGAGGAGGCCTCTTAACATGAATAAAACCATTCCTAATGTGAAAATGGAACCTTTGAAAAGCTTATTTTGCACCTCCTAGTGTGAATAGGGCCAATTGTATGAGGACAAGGTCAAGTTCAAAATTCAACCAACGCAGCCTAAGGAGGAGTAGCTTGCCTAAGAAGATAGCGCAGTTTTGGAGGGAAGAGATTCAAATGAAGATGGAAACCCTAAGAGGTGGGACCTAAGGTGAAGGAGCTCACAACTTCATAAGGAGGAGAAGGGCAGATTTGTGGAGTTAGCTTGTGTATTTCGATTTCATGTCTGCCTAGACATTTTCTGCAAACTCCCGCTGCTCAGTAGATTTTGGAAGGGATTCTTGTTTAGGAATTCCTTCTCCTTCATTGAGTGATCTCTTTAAGGGTTTGTGATTCATTTCTCCAACATTCGGATTGTAGGCCAAGCATTTCTCACATCTGCAGCATTATTTCTGTAGCAGAGGACGCTGTGTCGCTGGGCAGTGCAGTGGGAGGGTTGATTCATCTTCTCTTGTGCATTTCCATTTAGTGGAGGGAGTTTCTCTTACATTGAGGGAGCTGTATAGGAGATTTCAGAGCTAATTTCAGATCTTTTCATGTGGCCAAATCATGTTCCATCCATTACAGCGTAGTTCACTGGGTAAACTGCGCTAATTTTGTGAGAGCAGCAGCTGCAGGGTTTGATCCCTTACTACTGAGCCCATTCTTAGGAGGAAGGGCCATCCCTTCTCCTGGAAGGCTTTATATTTCATTATTCCTCCGTATTTGAGTATTTTTAGATATATTTATACTCAATATTGTAGTAGCTACGTTTTCCAGCTCTACATTTGCAGATATGCATTCCTATACATTGTACCTTCATGTAACCCTTGCCGGGTGATCTTCATTTTGGATAAAGAGGAAGGAATTCTCATTTTTCTCATCATTGGATGCTCATGTATTTCTGATCTGATATGCCACATTATTTACTGTAGAAACCCTAGAAAAAATAACGCTGTTCTCGTTTCAATCTTTTCTGCATAAGCTAGACTATGGGGTTTTGAGCTAGATTGAGGCATATTGTTTTGAGAGTTTTGTTTATATGAGATAGATTCATTTGTTTTACCTCTAATTCTGCAAGTGAATCATATATTGGGTCATATAAGGGATCTTAGGTCCATTTCTCACTTATACAACGTTACTTTCTGAGGGCAGCTGTTTTATGCTTGCATGTTGCTGCAATTTTTAGCTAGTTCATTGTGGAAGGTATGAATAACCTGCTTAAGGTTATTTATTTGAGCTTAAATTATGCAAGGAGGTCGAATTATACATGTTCTAAGTCATCCCAGTAGTGGGTAGCCTTATTTTCACATTTGATTCCTTATACATCGTCCCCAAGGAGCTTGCTGCAGCAATTTCCTGATTAGGGAACATCACATATCTGTAGACAGAGACTGAAAAAGGCCAGGTAACCTCTGGTTCTCACCCTATTTTTAGAGGTGACATAACTAGTAAATGCCTCAGTAGTCCATCTCTGGCACAGACTTGTGATATTTTTGAAAAAAGGATATTACACCGCTAATATCTCTCTTTCCGCCTTTTGTCCTCTCTCCCTCTCTCTCCATCTTCCTTCTCTCTCTCTCTCTCTCTCTCCACCTTCATATCTCTATTTATTTCTTCTTACCTCCCTCTCTCTCCCCCTCCAAGTCCATCTCTATTTCCCACCCTCTCTCCACTCTCTCACATGCTCTCTCTTCCTTCCACTCTTTCCCTTTCTCTCCCATCTCTCTCTCTCTCTCTTCACCCACCAACTATGTTATTATATCCCTCCCTCTTTGCTTATATCTCATTCTCTCCCCCCTTATCTCCATCTCTCCTTCTTTGCCTTTTTATCTCACCCCCAAACATACACACTTTCTTTCTGTCTCTCCCTTGTCACTCCTTCTCTCTCTCCACTTCTCACTTTCTATATTTCTTATTTCCTACCTCTCCCCCCCTCCAACTCCATCTCTCTATCGATCCATCTCTCCTCTCTCTCCCTTTCTCTCCTACCTCCCTCTCTCTTCCTTGATCTCTCTCTCTCTCTCTCCCCCCAATACTCTCTCTTCCCCCATCATTCTCCTCCTCTCTCTCAAGTCCTTTCTCTCATCCTTCCCCTCTCTCCCTTTCTCTCCTACCTCCCTCTCTCTTCCCCATATCTCTCTCTCTCTCTACCCCTCTCTCCCTCCAACTACATTACTATATTCCTCCCTCTCTCCTACTCTCCCCCCTTCTCTCCATACATCCTACTTGTCTCTTTTATCACCCGTAAACATACACACTCTCTCTTCATCTCTCCCTTGCCACTCACTCTCTCTCTCCACTTCTCTCTCTCTATATATATCTTCTTCCCTCCCTCTCGCCCCCTCCAACTTCTCTCTATCCCTCCCTCTCTCAAGTCCTCTCTTTGGTCCTTCCTATATCTCCCTTTCTCTCTTACCTCCCTCTCTCTTCTGCCATCTCTCTCTCCCTTTATCTCTTACCCCCTTCTCTCTTCCGCCATCTCTGTATCCTCTAATGCTATCACTAACTCCGCCCCCATCTCCTTCTTTCTCTCCCTCCTCCATTTTTGTGTCTCCCTCACTGACTCTTCATTCCTTGTCTCCCCTTTCCTTTAGTTTTTCTCCATCTCTCCCTTGTCAATCCCACTATATCTCCACCACAATCACTCTATATCTTTGTTCTTCCCTCCCATATATATCTAGTGTTAATATATATCATGATACATTTATATATATTATAATATAATAAATTTAATATTGTATTAATCGAAATTTATTAAATTTAATAATATTAATATTATAATAGATTAATATGAGTATTAGATTTATTAATAATAATAATAATAATAATAATAAAATCTTTTAATATTATATTAGGGTTAATAATGTTTTTTTTCATGGTATTAATAATAATTTAGCCCATGGTATTTGGACCATAGGCTTCACAATAAAACCTATTTTTTGAGTGTTCCTAAATATAAAGCAAATTATGGAGTTTATATGAAAAGATGTTTTATTTACTTACCATACATTTATTTATATTTTATTTATTTACCAGACCTCTTTTATTTACTATGGTATTTGGCCCATAGGCTTGTTATATAATTAGATTTTTATTTATAATCATATTTGATATATTTTTATTTATTTACCATACTTATTTTATAAATATGGTATTTGGCCCATGGTATTTAGCCCATGGTATCAATATTAATTTTTCCAATGGTATTTAGCCCATGGTATCAATATTAATTTGTCCCATGGTATTTGTCCCATAGGCTTCATCTAAATAAAGCCTCACTTTTCAGCTCTTTAAATATAAAAAGGCTTGCGGAGTAAATATAAATATAAGTTTTTATTTATTTTACTATACATCTAGTTTATATATATATATATATATATATATATATATATATATATATATATATATATATATATATATATATATATATATTTATTTATTTACCATACCTCCAATTTATTTAGAATTTTATTTATTTAAATTTTAAAATATTGCAATTTTGATGGGGAAATATTTATATTTTTAAAGATTTTAATTTATCCATACAACATGGGTTTTCTTTTTAAAGATTCATTTTACAAATATTTAATTAAAATAAATATTAAAATATTTTGGATTTTGATTATTCGTGTTGAATTAACTCTTTTCCTTTGATTTAGGAAATGGTATTGACTTTAGTAAAGAGTAAAGATGTTTAAAAATTTACTTAATTTGGAAATTCAATGTGGTAATTTTTTTGTTAAAGGTAACTTTATGATCCATTCAAATTCACCTATATAATAAAGCAATTATTAAAAGGGTGAGATAATTTACTATCCATTCAATTATATAAATAATACATAGTTGTATTTTAATAATTATTCTCAGCCCATTAATAATTTAAAAAAGTTATATATAATCTAAATATTCAAGTTACATAAAATTAAAGATTAGGTTAATGCTTTGGCCGACCAAAAATAAAATTTATTATTTTTTGAGGACGTGACATACTTGACATCAGAGTCATACTGGGTCTGTAGATTGTACCTCTCGGCACAATAATAATTATTGTGTTTAAATTTCCAATCAGAAATACCACATCCTTTTGCATTTATAAGAAAATAAAGTACATATATATGTTTGCAGTAAATAACAAACAATATAAAAGCATATGAAACCAAATAGAATGAAAATAGACAATATTAATTCAAACCAGAATGCCACCCAACCTAGAAGTGATTTCCTCTAGTTCACCCCTGAGTTGAGAACGCTTGCTAAGGATTCAAAAACCTCTCTGGATCCCTTCATCAAGTATTTAATAATTCTTTTTCATGATAAAGTTCCCTTTAATGACGCCCCAATTTTGTGGATTGTTTTATTCACTTGCCTAGAATTTTCCATAAAAACCCTCATTTCTCTCTCGCAATGCTTTTATGCTTGTCGAAGATTAGCATCTTTCTCAAACTAAGGAACTTAATGGGTTTTTCTCTCCCATCCATTAATTTTGTCTATAATTGTATCTATAATCTTATCATGAAAAAATTATCCAATCTCATTTACCAATGAGATTTTATTCGGCAAGAGTCTCATTTCTAGGTGTCACATTCCCACGTACATACATCCCATTTATTTATTTATTAATAAATATTCATTTACATAATTATTCGAATATTTTACATGTCTTTTCTACCATATGTCTAAAGATTCACAAGGCTAAATACTAATAGTAAAAGCTATAACAATACTCATTAATGTAAAAAGAGTATAAATAGAGGATATCCTAAATTCATTAGAAAGAGACTTGAATGACACTAAAAAGGTATGGTTCCCCTCAAACCTCAAATTAAGAAACCTCACTAGTAAAAAATATTTCAAAATGTGCATTAAAAATATTTTAAAGGAAATAATTATGGCTTCATTATGAATTTTTTATTATTATTTGTAGAATGAAGGCTTTCTTTTTCCATAGAGGTCATCTAAGAGATTAATAATTATAAAACAAAATTTAAACACAAGACATCAATATTGGGTGTTGACTTCATTATCTAAATAACATTGAATACAAAATGATCACATCTCACATGATGTGTTATAATGGGGCACAAGAATCCATTATATATTGGTATGTGTTGTAAAATGTATTTTTAATGGGTGAAAATAAAATTTCCCTCAAATTTTGTTTGACGGATAATTTCCTTATATTGGTATGTGTTCGTAAAATGTATTTATTTTCACCTTGAATTTTGTTTGACGGATAATTTCCTTCTTGGGACAGAAGCAAACTCCCTAGAACTAGTGGCTTGATCTAGAAACAACAGAAGATAAAACATTTATATGTTTTTTTAGAGAGGTTATAACATGGAAGAAAGCCTTACCTCGAATTCAACACAAGAAGTGGAACCTCTAAAATTACTAAAGCAAGCTAGAGAACTACAACATACAAATAACATATAATAACATCTCTAAACAATGTATCATGAAGGCATTGTAATACATATGCATAAATGAGAGATACATATAATAAAGAAAAACACTTTTTGTATTAATGAATGTAGAAGAGGATTACAAACCTTTACAGATCTTGACCTTGTAGATGTCTCACAAAATATATTGTACTTCCTTAGCCACAAATAAATCCTTCAATCACAAATGAAATCATTTACTTGTCGATGGTGTACTTATATATTTTCCTATTTTAATGGAAATTAATATGGATAAGGATTCTCAATAAGAAGAGGCACACATGCATCTAAACCAATGGTCTTGTTTCATCAACTAGGTAAAGGCCATTTTAATGATATTTTTATTAATAAATTAATTTTATGAATAATAGATAATTTTAATGATATACATACCACATGCCTAAGCATAAATATTCAATTAGTGATCTGAATGAGAAAATTAGTGTTTGTTGTGCTAAATTCCAATTCAGAATATAAACAATTTTTTTGAGGATTATGAGGTAAATTGCAAGTTAACCATGAGTTTTTTATAATTTTTTCATGTGAATTTCTTGAGAAAATTAACATAAAGAAAATCAATGAATAATAACATCTAAAAAACATGAACATCACCATAAACAATAACACAACATCACATGATGAAGGATTTCACCCCTCATGGACTACATCTCTTTGGTCCAGCTTCCAATGGCTTGGCCCTCTTCTGTTATTCTCAAAAGTGTGATTACATACATTTGAAATGCTCAAACAAATCTAAAACCTCCTCCAATGGCTCATGCATTCCCAAAAATTCCTGTCTAGCCTCTTTCTGATCCGAATTTGGTCAAAAACTGAGAAAGTTATGACTTCCCCAAGTTTTGGCACTAACTGCTCCACAAATTCCTCCCCCAAATTGGGCACCATCCCACAATTTCTCCCCAAATCTATTAACTAAGCATGAGATTGCCCAAATTATGGGTGAATTTTTCAGCGCGTTAACTTTTCCATTGAGGCCTTAAATCTAAATTCAAAACCATACTGTATATAATAAAAAAAAATCCAGAGTTTTCTCTAATTGTTGGCATTAGATGCTAAGGGTGGACACATGGCCAGATTGCAAGGCGGTTAATGCTGGCAGCTAACCTCACCAGCGGTCTCGTGGTGGTCTCAGGAGGCGACATTGATGGTGGTCATATGTTGTGCCGATGGTGACATGTTATGTCGTGGTTAGTGGGGGCATAGGGCTAGCCTCACGCCGCTAGGTGCGGTGACCAAAGTTAGGGCTAGACCTCGGCCTCCTCCCCCATTGCAGAAATATGGTTGAAACAAAAACATGTCGAAACCATAGTATATTAAGAGATAAAGCAATGGCACATTGTTTAAGGCCTGTGTTAGTTTCTTGGAGGTCGTGGGTTCGACCCCTACCTGCTTCGCTCAAACCTTGACCAAAGTTTTGGTGGCCCTCAGGTTGTCACGTGATGGCCCCTGGCCATCCCATTTGGTAGCCTGTGATTGGCTGCCCATAACCCAATAAAATTCTTCCATTTCAAACCAACGATGAAGAGCCACTTGGCACAATTCGATTCGATGGACTCGACTATCCCTGCACTTTTTTTCCAAAAAATTGCATGTTTGACAAAGTGGACAAAACGTGTTTCTAGGAGCATACGGCATCGGTTTCCCACAAAATGAGTTGCAACAGATTCATAACAATGAGATATACATGGTTCTTCAAGTTCCAAACCATTTCGACAACTTTCATTTTTTAGCATAAATTTGAGCACCTGATCACTCCTCCCCACTGGAAACTTTTGGACCCCAAAATATTAGTTTCCATTATTCAAAAAATGATGGTATATTTCTCTCACCTTTCCAATCTAAATCCTTTTGTCCTTGCTTGGATTTGTTCCTTTGAGCCCCACATGAAGGTAGTCTACACTCCCTCGTTTTGATTTCCTTGTTCTTTTGTCGAGAATGGTGTCTTGTTGAATCTCATCAAAGTATTTTGGAGAAAAGTATTCAATAGATGGAATTTGAACATTTTCTCCTTGATCTTCAATCTAAGGAGGCTCATAAAAATTTAAGTTCTCAACATTAACAACAGATTAAATTTTCATGTATGGAGGCAAATCTAACTTGAACGCATTGTAACCAATATTTTCAAAAATTACGAAAGGACCATAATGAATTGGTTTTAGTTTTTTACCTTCCCCTTAAAGCCTCTCTTTGCTGATGTGAAGCCAAACTTTGTCACCAACATGGAACTTGTGATCTACACGATGTTTTTCGTGCCTTTATTTGTAGTTTCCTTGGCTATTTTCAAGCTAATCTTGAACTATTTGATATATCAGTTGGATTTGTTCTATTAACCTCTTGACTTTTTCTATATCTTTATGGCCATCAATAACAACATCCTTTCCAAAAATTAAATCCAATGGCAATCTAGGCAAGTATCCAAGAAATTCCTCGACTGGAGATGCTTGTGTAGAGTGTTTTGCACGGTTGTAAGCACATTGAATGCAGTGCAATTTTTCATCCCATAACTTAGGATTCTTGATGCAGTATCCTCGAAGAAGATGTATGATTGTGCGATTGACCACTTCAGTTTGACCATCTGTTTGTGGATGAAAGTTTGTACTTTTTTTCAACTTGGTACTATAAAGTTCCACAAACTTGACTAAACATTCCCAATAAATCAACAATCTCGATCACTAACAATGGATGTGGGAAACCAAAAATGAACCCAAACATGCTGAAAGAATAGTTGAGTTGTTTGTTCAGCTGTGATTTTCTTTTTACATGGCATTAATATACACATATTTTTGAACCTATCCACAACTATATACAAATAATCATGACCTCTTTTTGACAATGGAAGACCTCCTACAAAATCCATAGAAACACTCTCCCATGGACATGAAGGTACACTGACCATACCATGAGTCTATATGTGATCCTTCTCAGATGGATGGCTGCAACCATACCATGGTCTCTTTTACGAATGGCTGCGTCCATACCTTGATTCATTTATTTTCATCAGAGATTCTAGTTATGTATATGTATCTATGATTGATTTGCAGGTCTCGCAACAACATCGTCTGGCTCCTTGCACATACTCGTAAAGAATTTCACCCCTCACTCGTGTTCGGACTTCATGCTTTAGGGGGCATCTATTACACTACAATTTTTCAATGTCCTTGTACTCCCCATTCCTTTATCCCGGAGAACCCATACAATGACTCTTATGTACTTTCCAATCATGGAATACATACCCCTGAACCACACTTTGTCTTCCAATTCATCTCCCTTTACAAATTTTCTGGAAGGTCCCTATAAAACTCAGTTTCCAAGGTCAAGGCTTTGTCTCAGTGTATGATCCACGTCGATAGCAGATATTTGCACTGAGACCCGTGCTGATCGACGCTCTGTCTTAATGTCTAAACCATGTTGATCCTATTTTGGAAAGTTTTTTTAAATAGAAACAAAGTTTCCATGACTAGAAGCTTTGCAAAGCGGAGAGCTGGAAGTTTATTTTGAGGATATGGCCGAGGAATTCCCCTTTGGGCTTCTTGTTCCCATAAAATAGGAACTACTCCAAAGGATAAGATTTTTTCCCATTATTTGGGGGCCCATATCCTCCTCCTCCATTGTTTTATAAGGAGACCTCTTTCACCTCTGTTAGCCTAGTTAGAAGTAGCAATTATAGAGAGAATAAGCAATTATAGTGTTGTTATAGCTTTGGGAGAATAGAGCAGAGTGTGATTGTTTTTGTGTGTTAGGAACATAGTGAGATCTTAGACCTTTGTGTACGAGGGTGTCACAAATGTGCTTGGATACGAACCTGCCAAAGGAGAGCCTCAACATCAAGGCTTGGTTGTAAACTCCCCTTGTCTTTATCATAATAAAATGCAACTGATGTTTATCTTCCAGTCTTGTTTACATTTATAATGAGATTTATAGCATTCCTTGATCAATTAGAGAGGTTGTAATTGTTTTATGTTTTTCATGATTTTACGCTTGTCATGATGTCTTGATTGTTTATACAGGTAATCGAACGTTGGTAGCAACATGTATCGAGATTTAAAAGAGCGAATAATCAAGAAACTTTGATGGAAGATGATGATATAGCATTAGAACAAGGTAGGTCATCTTCCCTGCTTTGAATTTCATTTACAATCTAGGAAGTTAGATGTTCATATGTTCCCATAGTTTCTAGACCCACTCTAGTGCTAGAGGGATCGCCTCTGTCTGTGGAGGGGATTTTCCTGCACAAAAAGTATTACACCACTCTCCCCACTGTGTAGTGAACCACATTATTACCTCTTCACTACCATCTCAATCCATTTCATTTCCCTCCAAGTGGATATATAGCACCCAAAAACATCTGTAGCTTGTAAATCTAAATATGAACAATTTTTTGAAGTCTAGAATTGTGTATATCATGTTAACTTGGTGAGAAAAGTGGTCGACATTTAATCCATGGTCTAGTTGCTGGAAATCACATGGAAAATATAGTGCGTATAGTTTTGAAGCCATATCAAGTCTTTGGGTATCGACCTCCCAACCTATTATCTAATTCATCTCGAATCTCCATGTTAGAATTTTTATTTGTTACTATTCACGCTCTATTTTCTCTTATGTGATAGCCTCCTTTACGCGTGGATTATAAGGATTTGTTAAAATATATCTCATATAGTAATTTAAGGACTCAAAACATTGATGACCTACAAGAGAGATATAATGGCATCAAAATTTTCAGTTTCCTTGTTTTTATGGGTTGGTTCGTTATATATGAATTATTTTCTGAGTTGCATCCATAGAAAACTTGGTACTAATCATTCCTCCAAAGCCTACCATCAAGGATTCATATTGTTTGTAGAAAAATATATTGCATAATTGTATGTATTGATACAGTTGAAGCTCACACTCTTTATTTTCCAGTTATTAAAAAAAATGGTTGAACTTGAAAGAATATTAGGGTTACTGAGAAATCTAATCATATCCACCATTTACAGCACAATCAAAATTAGTAAAACCATTATTGTTGTCATTCAAACATGTCTACGAAATGCAAAAGAGAAGATGAATTTTTTTCATCTTGAATCACAACTACAACAAGATGAGATTTAGCAGAAGAGTTGTCATTCTGAACCTGTTTTTGTTCAGAACATTGAGACAAAATATCATGAGCAACAAGAAACTGTTCAGATCACTGAGCCCAATATAGGAGCATATTTGAATGCAAAAGCAAAAATATAGCTTGCACTTCCCAAGCCCATCATCAGACCTTGGGAAGAGATTGTCCATAACAAGCACAAAACATGTATTGGATATGACAATGAGTTGTCCTTTCAAATTCAAAACTACTCCAATCCCATCAAATTTCAGAGTGCCAGATTTCTTCATGACAGCTCACCTTCAACTATTCTAGATTATGCTCTTATTCCACTGTAGATTGTGAAAAGCCAACACTTTGACCGAGTTGGCCATATGAAAGATCATTATTTTGATCTTCACCCGTGCAAGCACTGTGGTAAACACACTCATTCTTCACACAGATGCTTAAAAAACAAGCCTCCCACAAGAATGAAGATTCATATTGGATAGATCGCTTCTTGGCAATGGGAATCAACAACCAAGAAGATGTTTCAGTCATATGCCAGAACTTGTTCTACATTATTAAACAATCTTCCAGTTGAGTTTTCACCATCATCTCACCTTGTATATGACGGGTGGGGGGGGGGGGGTGGATGATGGTCATCTATAAGCTTCAAAGCCACATCAAGCAAGCTTGAGCCACAAACTGCCATTCCAGATTTAGAGTTGTAGCTAGAGACACAACAGTTCAAGCGAGCCTAATCCATAACCTGCCATTTGAGATTCACATTTGTAGCTAGAGACATAAATTACCATGAGCATGCCTTTGGTTGGTGGTCAGCCTTAAAGCATCTATGCGAGGTTGGGCTTCTCACTCTTCAAATAATTGGGGGCACTTCCTCTAGTAGAAGACTTCAGCTTCTTACCTGTTTTGGAGGAGTTCTAGGAAATGCACTAAGCATTCCTGTTTTGGTGTTCATCCTTAAACCACTTCTTTATGCCAACATTTCATAGAGAAAATTCATCCTATTTATACCATTTTGTACTACAACTCTCTTCTTGGACTCACACATACCCATTCGGATTAAGGGGGGAATGTTGGACACCTAATCCTTCTAGGGTTAGTGCGGAAGCTCAAGAGACTTAGGGATTTCAAGAGACCCTGGCATATGGAAACCAAGGGTCACCCCAATGTATGATAAATATGTATCATTTTGAATAATATTGCATCCACACTTATATTTCCTATATCCTGTGTGTTTACCATACATGTGTTTGACAAAATGGAACAACTCGATCTTGTTTTCTTCAAGAAACGAAATGTTCAACAGAAATATTATGGAAGTAAGTAGGAAATTAGGAAGGGGGTTAAATTTCTTGGAGGTAGCAGTGCAAGGTTCTACAGATGGTTTGGTGACTTGGTGGAACCGTCGGTCCCAAATCTAATTGATGCAGAAGCCACTAGATCTTACTTATCATTGGAGATGTAGGTCATAGAGGTCTCGGGGTCGTTAGTATTTATAAATGTTTACGACCCTAAAAGGATAGAGGAGAGTCTCAATTTTCTTCAATATCTTAAGGAGATTAGAAATATAAAATGCCACCTCTCCTATATTTCACGGGGAGACTTCAATATGATAACCACCCTATCAAAAAAGAAGGGAGGCCAAAGGTGCATAAACAAGGATTATGAATCCTTTAAAAATTTCATTGATGAAACTAGTATAATTTATACAGAAAAAAACAATGGTAGCTTCACCTGGAGTAATAAACACAAGGGGGGAACATCAAGTTGCATCAAGGTTAGATATATTCTTAATTTTGAAGGATTTTCTGATGAGAGGGCTAGATATGGAAGCCAATCTCCTTCCCTGCGGAGGTTCAGATCACTGGACGATGATATTGATGATTTATATATTTGGTACTTCTAAAAATAGATTTTTTATATTTGAGGCATTCTAGATAGATCATCCCACTTTTATGGAAAATATAAAAAATGGTGGGAGGATTTGATCCTAGTTAGGGGCTCTAAGATGTATATATTGTAGGCCTGATTAGGATACATTAAATCTAAATTAAATTTGTGGAATAAGATGGAATTTTGTAACATATTTAAGGAAAAAAGAGACTTGTAACTGAATATGTAAGCATTACAAACAATACTGATGGAGGAAAGCTATCCAGAGGAAAGGAGAAGGTAGGAGACAAATCTTATGAAGATATGGAAGGAAAGGTGAAGACAAGAAGAAATTTTATGGAGGCAGAAATATCGAGTTCTACAACTCATGGAAGGAGATAAGAACACTAAATTATTTCACTCATCAACAATTGATCATAGGAACTCCAATAAAATCTTGAGGATTAAGGATGATGGGGGGAAATCATATGAAGTGCATCAATATATTGAATAGGTACTGATTCAACATTTCCAAAATATTGTAGAGGAGCCTAAGATAGATAGGATGGAAGACATCCAAAATATAGACAAGCACATTCCAAAGTTGATAATGGAAGACAATAACAAGAATTTAAATAAGCTTGTCTCCATGGAAGATGTGGCCCATGCAGTAAATGAGATGCCAAATGGTAAAGTCATAGGTCTGGATGGTTTTACGATTGAATTATTAAAATCATGTTGGGAAATAGTCAAGAATGATGTATTTGAGGTGGTAGTGGATTCCCATAATTCTGCTACAATGTTGAAGGCTCTAAACTCTACATTTATAACTCTTATACTGAAGGAGGATAAGGCAAGTACCCAACATAACTTTAGACCGACAACTCTTTGTAATGTGTTTTACAATATCATATTAAAAGTGGCAGCCAATAGGATGAAAAAAATTCTTCCATCTCTGATCTCAGAAGAACAATTTGGGTTCATGGAGGGTAGGAAGATCCTCGATAATGTGATACATGCACATGATATTTTCCACTCTTTGAAGAGCTAGAGGAAAGAAAGAATGATATTACAGTTGGATCTTTCAAAGGAGTAAATATTAGTTGGTAATATATGGAGGTAGTTTTGCGATATTTTGGAATCAAAAATAAATTTAGGAAACCCACTTCCTTTAGTAAATGAGTTTTTGACCATCACGGTCAAAATGAATCTACTGAAGCCATCATATCACCTTGTATATGACGGGGTGGGGGGGGGGGTTGGATGATGGTCATCTATAAGCTTCAAAGCCACATCAAGCAAGCTTTTGCCACAACCTGCCATTCCAAATTCAAAGTTGTAGCTAGAGACACAAAAGTTCAAGCGAGCCTAATCCATAACCTGCCATTCGAGATTCAAAGTTGTAGCCAGAGACACAAATTCCCATGAGAATGCCTTTGGTTGGTGGTCAGACTTAAAGCATCTATGCGAGGTTGGGCTTCTCACTCTTCAAATAATTGGGGGCACTTCCTCTAGTAGAAGACTTCAGCTTCTTACCTGTTTTGGAGGAGTTCCAGGAAATGCACTAAGCATTCCTGTTTTGGTGGTCATCCTTAAACCACCTCTTTATGCAAACATTTCATAGAGAAAATTCATCCTATTTATACCATTTTGTATTACTACTCTCTTCTTGGACTCACACATACCCCTTCGGATTAAGGGGGTAATGTTGGACACCTAATCCTTCTAGGGTTAGTGTGGAAGCTCAAGAGACTTAGGGATTTCAAGAGACCCTGGGATATGGAAACCAAGGGTCACCCCAATGTATGATAAATAGGTATCATTGTGAATAATATTGCATCCACACTTCTATTTCCTATATCCTGTGTGTTTACCATACTTGTGTTTGACAAAATGGAACAACTCGATCTTGTTTTCTTCAAGAAGCGAAATGTTCAAGAGAAAATATTATGGAAGTAAGTAGGAAATTAGGAAGGGGGTTTAATTTATTGGAGGTAGCAGTGTAAGGTTCTACAGGTGGTTTGGTGACTTGGTGGAATCTTCGGTCCCAAATCTAATTGACGCAGAAGCCACTAGATCTTACTTATCATTGGAGATGTAGGTCATAGAGGTCCCGTGGTCGTTATTATTTATGAATGTTTAAGACCCTAAAAGGATAGAGGAGAGTCTCAATTTTCTTCAATATCTTAAGGATATTAGAAATATAAAATGCCACCTCTCCTATATTTCAAGGGGAGACTTCAATATGATAACCTCCTTATCAAAAAAGAAGGGAGGCCAAAGGCGCATAAACAAGGATTATGAATCCTTTAAAAATTTCATTGATGAAACTAATATAATTTATACGGAAACAACCAATGGTAGCTTCACCTGGAGTAATAAACACAAAGGGGGGACATCAAGTTGCATCAAGGTTAGATATATTCTTAATTTCGAAGGATTTTCTGATGAGAGGGCTAGATATGGAAGCCAATATCCTCCCCTATGGAGGTTCAGATCACTGGACGATGATATTGATGATTTATATATTTGGTACTTCTAAAAATATATTTTTTATATTTGAGGCATTCTAGATAGATCATCCCACTTTTATGGAAAATATAAAAAATGGTGGGAGGATTTGATCCTAATTAGGGGCTCTAAGATGTATATATTGTAGGCCTGATTAAGATACATTAAATCTAAATTAAATTTGAGGAATAAGATGGAATTTTGTAACATATTTAAGGAAAAAAGAGACTTGTAACTGAATATGTAAGCATTACAAACAATACTGATGGAGGAAAGCTATCCAGAGGAAAGGGGAAGGTAGGAGACAAATATTATGAAGATATGGAAGGAAAGGTGCAGACAAGAAGAAATTTTATGGAGGCAGAAATATCGAGTTCTACAACTCATGGAAGGAGATAAGAACACTAAATTATTTCACTCAACAACAATTGAGCATAGGAACTCCAATAAAATCTTGAGGATTAAGAATGATGGGGGGAAATCATATGAAGTGCATCAAGATATTGAATAGGTACTGATTCAACATTTCCAAAATATTGTAGAGGAGCCTCAGATAGATAGGATGAAAGACATCCAAAATATAGACAAGCGCATTCCAAAGTTGATAATGGAAGACAATAACAAGAATTTAAATAAGATTGTCTGCATGGAAGATGTGGCCCATGCAGTAAATGAGATGCCAAATGGTAAAGTCATAGGTTTGGATGGTTTTATGATTGAATTATTCAAATCGTGTTGGGAAATAGTCAAGAATGATGTATTTGAGGTGGTAGTGGATTCCCATAATTCTGCTACAATCTTGAAGGCTCTAAACTCTACATTTATCACTCTTATACCGAAGGAGGATAAGGCAAGTACTCAACATAAATTTAGACCGACAGCTCTATGTAATGTGTTTTGCAATATCATATTAAAAGTGGCAGCCAATAGGATGAAAAAAATTCTTCCATCTCTGATCTCAGAAGAACAATCCGTGTTCATGGAGGGTAGGAAGATCCTCGATAATGTGATACATGCACATGATATTTCCCACTCTTTGAAGAGCCAGAGGAAGGAAAGAATGATATTAAAGTTGCATCTTTCAAAGGAGTAAATATTAGTTGGGAATATGTGGAGGTAGTTTTACAAGATTTTGGAATCAAAAATAAATTCAGGAAACCCACTTCCTTTAGTAAATGAGTTTTTGACCATCACGGTCAAAATGAATCTACTGAAGTTGATGCTCCTCCATTAGTCTCCCAGAGAAATAAATTCTTCATAAGAGTTTCTACATTGGTACCATATTTTGAAATATCTTCCTCTATCTTCCAAGTAAAGTATTCAACTTGTTGATTCTTCCACTTAATTAAATATTGGTTATATTATGCGCATATGGTTCTTTTCATCAATTTCTGATCAATTAATGCTTCAATCTCTTTAGGAAATTCTTTTGGAAATTGACTCTCCCATCCACCAATTTGATTTTCATCACTAATAGTTGCATCATTTAAAATATTGTCTTCTCCTTTGAAAGTATATAGATCAACTACATTGAATATATGTGAAATTCCAATATCTTGAGGGAGTTCTATTTCATATGCATTGGAGGAAATTTTCCTTAGGATTTTACAAGGACTGATCTTCTTCATTTCGAGTTTATGTATGTTTTCGTTGGAAATATTTCCTTCCTCAAATGTAACATGACTAAGTCACCAAAATGAAATTATTGTTGCCTCCTCTTCATGTCCACCCACTATTTATACTTGTTTCTACTTTCCCGTAGTTGTTGCTTCACTATTTCATGTAACTCTTGCCTACTAATTGAAAATATTCTCTTGCTGCACTTCTAAATTATTGATTACCCAAATTTCTTATTTAATATACACCTCTAGGATGCATTCCATCTACAATTTGAAATGAGATCATACCTGTACTCCTGTTGGATGAGTCATTATAAACAAATTAATCTTTGGTGAGCACTCGATCCCATCGCTTCGGATGATCACTTACCAAACTTATTAGAATATTTCCCAAAAATCGATTTATCAATTTTGTTTGACCATCGGTTTGTGGATGGTATGCTGAACTGAATTTTAATTGGTACCTAGCTTTCTCCATAATGTCCTCCAAAAATGGCCCACAAATTTAGTATCCCTATTTGACACAATATTACAAGGAAATCCATGTAGTCTCACAAATTCTTTGAAAAATAAGTTTGTCACACTTTTTACATCAGTTATTTTGGTACATGGAAAAAAATGTGCCATTTTTCAAAATTTGTCCATAATAACAAAAATAGAGTCATTACCTTGTTGAGTTTGAGGTAACCCAAGAAAAAATTCCATGTTGATTGAATCCCAAGGCTTGTTGGGAATGGGTAATGGTTGATATAGCGTAGTATTTCGGCTTCTTCCTTTTTCTTGCTGCAAAATCTTGTATCTCTCCAAAAATCTCCTTACATTAGATTGCATTTATAGCTAATAGTAAAATAGATTTAATACAATAAAAGTTTTATCAGTTCCAAAATTTCCAGCCAATCCTCAACTATGGTTTTCCTTGTATTAAATTATCTCTCACAGAGAATTTGGGAATATAGAGTCTACTATATTTAAATAATAAACCATCATGGATCATATAATTAAACCACTGTGCTGTATTTGTGCTCATTGGATTTTTACATGCTACATATGCTTTCCTGAAATCAACATAATTCTCATACATCTCTCTAAATTCATCAAATCCTATAACATGAAATTGAAATTCATCTAGAATTAAATTAATCCTACTTAAGAAGTTTGATACTTTATTTGAAGAACCACTGGTGTGCTTAATTACAAAAGTAAAATTTTGTAAAAACTCCACACATTTAGCATGCCTCTCAATAATTTTTGGTTCACTGAAATGCATGATTGTTAGTGAATAAAATAAAATCCTTTATCATTAAGAAATGTTGCCACTTCTTAAATGCCTGCAAAAATACATAAAATTCCCTATCATAGGATGAGTATTTATTCTTGGCTTCATTTAAATTCTCACTGAAATAAGCGATTGGATGCCCTTCTTGGCTCAAAACTACTCTAATAGCATTACCACTGGCATCTTTCTCCACTTGAAATGCTGTTTGAAATTCAGACAACACCAAAATTGGTTGTTTTGTGATTATTTGCTTCAATAATTTAAATTTTTTTCTACTTCTATATTCCACTTAAATGACAAATTAATTTTCTTAATGGTATCAATAATTGGTGCACATTCCGGGTTACATGTTATACATCCTCCCAAATCCTAAATGGGTTTTGCAGAAGATGAGAGAAATTCAGAGGAACTTTCTCTAAGGGAGAGCAGAGGATAAAAGGAAATGGGCACTAGTGGCTTAGAACACAATTTTTAAACCGAAAGATGCGGGAGGCCTTAGTATTTAGAACTCAATGATAATAAACAAATAAACTTGGGAAAAAACTAGGGAAGAGTTGGCTAAAGGGGGGTTCAACACCATGGGAAAAGCTTTGGAGAGAAAAGTATGCTCCCAACTACTCTACAAAGGACCTTGTCTACTTGTCAAGCTCAATTCAAGGGTCAACAATATGGAATTTTTCTTGGAGTAATAGAGAAGAAATACAACATTATTGTTTTTAGGAGATTAGAAATGGAAGGGAAGCCATTTTTTGGGATGATTCCTAGAAAAAACAACCTAAGTTAAATAGGGACAAATGGCACCCTATCCAATTATTTATAGAGAATCATCGTTGCTGAGTCATCAGTTCTGGGATCAAGGACTGGAAAGCAATAAGTGGAGAACGTGGAGCTTAACCATATTTCAGGAGCCAAAATAAAATGACCAAGTGTTTTATGGGTTAGCATAGTAATTAAGTAAGAGACATATCTTATTAACTGAGGATAAAGATCAATTAAGATGGGGAGAAAAAGAAGGAGGAGAATTCAATATTCAAGAAGTGAAATTATATCTTAGCGATGGCTAAAATGGGACATATGACCAAGCGTGGTAAAAATTATGGGCATCTACACATGGCCAAAAATTAAAATTTTCTTGTGGCTGGTGTTGCACTAGGAAGTTCTAACGTGGGATAATCTGCTTAAGAGAGGATATATTGGAGCTTCATGGTGTTGTCTCTGTGAAAATTCAGAAGAAAATCTAAATAATTTGTTAAACATCTACAACTACATGACTGTATTATGGGATTGGATTCCCTCTATCTTAATAAAATAGATCAAATAAAAGATAATATTTAGGAAATGATAAGGAAATGGTCATTTCATTATACAAAAAATGATTTGGTGAACCTCACCTTGGGTTCTGGTACTAGGCTTCATCCTTTAGTCACTGTGGAAGGAAAAAAACATGTAAATATTTCATGGTAGGAAGCTCCCTATAGACCCCCTGGTGGAAGAAATTAGGTGTGAGTTAAATGAAACGATAATTAGTATAGGGCCCAAAACTTTAGAGGAACAAGCATCTCCTCAAGAAGCATGAATTTTAAGGTATCTAGAACTGGAATACTTGAGTATGCAAGTGCACTGAACCAGAGAACACCAAATCCAACTAGACTCGGCGATCTGGTTGCCCCTCCAAGGATTTATCAAGTTGAATTTTAACAATGCATCGAAAGGGAACCCTAATGAATCAAGGGAAAGACGAGCTATACAAGACTGGAAGAGACAAATACGTAGAGACATTTTAATTAATTTGGGCAATGCCTCAAATAATGCAATATAATTCCATGCATTGGAGAAAGGGCTGGAGTTGTTGGCCCGCGAGGGAATTGTGAACACCACTATCGAAGGAGACTAATCGTTAGCTATCCAAGAACCATGAAGTCTTCAGTGTGATGCAAAGATAGGTAATGTAACGATGAACTGACATTTGGCGCAATTAATACAACACATACAACACCACTTGGAGGCCTTGATAACAGTGGAATTCACCCTCGTCCAAAGGTTAGCGAATGCATTGGAGGACAGAGTGGAAAACGAAGGGATATAAAGTACACAAACACTGACAGATGTGGTGTGGGAGGATCTCCTAGAAGGCCAGTTAAAGGAAGAATTTTGAAAGGTAGAAAATGAGATATCTCCATGAAAAGCGAGGAAGACAACGTGGAGGTAGACCTGAATCCTAGAAGAGGTCCACTGGCCCATTCGAATGAATAATACTTAATAATGGAAAGGAAAGTAAGTTTCAATCAAGATGGGAGAGTGGCCACATGTATTCATTGCATAGACATGGTGACAATCAAAGTTGGTGAAGTTGAGATATCCTCCATCATTGTTTGTCATGCAAATCAACTCTTAAATGAGAAGGAGGTGCTCACGACGTGGGAAGGTATGATATCAACATAGGTGGCGTACAAGAGTAGGATAATGGTGATTATTAGTTTGTGCAAACTATTAAGAAGGATGAATGATGGGGAGAGTGACCACAACCACAAATGAAGTAGCAGTAATATCACCGAAAGATTGGAGGAAAAAAAAATGACAAGTGAAAGTACAAAAAAAAAAGCTAGACAAGGTAGGTCAGTGATATTGGCCTTAAATTGGAGCATGGGGACTAGCATACTCGATCTAAGTCTAGGAGTTGAGACGTGGTGGAGTAGAGAGGTTTTGATAGTAATAGAAATGAGGTCGGGAAAATTTCCAGAGCATAGAATGGGTAAAGTTAGATATGCAGGGGGTAGGTTGAGAGGTAGATCCAGAGCAGGCACAAAGGGAGTGATTTTCAACAAGCAGTCACTTGTGGAGATGGCGACGAGGGAAGAAACTGAAACCTATCATGCCACAATTTTGTAGAAAAGTAAATATATTAAAGTGGTATGGGAGAGTGAAGTGTAAACGCAATGAAGTGTCACCTCAGATAACAGAATTAAGGAAGAAGTGGACTGGATTATAGATACTGGGGAAACTAGGATCCGAGTGACTCTATATCATAAAACCCTGAAGACAACATGATGTGTGAAGACTTTGGTAGGAAATTTGTAAGCAGAGCCAACAAAAGAAAGGGCCAAAAGGCATTTGGAGACTGAAAATCATCTAAATGAAATTAACCAGCGCCTGAGTGGAATTGAAGAAGTCCTGAAGGGGTTGATGAACATTGAAAAATGGTAGGATGGTTGCATTGGTGACATGAACACAATGTTCTAAGTTTATCTCAAATACATACATAATTTTGACATTATGCTTGGAGACTTAAAAGGGGAACCTACTTGCATGAGGAAATACAAAGATCGGGAGGTCAGTGGTGCAAGCGTCCAACCAAAGACATCTCTAGAAGCTCTAGCGGAGGTACCTAATGCAGGTCTAGTGGTGACTTCAACCCCTACGAAATGAGGTCTAAGAATGTATATACCTTACTTCAGTTTATTATGGCAGTGACTAGGTCTATAGTCAATATAGTTACAAGTTTAATTACATAGGCTAGTAGTTTTTTTCTTAAGTGTAGGTTTGTAGAATATAGGTATCAGGAATTTTAGGTAGGAAGACCTGTGAAAAGTAATGCTAAGAAAGATAATTTTTTTGAGTTAAGTTTAAGAATTATCAGAAACAAAAAAATATGATGATTTTCCTCGACAAGAGTGGGATTAAGACAATATATTTCTACAACTAGTGTGGTTTCCAATATGGAAGAACAACTGCATTTTTGTATTATTTGTTTACTTAGTAATATAAATTTTCTATACCGACTTACACAAAAAAAAAAAAACATGTAACAAATTCTTAACCATGACTATTCATCCCCAATTTATTGTGGATATTCTTAATCCGTAAATAATATTTGTTGCAATACCACAATTTATCAATATCACATACCTAAAAAACCATAATGCATTTTGTATGACACTTGTTTATATGCCATTTTTTAGTTAATCAATTTAATTAAAAGGGAAGAAAGGGAATAACTACTTTGGAGATAAATTTCGACCTCTGATTTGTGAATAATACTAAGAATATTCTAGAATATTCCAAAGAGGTTATATCCCTACCATCCACCTAATAATTATTTATAATTAATTTAAAATTTTGGAATCCCTAATTCAAAAAAGACAAGCCTCGTAAGTATATATCCGTGTGTATATAACATTAATTAATTTTGTACACAGTGCTTATTATCTGTGAATTACAAGTCCCAAAATTCTCAAATCCTAGCTACAAAGAAACAAATAATTTCCAAAGTTCCTACTGTTTTACCAAAATCAAAAGTGTTATGGACTAGATGGAGTCAACGTGAATTAAAATGCATTGGACCATATCCTACTTTGTTTGTTACTTGAGTTCCTCATCATCTTGTTGATCTCTTACAATTGTCATTTGATTCCATTATGTGTACAAATGGAATATGTACTATCATGTAATATTTGCATGATTTAAACCACAAATAATTGCTATTTCATATAGCCAACTGAAAGAAAAAAAATTGAGCAAGGGTTTACTTTTCAATTGTTGCTTCTTTGGTACCTTAATCTTGAATGATTTTGATAGGATTTCAAAACTATTTAGTCTATGAGCCAAGTTTACCTTAGGAAAAAAAATATGGTAGTATACAAAATAATATAGAGCCCAATTCCAAAGAAGCCACCAATTGTTTCCATAAGCCAGAAACATCCCTTTAATGTCAATTTGGAAGGATTGACATGAAAATATTACTCTTGAAATCAAGGAAACATCTGGGCTTGTCTTTGTAGCAACCCTCCTAGTATATGGACTAGATGGAGTCGATGAGAATTAACGTGCATATATATATTTATATATGGACCATATACTACTTTGTTTGTTACTTGATTTCCTCATCATCTTTTCTTTCTTTTACAATTGTCATTTGGTTCCATTATTTGCACAAATGGAACATGTACCACAATGGCACATTTGCCATGGTCTAAGCCATAAAGCATGGCTAGTTCATAAATCCAACTAAAAGAATCACTTTTTGAATGAGGGTTTACTTTTAAATTTTTGCTTCTTTGGTACCTTAAGCTTGATTTATTTTGATATACTTATGAATCTATTTATTCTATGGGCCAAGTTCACCTTAGGAAGAAAAATATGGTAGTAGACCCAAAAATATAGATCCTAATTCCAAAGAAGCCACCAATTGTTTCCATAATCGATAAGCATCCTTTTAATGTCATTTTGGAAGGATTTACATGAAAATATTAATCTTGAAAGAAATAACACCTATGGGATTTCCTTTGTAGAAACCCTCTTAGTAGTATCCCTTGAGGTATGCCATTACACTTGTGGCTATATTGGGCTAGTATTTAACAATTTTAAGATTTGTTGTTGCCAAAAAATCTAGTAGGATCAGTGAGAGCCCTTACCGGATGAGGGGATAAACCTTATGGAAATAATGTGGAAGGGTTTCCACTGTCAACTCAACAACCTTCATCTTAATCTTTAGTGGGATTTCAACCAAAAGGGAGGATTACCTATATTACCTATATGATATTCTAATACTAGGGGTTCTAGGTGACTTTTTTTTGAAGATATAAGGATGGATAGAGGGCTTGAAAATACCAACGATGACCAAGGTATTCAAAGCTAGGATTCATGTACTCTAAGGTTAGACCAATAGGAAGGCCACTATAAACTAATGTTTTAATAATACTCATTATTAGGGCATGCAATGGCATATAACAACCTAAGAAAAACTTAGCTAAGTGATATTCAACAAGGAAGGAGCAAGGGTTTCTAATAGAAACTAGGGTTGAAATCAATAAAACAAGTTTAGGGTTGTTAGATACATATAAAAATAAATAAAATAGGCAAATTCAACCCTTCTAGGGCTTATAAGGCTAGTTTTTATGCTATATTTTAGTTTTCAAAGGTATATAGAAAAAAATATACAATTTAGGGCCACCTTGAAACAATAAAACATCACTTTATGCACAAATATGTCTCTAAACCCTAACAATCACCCTAACAATATAGGAGAGAGAGATTTAGAGAGGTTTTAAATTGGCTTTATGGTGATCAACACACTTTTAGACCAATTTCTTAACCTAGAAGGGATAATGGAGTCTTAATGGAACAAAGCACCAAGAAAGGACAATGATCGAGTAAGGGGGGATGCTCCAAGGTATCCATTTCTAAAACCCTAGTTATTATTATTGTGAGGGGAAGGATGAATTTAAGGCCCGCACATCGTAGAGTTTCCTTATAGGCTATGAAAATTACAAATTTACACCCAATTTTGAAACAAAGTTTCAACAATGATAAACATTTAGAAATGGCTTAAAAGAAGTTGATTTGAATATGGGAAAACTTTTTATTTCTATGAAAGCTCCCTCATGAGTATTAAAAATGTGTTTAAGGATCGTCTCATTTAATCATTTGTGAAGGGGTTAAAATGTCAAGTTTCATTTGTTTTTTGATGAAGGAATTATGAGTTAATTAGCAATTAAAAATTCATATACAAAAAATTAAATGCATAAACACAACTCACAACAATCACATAAAACAATGAATGATGATGGAGTTCACCCCTCCTGGGCTACATCTCCATGGACCTACTTTAACTAGCTAGGCCCTCTTGGGATTATGAGTCAAAAGTATGATTACAAGAATATGTGATGATCCAATGTATGTTATGACTATTCCATTGGCTTTAGAAGACATGAAAACCCCAAGAATGACTATCCAATCTCTAAATTTGGTTCATAGCTCCTCTAGGTTTGACCTCCAACATCAGTGGCCATGGGCTTGTTTAATATCCAAAGTGATAAAAGCACATTCAGATGTGCTCCAACGCCTCTATAAACTGTACCAATATGTTCAGGCATCAAATACATGAGAAATTGACTATTCACTCACTGAAAATGGCCTTCAACTAATCTGGACATGGCCTTCCCTTCTGGTGGCCCTATGCTTCAAAATTATTCAACATGCCAAAAACACTTGTATATGAGATCCATTGCCTCTGAAACCTATTCCAATGGATTCAAAACATGCCATTTTATTAATAATGACTATCCCTGAGAAAATATTTGTAAAAAATTGACCAAGATAGGCCTCATTAAAGTTTTTCCTAGATTCTGCCTCTAAATCTGGAAACTGCTAGTTAGCTCCACCAAATCTGGAAGTTCTACTGGATTTGGAGATTCCTCCAAAATTTCCTCCAAATTAACTGAATATTAATTAAGTCTTAATTGTGCATTAAGTGAGCACTAATCCACATGTATTTGGGTGCTTAACTAAGGTCATACGGTGAAGGTCTATGAGGAGAAGGGTTGGCCCCTCTCGCTCCTCTGTTGGGATTCGAAAAAACCTTTAATTAAAGTTTATGTGATTTCATTTTCAAGAAAAGACCCTGTGTCGCATTGGTAAAAAAGTGAAGTTTATTTGGGGAGGTCAAGGGGTTGAACCTTGACCTTCTCCCTATGTTCACGTTTTTGCAATATAACGTATTTACATACGCCATTGCATTTTAAAACTCCAAACTTGCGTTATAAAATTTTAACACTTCCACCATACGTATTACACAATATTTATAACCTTTGGATATTCAAACTTTAGCCAACATTTAATTAACATTTTCCATGTAATTAAAACTTTGCCACCATTTAATTAGCATGCAATATATATTTGATATGACAATTTTTGGGTTTTAATTCTGAACTTAAATGTGGAATTTTTAATATAATATAACTTTTTAAATCAGTATAACATATATAAATATATTAATATAATATATGACATTTTAAAATCACACACACACACACACACACACACACACACACACATATTAACTCAAATTTAATATATAAAAAAAATTCCACCACATAAAAATTATGAACCCACATTCAACTTTGGAGGTCATTTGGTAATTTTTACCTTCACAAACCAAACTGGAGAATATAATTGTGCCATTTGTCACAGTCCCATTGGACTAAGAACCGAAGAAGATTCTCTGCATGCTGACTGGACTACCATGTCATCAGCTATACCTATTTTGCAATAATTTTTAAAAAAATTTCCAGTTCTAAACAATGATCAACAGACCATAACACCTTCATCGAAACTCGGTTTTCAAAAAAATGAGGTGCATTATATTCCTTGCAACATGCCGGTTGCTTTGAATTTGGTTTGGTAAAATTATGAGAAATTTGATTTTGGAACTAATTTTTGCCCCTGATCCAGATTGTGATCACTCCTTCCCACTGACATGCTTTTAGACCCACAAAAGCTATTTATCTCATAAGTGTTGAAAACTCTTCTATTTCCCAAGTTCTATCATCTTGATTCTACTTTGATAAATCACTATTACAACCACTTCGGTCACTAACATGCCTTGCTTTGCCTTGCAAAGGGCTTGGCTCTTCAACCACTATTCTCATTTTGTTGTGGACCCAATCCAACAATTGTTGGCTGCTTGCTCATATAACTCTTTTTCTTTACCAAATCGACTCCTCTGTGCCTTCCCATTGAGAATCTTGTTCCTCCTTTGCATAATGAGTTAACTACAAAAAATAGCTTCCAACATCAGTAAAAAAATTAAGAAAATAAATGACCATTATTTTAACTCCACAGTTCCAAATTCCACATCTAGAAGAATGCATTTTCCATATCCTTCTCTTCTTGGCGTCAACACATAAAACGTCTACAATGGATGCAAATGCTTCTTGACATCTTGTCAAATACACATGCAAGAAACATAACTTGACGACATATCCTCTTGCTCCTTCAAAGCAACTATTTTCACATCATGTGAAAATCACCATGTACTCTCACATCTTGGTGTACAAACCATCGACCAAACACAAGTAAAAAAAAAATGCCTCCTCAAACAAATGACTCTCAAGTCAAGCATAAACATGTGTAAACAAAACGAATTTCACATTTCATGAAACACTTCGTCAGCATCTACCTTTCCATCTTTGGAGACAAAATAAACTCTTCTAGGTCGATATAACATGCATGTAAAACAAAATTGACCAACACAAGCCGACACTCATGCATGTGCAAATGATCAACACTCTCAATTTGACAACATACATGTTAAACAAAGCAATTGACCAACACAAGTCAATTACTCATGCATGTTCAAGCACAATGAAACCATCAAAATTCCACTTTTCATACACACAAACTCTCAGGCATGTATACAATTATTTAACTCTCTCACAAGTACAATAATAAGTATAAGAAATCCATTCATATGTACATGTACTTAAGCTGAAATGAACAAATTTTGATGCAATAAAGTGAGTCAACATACTCCACTTTCAATCACCTTCTTGGCGTAAACATGCAACATGCATTCCATTGGCAAAGAAATGCATCAACATCAAAAGACATGCAAAGTCTTAATTGGATAAGAAATTTTACCATCTCTTACCAAACCATTTCAATGGTGCTTCTTTCAGCAGCACATATCATCATGCAAATCATCTTGACTGACATCGATTATGGAATCTTCTTTTCCATTCTTGCCATTCTCTTTCTCCACCTTCTTCAAATGTCATGGATGACTTACTGCATACAAAGTCCAACACTTGTCTACAATATGACCTTGCTTATGGCAATGAGTACAAAAAAATTGTCTCTTCTTTTCAGCATGGTTTGCTTTATCTTTGGCTTCCTGCCTCCTTTGATTTAAAATTTTCCTGTGCATGGCTATCTTCTTCCAACACCTTGAAACATTATGGTTATCCAAACCACAAAAGGAACATGCAATTTTTCTCCAAATATTATGTGAGAACTTTCCATGTTTATCATAATAAAAAGAAACTTGATTAAAAGCATATTTATACCTTGAACATTCACCTTTGTTGCCTTCTTGAGGAGGTGAATTTGATGAGGTAGTGGCTCTCTTGAGAATACCAACAATGCATTCAAAGACTTTAGAGCTTTCAACACCCTCTTATTCGCCATTCTCATTAATTGCATGCTCATGAGCACAATATTGAAAAGTGGGTGTATAACTTTTGCATTCCTCATGAACACAATATTCACAAGCTTGAGGTAATGAACATGAAATGAAAGTCCTTCTTGGAGCACCTTCATGTGCCTACTTGGCTTTAGAGATTTCTCACTACAAGGAAAAGACCCTCTAGCGGAGGTTATAAATGAGGTTTTTAGTGTTATAAAATTGGCCAAAATTGTCAAAAAAAAATTTGCTACAACATCCGTTTATGGTTATGGAGGTTTTGGCGGAGCTTTTAACAAAAATTCAACACAACTAAAAAAATTGGGCGGCCGGAGGTTATTACAGATGTTTTTTTCATTGGTGCGCTACTACGGTTTCAATGCACTGATGCGTGCCATCTAGACGGTGGCCCTAGGGCAGTCGAAGGTTCCTGCACGGGCCGTCATGGTATAAAACTGCACTGGGCGCAATGTTGGTGATACAACGCATGGGGCTGTACCAATTGGTCTTGAGATTTTTGCGGTGCCCATAGGTCTGGTACGTAGACTTATAGAAACGCACCGGTGCGCCGTATTAGACAAACACACTGATATTTATAATTGGTGTTGATATTTGTGTGGTGCCCATACGTCATACAAATGCATTGGTGCATAGTCTCACATAAAAGCACCAATGTGCAGTATCGCACAAATGCACCAAGATTTTTAATTGGTTTTGGTATTTGTGCGGTGCCCATAGGTCGTAGAAACGCACTAGTGCACTATAGCATACAAACGCATCGGTGTATAGTAACTGACACGCGCCGGTGTTAATTTTGTATTTTTTTAGAAACATCGACCTATGACAACGAAATTATTATGATTTTTCTAAATTCATTATTCATCAAAAGTTGACACATCTTATAAAAATATTCATATTAATTAAATTTTTATTAATGCATTTGAATGTGATGTTTGGATTAATTTTTTATATCATATCATAATTATTGCGATTTTTTAAAATTCATTGTTCATCAAAAGTCGACACATATATATCTTATAGCAGTATTCATATGAATTACATTTTTATTGGTGTATTTGAGAACGACAATGGAGAACGCAATAGCGACAATGGGGAACAAAATAGAATAAATTATATATATATATATATATATATATATATATATATATATATAAGACAACCTTTTTCATACAAAATGGGACAGTTATTGGTATCCCTTTGTCTTTCAATTGGGACACTATGTCCATTGCATTAAACTAAATGTATGATTTCACAAACAAATATTTCAAAAAATACAATGCCTTGCTTTGATATCCAAACATAGTGATCATCATTCTTCGCTTGAACTACTGTCACTGCTAGAGCTACTTCCATGACTTGGGTTATATTGAGGAATGTTTTGTTCAAGGTGTTGATTGCTTTCTTCTTCTTCACCTTCCATCTACAAACATAAAAATAAACTGAAATGAGTGTATATACATTAGTGAGAATAATGAAAATTGCAATATTAAATAATATACATCAATGTAAATCGAAAAGAAAAATGACGTATCATAGCAACAATTGACTCATAAACTATACACATTATTTCAAAACCATGTACCATGCCATCTTTCAAAATTTCATTTGTTGGCACAATTCCATACTTTTTTTCCTGCAAGTTTTATACCCCATAACAAATCATATATTTAATATAAAAGATTTTTTTGTTCTATTAATTATAGATGGAGCTAAGTAAAACAAGATCGATAGATGCTTACAAATTCCACAATTAATTTCTGGTATGCCAACATATACTCACAACCCATATTTAACCCAATTTCAATCATTTCGTTTGCTGGTTCTTCTTTGTATGTTAGCATTTGTTTGAAGACATTCAATGATGATTTTTGTAAAACAACATAAAAGATACAAAAATGAAATATAGTTAAGTTGTTAAAAGGAAGTAACAATTACTCACAAACTTAGGTATCAACGCTTTTCTTCTTTGTCTTCCTGTTTTATGTGTTGAATGGGTTCCACTTTCTTTTCTTTTTTGCAAGAAAATTCTTGAAAATTGATATTTAATGCTAATTTTTTTATTTATTGTACCTAATGATTGAAAAATTCAAAGATTACATATTACATTTGAAGCATGTTCTTGTTGAGATGACTCCTCCTGCAATGGAATTTTGTCCATTTCTTTGACCATCTCCTTGTACACCTTTTTGGACATTCCTACTGGCATATTTTTGATATCAACTCATTCATCTTTTGAGATTTTCATAATCTTCCTGAAAATGTAACATGACAATAAACTATTTAATTTTTATATTGATATATGAAAAGTAAATATAACAAAAGTGATATTTATAAATAATTCTAGACAAACCTTTAAAGGAATATTACTTTTTCATTCCTTCTTTTTTGTTGTTGTACGTTTTTGCTATTAAAAGTATGACATGTCTCATTGATCAATTCTCTGGAAACTCTTCCTATAGTTTAGATAAAATTTGGTTCTTGGAATCATTGGATTGGTTTTTGTATTATAAGTGGAATGAACGTTTATACATTCGTTCCACTAGATCCCTCAAACTTTTGTAAAAGTTTTTCCCCCTTTTGTTAACCGCCAACACCACTCTAGATTAGCTAAGGAGCAATTCATTTTCATTCGCATGTTCTATTTTCTTTTCTTTTCTTAGAACAACATTCCTTTTTTGAGTTGTTGGTCCCTGTAGAACATTAAACAGATGTGAATTAATAGATTGTTTGAAACACGTTATCTAATAATATTAAGTATATTATTAATGAAAATTAAAAAAAAGAAACTCATAATTGATCAATAGTATTGTTTCATTCACCTTATTCATCCTTTTGCAATTTTTCCATCAAGTTTTTACGCTCTTCTGGTCTTATATCAGAAATAATATTATCGATATTCATCATTTTGTGGCTCTTCATGATACAAAGTAAACAATACATATTAGTTAAACTTACATATAGTTCAAAAATAATATTTTTTGTAAAGAATTTACAAAGAACTTGCCTTTTTCTCTTTTCTTGATGTGTTATCAGTATTTTTGTTACTTGATCTCTTGTCAGTCATTTCTTTATCAATATGAAACCTGTACCATATCATTCATTAATATATTTATAAATAAATTGTCAAATTTTCAGGTAAAAAATAAATTTCAAGAAACGGGTGCGCCTTTCATGTTGTACGCACCGACATCAGTATGTGGGGTATTATAAATGCACCACACAAATAGTATAATAGACCGTACGATGCTATCCTCATAACATAGCGCACCGGTGCCCTATTTTAGATATATCGCATTGATTAAAAAAATGTTTTTAAATATTTTATTACATAGTACTTGCGCGGTGCGCTGTATAATACAGTGCATCGGTGCACTAGGTTACGTAAGGTGCACCAATAAAAAAAAATCCATTTTTTTCAAAAATTCACACAAGGGCCGACATGGATTGGGATTCGACTATGCAAGTCATTATGTGGGTTGTATTTCAATCTAAAATGAAAAGACCTAATTCTGAAATCACATAAATAGGGAGAAGAAAGGGCAGAAACTAAAAAAATGAAGGGTTTAGGGTAAAAATGGATAAAACTGCAGAAAAAGTAAAAAAATCAAATTTAATCACAATATCGTTTGAAATTCTATGCTACAGGTTTTGAATCACCAGAGGTTTGGATTCTGATTGTCTAAATACTTCTGTTCGAATGTATTTTGCTGCTCCATAGTTCTCTCATGCTGTCTTGCTCTAGGTATGTCTCCTGCAAATATTTGGCTGAAAATTTTAGCAAAAATAGGGAAATAATGAAAAATGTTTAGTATTTAAAGAATTTTTTTATGAAATTAGATTTTCTAAAATATTTTTCTGCCCATTTTTCAATTTTCCACTTTTTTTCACTGAAATAAAATAGAGTTGCACTTTTTTTATTTGCATTTATTCGTCACTGGTGTGTCACTTAATAAAATCGCACCGGTGCGTCCATTGATAACACGACACCTGTGCATAGTAACTAAAACGCACCGGTGCGTAGTAACTAGAATGCACCGATGTAGTTATCTGTACATTAGCACCAATTTGCGGTTGAGGCACCGAAATTACTTTTACGTGTGTACACCAAAATTAGACATGTTGGAAATGTACATTTTGCTGTGAAAATATTTGGGCCATTTCTTTTCAAAACTACACCTCTTCTTCTTTCAGAAAAATAAACTTGAACCTTTCCAGAACCTGCAACAAGAAAATGTGCCCCATGATCTACTTGCTGACCCATGATCTCCTTGCTCATTTGTAAGTTCCTCCTCCATCTTGGCATCCAATTTCCTCTTTTCTCCTTTGTGCTTTCTATCTTGATCTTAAAAAAATTAATACAATCTCTGTTTTACGAGAAACTGACCTTGAATGTTCTAGGAGAAATGAAAACGAGTCCTTCATTATGTATTTGTTAGCAGAAGAAGACTAATTTTCGACTAGATGATGCAGTTATTAAATTTGGAGGCAATGGTTTCCCGTAGAAAATGAGTATAGGGTTGAGCAGAGGAGGGACATTGAAAAATGGGCTATTACATTAGCTTTTCCAATGGGAAACCGATTTGCAAGTGGAAATATGGTAGCTGCAGGTATCTATGCTTTTCTTCCTACATAAATGGTCACTGGATTTCCATTTATAATACAAGCAGGCCTTTTACTGGTTCAATCCAGAGAGAGCATCATTTTCAATAACAAATGGAATCAGAGAATCCTTAAGTGTATCTCGTTCGCATTTTGTTCGATATTTCGTTCTTTGATAAGTGCTAATTCACCTATACTTTCAAAAATTTGGATTTTTGGGTACCTTCCATGTGATATTCCTCGTTATCCATAGGACCACAACTCATCCAGGTTAGAGATGCCATTCAGGTTCAATTGAAAGCTGAAGATGTCATTTTATGCGACGTCAGCTTTGCCAGTAAAAGTTTATGTAAGCCAACTGAAGCTCGAACAATACTCCCAGCTGATTTTAAAAGCATTTTGTAGAATCTTTGCCTTCATGGGACCTACCATCCCGATCAACAACATCAATTGATATTTCTCTGCTGTCCTTAAAAGAATGAGAGTCCTTCCATTCATGGTGGCTCTTGGCTTTATCAACTGCCTCGATTGATCTTTCTCTACTGTCCAATCTTTCCCTGCCATTCTTTTAAGAATTAGAATCATTACCTTCATGTGATCTCTTAGCCTGTTCAAGAGACTCGATTGATCTTTCTCTGACATCCCTTAGCGAATAGGACTCCTTTCTTTCGAAGGACCGTTTCACCTTGCTAGCTGCTAGAGCATTGACAGGTATTTCTCTACCATCAACTCTGCTCTCCCTTTCTCCATCATGAGACCTCTTAACCCTATTGCCGACCTCAACCGAATGCTCTCTGCCAGTCTCAACTAAGCTTTCTCAACCACCCTTCTCATATTTTTCATAAAACTTTTCTCCTTTTTTTCTCTGTCGAGCTCTATAACCGTCTGCATCCCTGTAAGCATCTTTGTCCTTCTTTCTGTTTGAATCACTCATTTTCTCTGCTATAAAATTCTCGAACCCTTGCCTTTTCAAACCCTCATCTCCTCAGAAAAATTCTTTTCTGCGATTCGAACCCTGCGCTGCTCCAATACTGCACTTTACATAATAAATTTTCCTTCTTAGAAAATATATTTCAATGACATACCTGGTTCGCACAGGGTTTTATTTAACCCTGTTCCGATCCACAGGGTTTTATAGGTGCACCGGTGTGGTTTCGTAAGATAGTGGTTTATGTTTTGGAGCAGTGTTTTATGACGCACCGGTACGGAAGAGTTGTGAAACATCGATGCGCTACAGTACTAAGACGCACCAGTGCGGGTTATGATGATAAGCGCACTGGACGAAAAACCAGGAATCTCCGCTAGAAATGGCGTACTATATAAAGTTATTTTTCTTTGGTATGTAAGATCATAATAAAATAATGGTAATTATAAAGTACATGAATTTATTTGCATTATTTTCTAAACTTTATTATGTTGCAAAAATTCATATTATTCTCGATTTACTATTTTACAATTATTTACAAATTTACAAATTTAAAAATTTTAATAAAATCATTTCACATTAATACAATTAAAATTTTACAAATGTTTTATATAAAATTACAATTAAAATTACAATTATAATTAGAAATATAATTAAAATTACAATTACAATTTTACAATTTCACATACAATTACGATTAGAATTAAAATTACAATTTTAGATATTTTTTTTAATTTTTTAATTTTTTTATTATTTTTTTCTGAATAAGTCTAATTTCTATTTATATAACATAAAAGTACAAAACTGCCACAGTTTCAGCTGAGTGAGCCTGAAAGCTGGGCTTGATCGTCAAAAAATGCATGGTTTCGGACTGCCCACAAAGGGGAAACCAGTCCCTTAGAAGCTTGTCTTGCCGCCCTCACAGGGGAAACTGGCGTTGAGTTCAGATAATTTAACCATATAGACAAAAATTGACCTATGAAAATAACATTCTGCTCTTTCAGCAAAGGAAAATTAAACAGAAAAACAAAAACCAACCCATGAAACCTGGGCTTCAGAACTCTGTTCCAGCATAAGTTGTCGTGGTTACTTGTCATTAGCAAGAGAGGGAGGTTCCTCCACAATGCGGCATCTGTATTCATTGCTGCTGCCATCTTCATCTTTAGTGGTTGCACAGGTGGCTTTGCCGGCAACCTCCTTCACCTGTTCCTGATGCATGTCAGCGCGTTCCATTGCCAGCGGCTCCCTTGTATCCTTAGCAGCGTAGTTATGCAGAGGGGACTGATGAGTGGGAGCAACAGGGGGGTTGAAGCCAGCAGCTTCCTCCTAAAGGGTGACGATGATGTAGGCGGTGATTACAGGCTTGTCCATGGTGCATTCAAATCGAAATTCAGCTCTTTGGGAGGTTCGGTGGAGGGGAATGTGAGCAGATGGAGTGGAGATAGGGGAAACAAAGGTTTGGGTGACTAGCTGCAAAGGAGACACTGCATGGTGAGGCTGGGAGCCCTGGGTGGAATGCGCTTGCCCAGCAAGGCGGGCTCTACCTCTTTGGCTTCTGGTTTCCAGATAATGGCCACAAGAGAAATCCTCAGAGGAAGAGTCAGTGTTGGGGGAGGACTGGGAGTGAGTAGCTCAGCCCCTGCTACTGCCGCAGCGGCTTCTCATCCTATGACGGAGCTGAGGCATGTTGGCAGTGGAGCGCGGGCTATGTCGACTGAGATGCGGACGGGAATGACACTGACCAAATAAGAAAGGCGTGGCAAGATGAGCACAGGATCGAGACTTCGTGCAGCAAAGCGCGCTCTAAGAGAAGTGAAAGTCCAGCAGAGTTTCAATGCAGAAGAGCAGCAAACAATGTCTCCCTGTGTGCGTTTAAGCACTTGGCTCAGCACAAGCAGGAGGACAGGAGCTACTTTGCAGAGCAAGAGACCTGCAAATAGAGTGGGCATGAATCAAGTTTTCGTATTTGAATGCCATTAAAAACCAGAGGGGCGGCACGAAATGGTGGTGGAGCGTATTGAAGCTGAAAATGGTGAGCAGGCTGGCCACATTTAATGTGTAGTAAGTGCCTCTATGGGTGGCCATATGGCCACCCCACGTGGTCGCCATTGGGATTCTCCACGGGACGAACGTCCCATCTGCATCAATGAGCATCCGCATCCGGAATACAATTTTAGAATTTTACATACAATTACAATTACAATTAAAATTTTACAATTAAAATCATTTCATAGTAATACAATTAAAATTTTACAAATATTTTACATACAATTAGAATTAGAATTAGAATTACATTTATAATTACAATTACAATTTTACAAATATTTTGCATACAATTAAAATTTTATAATTTTACGTACAATTGGAATTAGAATTACAATTTTACAATTTTTCATATATACAATTACAATTAAAATTAAAATTACAATCATCTCACAATAAATTAAATATTACATTTACAATTAAAATTTTAAATTAAATATTTTATATTTAAAATTACAATTACAAATACAAATACAATTTTACAATTTTACATACAATTTCAATTACAATCACGACATAATATTTAATAACTATCATGGTCATTTAATATTAAATTAATTAATTAATAAACATCACGATCATGAATAATCGTACAAACATCATATTTGACTAGAAAACACATTCAAATTGGCTAACATCATCGTGATCATGATCACCTAACAAAATACAATTAACATTGTATAACATCATCACAACACAAACATCAAATATACATCTCATGTCAAATAACTCATGCTATCACATACACATATATCTGCAATTTTCACATTAAATGAACATATCTAACATGACCTAACAATATATACATCATGATCATCACCAACATGTAAATTAAGTACAACTGCAAAATGAACATAAAATACATAGACCATATATATATATATATATATATATATATATATATATATATAGATATATAATTTTATAAATTTACAACTGTAATATAAATGTCATGGATCTGCTGGTGGTACAACATCAATAACAGTACTAGTCGAGGCCCGCTCAGTCAATGGTTCAGCCTTGACAGTCGATGGTCCAACTTGCTCATGATCATGAGCAATCAGTGGATGCTGCAGACTGCTAACTGGACGTGGATGATGGTCCAAACTCATCTCCATGATGACTAATGCTAGATGCTAGTGGAGGCTTCTCATCTAGCGCGACACGAGGTGATTGATCATGTGATAATGAGTAGCTACTCGCAGACTGTCGATCACGTGCAGCATCTCAACCATACCTATAACGTGCAATGGTCCTCCTCAGCTGCGTAACTAAGGTTGTAGCTCCTACGGCATGCCACCATGCCACATCAGTCTGTACATGTCACACAACATGCCTCTCCACATATGTAACAACCTACCATTGACTTGTATGTCTCTCATATGAGTGGGCCTGATGCCCTCCTCAAAAATCAATGCAGTGACTTGGTCGCCCAACTCCATCATGTATCTAGTATCAAGTTGACTGTGCCTAGAAAAAGGTGGTACTAGTGCACTAGCAAGAGCAGGTCTCTCTACACTAGCCTCTTGATGATCCTCGACATTTGGCATGCCCTAATCGTCATCAGGATCCACACCTGGATCATGGTGGTGCCGATATGTCCTCGCCATCAAAAGACCCAATGTATGAAAAATATATACAAGTACAGAACAATAATTAGATAATTTCATTACATAATTTAATAAAAACAAGTTAAAGAACATGTTAGAATAAATTTAAATAAAACAGTAATATTACCTCTATCATCTGGAAGTTCATCATCTGTGAAGAGGATGTTGGCATACCCTTTCCAATCCGATCCAGCATAAGGACAAGGGACCATAATGAAGGGATGCAACTCGTCAACACTGGCTAGCAACTCCAGTGCATCATGCGATATCCTTGCTAGAAACATAATGTCACCCCTCTTGGGCATCATCTGCCCCCACATGTTCATCCATGCCTCGAAAATTAGCCTACAAGGCTGTCGAACAAAAGTAGGCCTCGTCTTTGGAAACCTCTCCAAAAATAAACAAAAAAGCTCTGAAGCAAAAGGGAAGTTGACCCTCCCTTGTGCATGAGCACAACATCTATCTAAGGTTGTACAAAACTACCACAAAAAAATGGCAGACAACCTGACAAGTCGTGGCTCCTGTACTAAATAATCAACATAATACAGAAGCGAGCAACTAATGCGTTGCCCGTCACTGGTGTTGTGTGAAATGGTCGAAATTAGAAGTGAGAGGCACTACACCTCCTCACTACCAAATGCACCAATACGTAACTGACCTCCAATGACCTGAAAATATGAAGAAGACAATACATTTGCTCCAATGTATCTCTGGGAGTACACTAACTGACTCCCTGCTACACAGCCAGCTGGAACCTCTGGGAACGAGGGAAAATCCACCTCTCTCCTCGATAGCCTTGTAATTAAATACATATCCTCCTCAGTGGGCGTGTACCACTGGTTATGAATAAATTGGAAAGCCTATCAGCGGGCATTCCACCTATGGATAAGATGTCTCCAAAACACACCATAGCCCTTTAGTGAAGTAGCCTCCTCATAGAACTTGAGGAGGCCTACCTGCCTTAGGAGCCCTTGGGTAGCTGTTGTAATAGGGCAAGGGTATGCATCTCTCTCCCTCTCTCGTGCCTCCCATAGATGAACCATGTCATACTGCTTTGCCTATTGTTGTTGTTGTTACCCCCTCTTCTCTCTAAATGATTGACATATTAAATAATTTTTTTTTTATTAAATGAGATATTTATTTAGGAATATACATATATAAATTTTTTTGAAAAAAAAACAGTCGGTGTGCCACAAAAAATAGTCATGCACTGGTTTTGGTGTGTCTTTTGTTTGTCGCACACCAGGGGCGGTGCCCCAAATGACATTCAATGCACCGTAGGCAGTGCACTTGAAAATTTTCAGAGCACCGTTAACTATGTATGGTGTCAGGTGTGTGGTGCGCTGACTAAAATCTACGCCCTAGCACCTATAATTCTATCTGCACACTGGCCTCCTGACTAATTACATAGTCAATGGTGTGGTATCTTACTAGGTCACACCGTTGACCCTGTCGGAATGCCGAATGCAGTGCACTGACAAAAACTGAGGCAAATATTTCCGTCAATGCACCGCGTTGCTGCTATTCCACATGGTCAATGATGCGGTAGGAACAATGACCGCACCACACTTTTTTTTTTTTAATTTTAAAATAACACGGTGTGCCTTTCATTACCACCCTGGAAACAGTGCATATACCATTAGCACCGGTTGTGGTGCGGCCTTTAAATTTTGTAGGCAACATTGCTTACCAGTGGTAGCCGAACAACTCAAGCGCACCACCTAACAATTTTTTTTCTCCTTTTAAATGGTTAATTTTAAGGTTAATTGAAATTATAATCCACTAAAAATCTTAATTATGGAAAAAAAAGAAAAATACTTGTACATTTGGCCGTCGAGGAGGCATGTTGGCTGTAGAATTTGCAAAATAAAATTTTCCCACTGTTTTGAAAAATTCAAGCTGGAGATTGGTGGGAAATGTACAACAACAGTGCATGCAATGGGTGCAATGGGGGCACCAATGTCAAGGCGAGTTAGACAAGGATAAATTTCACCTGTGCTTGAGAGATCTGGAGCACTGAGAAAAGTGAAAAATGCGGTTTGCCATAATTTTTTTTTAATTTAGCCCTATTCTAGTGCGCGTGGTTTTATAGGCGCACCGGTGCGGTTTATTAATACCACACTGGCTCGTTTCTATTTTGGCACGGTGTTTTATGGTGCACCTGTGCAGAAGAGTTGTAAAGAACTGATGCTCTACAATAATACGAGGCGCCGGACGGGTGTGTACGGAGCTCATGGAGTCTGGCGTGCCAATTTTTTGTGCTCATCGAGCGGAAAACATCCACAAAACTCTCCGCCCGCCAACCTCGTCTAGTAACCTCTGCTAGAAACGGATGTATGGGGTGTTTTTATAAGGGGTTCCTAAAAACCATCTGCTATAGGGTCTTTTCCTTGTAGTGTCTCCATCATGTTGTCCATAACCAAGACCCAAATACTTAGGCCTTTCTTTAACAACAATTGGATAAACTATGCCTTATGCATGTTTGCCCAATCCTTTACCTTCATAGCCCATCTTCAAAAATAATTTGGACCCTATTCCTCTAGTGTGTCTTTCAAAAGCACCTACACATTCATATTGAGAGAAAATTGAAGATAAAATTGAATTGCATACCTCTTTTTCAAGCACATGCTTGGCTAAGGCTTCCTTGGCAACATGGAGTTGAGTCTCCATCTCATGCATCCTTTCAAGAAGCTCTTGCTTCTCCTCCTTCATGGAAATCAACTGCTCTTGAAGTTTAAAGCTCGCCCTTTTATCTTCATATTTCTCTTGCATCCTATCAATCATGATGTAGAGTTTCTACAACAACTCTTTATCAAAGAGTTTTTGTAAGAAAGATGAACTTGAAACATGCCTTAATGAAGCTGCCATCACACATGAAATGCATACAAAGCTTCTTTTCTGTGATTTGAGAATTTGAATTCTCAATTTTGATCTTCTCCTTCACACATAAACTTGGAAAACTATTAAATTCTCCTTGCACGAATTCAACAACCAATAGCTATAGAAGACTTTAGATAATCTTGGCTAAAATGAGCTAAATTTTTTCTCTGATACCAACTTGATTTGAATATGGGCAAACTTTGTATTGCTATGCAAGCTCCCTCATTAGTATTAAAAATGTGTTTAAGGATCGTCTCATTTAACCATTTGTGAAGGGGTTAAAATGTCAAGTTTCATGTGTTTTTTGATGAAGTATGAGTTAATTAACAATTAAAAAATCATATACATAAAATGAAATGAAAAAAAATAACTCACAACAATCACATAACATAATGGATGATGATGGAGTTCACCCGTCCTGGGCTACATCTCCATGGACCTGCTTTAACTAGCTAGTACCTCTTGGGAGTATGAGTCAAAAGTATTATTACAAGCATCTGTGATGCTCCAATGGAATTTATGACTATTCCATTGCCTTCAAAAGACATGAAAACCTTAAAAATGACTATCCAATCTCTGAATTTCGTTCACAGCTCCTCTAGGCTTGACCTCCAGCATCGATGGTCATGGGCTTGTTTAATCTCCAAAGTGACAAACACACCTTCAAATTTTCTCGAACACCTCTATAAACTATACCAATATGTTCATAGCATCAAATGCATAAAAAATTGGCTATTCACTCACCGAAAATGGCCTTCAGCTGATCTGGGCATGGCCTTCCCTTCGAGTGGCCCCAAGCTTCAAAATTATTCAACATGGAAAAAACACTTGTAGATGAGCTCCATTGCCTCTGAAACATGTTCCAATGGATTCAGAGCATGCCAATATACTAATAATGACTATCCTTAAGCAAAAATTGATCTAAAATTGACCAAGATAGACCTCATTAATTTTTTCCCTAGATTCTGCTTCTAAATCTGGAAAACTGCCAGTTAGCTCCACCAAATATGGAAGTCCTGCCGGATTTGGAGATTCCTCCAAAATTTATGCAAAGTTAACTGAAAATTAATTAAGGCTTAACTATGCATTAAGTGCATACTAATCCAAACTTAGCTGGGCGCTTAACCAAGGTCATATAGTGAGGTTCTATGAGGAAGAAGGTTGCCCCCTCCCGCTCCTTAGTTGAGATCCGAAACAACTTTTAATTAAAGTTTTTGTACCTTCATTTTCAAGAAAAGAACCTATGGTGCCTTGATAAAAAAGTGAGGCATATTGGTGAAGGTCAAGGAGGTCAAGGGGTCGAAACCTGACCTCTCCCCATGTGCCCATTTTTGCAACATAACGTATTTACATACGCCATCGCATTTTAAAACTCCAAACTTAGGCTATAAAACTTTAACACTTCCACTATACGTATTACACAATGTTAATTAACATTTGGATATTCATTAGGGGAATTTTGAGGTCTAAAATGGGCCTCCTAAGGAAATAATAAAATAATAGCTAAACTAATCAAATAATATTTATGAATTTGCAATTGACTTTTTGCACCAAAATCCATATAACCATGGTTAAATTCAATTGAAAAGTTGTACCAAAATAAAATTAATAAATTTTTTGTATTGATGTGACTATAAATTTGAATGATATTTTCAAGAAAAATTCATTGGCATTGCACAACTAATGCATTTGTACTTTGTATTTAAATAACTTAAAATAAAATATAAATATAAATTCATAAATTATTAATTATAGAATATACTATTAATTAAAATTTATTCAAAAAGTGTGAAATGAAAATAATAATATTTTATTCAAAAAACTATGAAATAACATTTATTATGCGTACTTGAATTTATGAATTTAAAAGTACTTAGAGCACTACCATGGTTAACCATGAGTTTTTATCCACCATTGAGAATGTGACAAGTAAATACCTTTAACTCAAGCAATGCCACCTCAACCATTAGGGATGTTGTCATCCCCTAAAATGTGATTGGTTCCCATAAAGTGAATTTTGATTGTACATTTTCGTTAGGAGGCCCATTTTAGACCTCAAAATTCCCCTAATGTGAACTTTGGTTATATGGTAAGGTTTGAATGTTTATTGGAACTTTAGCAATCGTTTAATTAACCAACCACCATTTAATTAACATGCAACGTATATTTGATATGACACTTTTTGGGTTTTAATTTTTAATTTAAATGTGGAATTTTTAATATAATATAAAGTTTTAAATATATATATATATATATATATATATATATATATATATATATATATATATACGACATAAAAATTATGAATCGAAATTTAACCTTGGAGGATATTGGGCAATTTTTACCTTCACAAACCAAACTGGCAAATTAAATTGTGCCACTTGTCATGGTCCCATTGGACTAAAAACTAAATAATATTCTCTGCATGTTGACTAGAATGCCATGTCATAAGCTGTACCTGTTCTGCAATAATTTTTAAAAAATTTGCCAGTTCTAAACGACGATCAACAAACCATAACTCCTTCATCCGAGCTCGGTTTTCAAAAAAATGAGTTGCGTTGAATTCCTTAATATGAACCGGTCACTTTGAATATAGTGTGGTGCAATTCTGAGCACTTTCATTTTTGAGCTAATTTTTACCCCTGATCCAGATTCTTATCAGAAACCCTACTTAAAACATAAAATCATACAAAATATAAATGATCACAGTAAACTTACAAAATATTCCACAATATCATTTCTTTCAATCCCAGAAAAATGTTTGTTGATGTTTTGGGTAGCATTGGGAGTATTCTCACGTATGGGGCAAGTGGGATAAGTGATGAGTATTTGCTCCCATAAACCCATGGCATTGCACCCTTTGGAAAAGTATACATATAAGGGTGACTGATTCATCCTTTTGGTTAAAAAGGGAGCATATCTTAGAGGAGAATGATGAGTAGGTGTGATGTAGGAGGATCATAATAAAATGTGTATTAAATTTACAAAATCTAAGAAATTTTTAGGGAATTCTAGATTTTATAGATTTATAGAAAGTACTAGGTTATGTAAAGTCTAGAAACTATTTTTTAAAGAAAAAAATATGATAGGTTCCTAAAATCAATAGGATTTCTCTCAATTTCCTCCAAATATATAGAAGAAAACAATCTTAGGAAATTCTAGATCTTTCATTCTCCAAGTATAAATAGGAATGTAATAATTTGTTGGAAATGAAGAAATGTTTTGAGCCTTTAGTAAAATAAAATTCAAGTGTTTATTTGGTTTTCTATGAGTTGGGTTCTCTCTACCATCAATTTTTATATTAGAGCCTTGGTGAGAAGTGTGAGACCTATGGAATAGCTCGTTCCCATTATGGATTCATGAAGCTAAGTTATGTGCAACAAAGTTGTAAAGCTGGTTGAGCCCATGAATTTCATAAAGAATGGAACATCATGGCATTGTATATATTGTGGTGTGAGACCTGCAGTATATGCTACAAATTGTTGCATGCGATCTCAAAATTTGGTGGGATCTCTAATGTTTGTTGAATTGCACATGGAGTAACTTTTGAAGCATGCCACGTTGGAAAAATGGAAACTAGAACATCATGTAATGTTGGAACATTGGAACACTATGTGCATCAGTCTATCATATTCCCATTATTCAGAGGAGAAACACTATAGTGTGAAAGTACATACTGAATGAGATTACGTAGAGTTTGGATGTTGGATGTTGCATGGATTTTGTTGTATCCACACCTATGCATGGAATGGATTTATGTTGAAAGGGGAAGATTACATGAAGTTACATCTTTTTATGACTCATAAAGCTTTCCATTTCAATTTATAAAGGGCTAAAATGGAATGTAATAATTTATGTGAGGGATTTAGTGGAAAAGAGTTTTGTAAGGAGATATAAAAGAATTTTTAAAATATTGAAGGATTAAAGATATTAAAGGAATACTTTGTCTTTATTTTCCTTTATCTAAAATAAGGGAAAATAATAATAATCAAAAGTAATTGTTTGTATGCTATTTAAAAAATGCCACATAGGGCTAGAGGAGTTCGGGGAGCTAGGATTTGTCAAGGAAGATCAACTACGAACCAAATCTTACTCAAATAAGTAAGAATCATATGAAAAATATTAGATGCAATGGACACGACACAAAGGAGAAGAGTCGACATCGGCGACATCAATGATATAGAAACATGCTTAGAAGAAGAAGAAGTTGACGTTGAAGAAGAGGCTCTGGAAGATAAAATGATCAAGATAATTGCAAAATTGAGCAATAGACTTAGGTTGGAGGTACCCATGTATAAGGGAAACTTAAATGTAGAAGAATTGATCGATTGGATTAGTGCCATGGACAAATATTTAAAATCATTAGAGAAAATTTGAGGTCTAAAATGGGCCTCCTAAGGAATATTATAAAATAATAGTGGAAATAATAAAATAATATTAGATTACCTCATCATTTTTTAAAGGGAAAAAAGAAAAAATAACTTTTTGTTTTTCAACTCGTTTTTTCAACTTATCTCCCTACGATTTTACTTAAATTTCAAGAAAGAGCACTTGTTGGATGTAGAATTTAATTTTGCATCTAAGTAGTACCCATGTTGCACACTTTCGATGGATCCTACTAAACGAAAAATGTTAAATACAAGAAAAAGTATGATTGCAACCACACTTTTTCATGTATTTCACTTTTTTCATGTAGTAGGGTCGATGGAAAGTATGCAACATGGGTACTCCTTGGATGCAAAATTAAATTCTACATCCAATGAGCGTTGTCGCTTGAAATTTAAGTAAAATTGTAGGGAAATAAGTTGAAAATATGAGTTGATAAAGTAGTTATTTATTTATTTATTTATAAATTTTTACCTTTTTCTCTAAAAATGGTGAATCATCCCCCATGTTGACATCATCATATTGAATCCTACTGTTTCTTATAAAGTTTATTTTTGTTGCACATTTTTGTTTTGAGGCTTGTTTTTTACCTCAAAATTTCTCTAATGATGATAATGTTGCCGAGGAGAAAAGGGTGAAATTCACAGTGACCAAATTGAAGGGACACACCTCACTATGGTGGGAAAACATGCAAGTCACACTGAAGGAGTAAAGGGAAGAAGAATATTACTATCTAGGACCAAATGGTGGCGAAATTAAAAGGTAATTATTTGACTTGGGATTATCAACTAAATATTTTTAGACAAGTGCAAAATATCAAATAGAAATATATGCTTGTGAAATATATACAAAATATTTTTATAGGATAAGTACAAGGTCTCGTAATGTGGAAGAAAAACATGAAAAGTTAGCTAGATATATTAATGGTTGAATATTTTAAATCTAAAATGGGTTAAATATTTTATCTTTAAGAATCATTGAAGAAGCCTACCAGATAACTCTTAAGATAGAAGAGAAGCTAGAAAGGAAGAAAATCCAAAGAGGAAAGGGACGAAGTGCAATAAGAAGCATAGGAAAATCAAACAGAAGGCAGTCAAGTGGAAAATTTCCAGTTCAAAGGGAAGAAGGAAACTATTCTTATCAGCTAGAACTGTCATCAAGAGCAGGATATTTTAGAGTGAGAAGACCATATCAAATAATTATATGACAAAAAATTGTTGTATGATGTTAGACATGTAATACAATTGGTAATATATCTAATGAATGTCCATATAACACTTCAAAAAGTGGAGGAAACATCCACGTTACATAGGAAGATACTAAAAAGCCTTATGTGCATGAGAAATCACCAAAAGTTGGAGAATATCTGATAATTAAAAGAGTCTTGTTTAAGCCTACCAAGGATATTAATATGCCTCCATAAAGAAAAGCATTATTCAAAACTATTTTAAAATCAGAAGGTAAATTATGTAAATTTGTAATTGATAGTGGAAGTACTGGAAATTTGGTGCCTATAGAGATGGTGGAGAAGTTAAACCTAAGGAAAATAATAAAATTTACTCCATACAAAGTTTCATGGTTGTAGAAAGGCCATGAGATCTTGGTAAATGAATAATGTGAAGTAGAGTTCCAAATTGGATGCTACAAAAATAAAGTACTTTATGACGTCATGCCCATGGATGTATGTAATGTTCTTTTAGGGAGACCCTAGAAATATGAAAGAAGAGAACTACATGATGGAATAATAAAAACATAATTTTTAAAATTATGGTGAAAGTAATACACTTTTTCCATTGAAGGATAAACTATACTAGAGGAGGAAAATCCTAAAGTGTTGCTAGTTAGTGGAAATGAGTTTATGCAAGAAATCAAACATGAGGACATAAACTTTGGTTTGATTGGTAATCCTATGTTAGTCCTCACAAGTACAAATTTGAATGATTTTCTTGAGGAAATTCAAATATTTTAGATAAGTTCCTTGACAATGTAGTTGATGACTTGCCGAATAAATTTCCTCCCATAAGGAGTATCAACCATCACATAGACTTGCTTCTAGGTGCTAGACTTCCAAATAAAGTAGCTTATAATATGACTCTAAGAGAGAATGACAAGATGAAAAATCCAGTTAAATAATTGTTGGATAAAGGTATCTTATGATAAATCCTAAGTCTATGTGTTGTTCCCACAATATTAACTCCAAAGAAGGATGGAGGATGGGCATTGACTCCAAGGCTATAAACAAAATTACAATGAGGTATAGATTCTCATTTCCTTGCAAAGATGATCTACTAGATTGTTTAAGTGGTGTTGAAAACTTCTCCAAAATAGCTCTGAAAAGTGGATATCATAAAATTCAAATTAAGGAAAGGGATGCATGGAAAACAACATACAAAATTAATAATGTATTGTATGAATGTTTGGTGATTCCTTTTGGATTGACAAACACTCCCAATACTTTCAGTGAGGTTAATGAATGAAGTATTGAAAGAATTCATAGGTAAATTTGTTATTGTTTGTCTCGACGATATCCTAATTTACAGTCAGTGAGTCAAAAAAAGAACATGTGTGGAATATTAGGATGATTCTGAGAAAATTGTAGCACGAGAATATATTGATTAATTTGAAGAAATGTAGCTTTGTGAAGATAGAATTATTGTACTTGTGTTTTGTGGTGCCAAAAGATGGCTTGAAGATGGATCAACGGAAGATCTAGGCCATAGTCAATTGACCTACCCTAAGGACTGTTCCTGAGGTAAGGAGCTTCCATGGTTTGGAAAATTTTAGTGGCATCTATTCTCCAATTATGGAGAATATCAAATAAATTAAACAACCATTTTATTGGATAGACCTAGTAAGAGCTTTGAGTTGTTAAAGAAAAAAATAACAGAACAACCTATCCTAACACTACTATATTTTAACAAACTTCTCCAGGTTGAGACTGATGCTAGTGGAACTACAATGGAGGTAGTTATAATCCAAGAAGGGACGCCAATTACTTACTTTAGCAAAAAATAAATGAAGTCAAACATAAATATTATTCATATGATAAGGAAATTTATGATATTATCCAAACCCTAAAAAAATGGAGATACTACCTTATGCCCAAAGAATTGATTCTTTATATTGATAATCATGCCTTGCAATTCACCAACAACCAAACAAAATTAAATTAAAGATGTGTTAAGTGGATTGAATTTTTTAAGAACTTTACATTTGTTATCAAACATAGAAGTGGGAAATCAACTAAGGTAGTATATGCGTTAAGTCGAAATAATCTAGTCTTGGATGAATTTTAAGTGAAGGTTTTAGTGTTTGATAATTTGGAAGAAATGTATAAAGAAGATCCATATTTAAAGGAAGCTTATGTAGCTTGTGAAAACCTTTTAAGTAGAGAAAAAAATCCATGGCTAGATCATCTAATATAAGAAGGATTGTTGTTCTAATGCAGTCAATTATGCATTTCAAAATGTTCAGTGAGATAAAATTTGTTAAAAAAAACATAGTGGAGGATTAGCAGGGAATTTGACAAGATAAACATTTTTCCCAACTGCATGCATTATATTTTTTTCGAGGTATGCTAACTGATGTTAAAATATCTATGGAGAGATGTAGATTATGTCAAAAAGAAAAAGTAATAAGTTAAAACACTATATTTTATTAGCCATTACCAATTCCAAATAGGTCATGGAATTCTGTCAACATGGATTTTCTGCTAGGATTTCCAAAAATACAGAGAGGAAATGACTCAATTTATGTTGTTTTTGATAGATTTAAAAAAAATGACACACCTCATAGTCTGCAAAAATACAAATTATGCAACTATTATTGAAAATTTATTCTTCAAAGGAGTAGTAATATTGCATGGATTTCCAAGAAGCATTATATCTAATAGAGATACCAAATTTGTGGACCATTTTGGAGAAATTTGTGGAAAAAGTTAGGAACTGACCTCAACTTCGGTTCAACATACCATCCTCGCACAAATTTTCAAAGAAAGGTGGTAAATAGGAGTATGGGAAATATCTTGAGAAGTTTTTTAAGTGAACATCCCAAGAAATGGGATCAAGTAATTTCTCAATCATAGTTCACATATAAAAACTCACCCAACATAAGCACATGATTAAGCCAATTGAAAATTTTGTATGAAATGGACCCAAGGGGAATTTATGAGTTAATAAATATTGTGAAACAAGAATTCAAAAGTGTTGATGTTGAATATTTTTCAAATAGTATGCAAGAATTATAGGATAGAGCCAAGCATCAATTACAAGAAAGCAGTAACATGTACAAACAAAGAGAAAACTCAAAGAGAATACAATTGGATTTTAAAGTTGGGGATATGGTTATGTTACATCTTCAAAAAGAGAGATATCCCAAATGGGAGTATAAAAAATTTAAACTTAAGAATATTGGACCATACCCCTTTAAGGAACCAACAAATGTTTTAGTAGATGCACTTATCAATGATGAAATTTAGGCTATTGAATGGGAGAAGCAACTACCTCCAACTCTAAAAAAGTAGATTGAATCAATAATAAACAAAAGGGTGGCTAAGAGGACCAGAAATAAGGAGTGCTTTCAATATTTGATTAAGTGGAATAATCAACCAGTCAAAGATGCCACTTGGATGTCAATGTCATAAGTTTTTAAATATGATACCAGTGTTAAATAATTCGAGAAGAAAAATACATGAATGTATATTTTCCTCCCCGAGAGTGTGATGCAGGAGCAACCTAATAAAATTCCAATTTAATTTCCTAAATCTATGAAGTTTTTAGATGATTCTAGAATTTGTATATTTCTAGAAAATACTACACTATGTAAAGTATAAAAAAATGTTTTAGGAAAAAGTTATGATAGGTTTTGTTGTGATATTCAACAACCTCCATTATTTTAGCATAGTTACCTTAGAATAATAATAGGGAAACTTTTATTTTTTTTTAGAGTAAAACAAATAATACCCTTAAGTGATTAATTTAAATAGAAATCGGAATCAAAGGGGTTAAAAAAACTTGAATTTTTGCCTTAAAGACACTTGAGGAGAGAATGTTAAGAAAATCACAATATCGCAATGAAAAACATATAGCTCCTAAAATCCAATCAACACAAATTGTGATGCAAAATACATCAAAGTGATTTAATAAAGGAAAAGGGCATTTCCAAAACAAATTCTATAAGAAAGAGACTGCGGGACCCACTTCCGCCACATAGACAAATCTCAAATCACATTTCACTGTTTTATCCCGACGATCTTAAAGTCATCCTCCACATTTCCCCAATGCGATATACTTTATTGAATAACACTTTTGCTTCGTGACCAATCTTGCCCTTCATTTATTTTCGCCGATATTGCGATTGTGATATCACAATCAACAAAAGTTAGCTAATCGGAATTTTATAAAGATTCACACACGAATAACACCGCGATGCGAAAAATCTATTTTAATTGCTGGAATGATTACACGGGCACATAAACCCATACTGACCATTAATGGCATAACTTAAATGGTTTTATAGTCCATACCTCCAAAAAATATTTGACTGCAAGAAGCATTGAATTTATGTATTAACCATGTGCCAAGTTTCACTCACTTTATTGTTTCCATTATTACGGTACTTCCATATTTGTAACTCAAAATAGGCGAGTCCAAATAAATAAAGCTCTTCAGAGATGTAGAAAACTGTGAAAAAAGATAAGAAACCTATGAAACCTACAAGTCGTGCACCTATTTTAAGTGAAAGAAAATAAATGCTTCCTCTATTTACAAACAAACCATGTAGGTCACAAAGTGGTTTTTCCTCTTGGGAAGCGATGTGTAAGTTATTTGAGGATGAGAAAACCCATAGGGTTCAAAAGAAATTTAAAGTTGATGCTTCTGATTCTTCAAAAGCTACTATAGAAGAAGTTGCCAATTATTTTCTACACTGAGTTGCTCTGTGCCCCAAAATTCTACCATATACTGATATGGTAAGATGCATAATCGACAACCTCAACAATGGGGATAGAAATTTCTTAACTAGCAGAGGAACAATGATATGTTCTTTTAAAACAGAGGACTTGAAGTCAATGTATCACATTCCAGTCCCAGAAAAGGTCCATGACAAGGAGTTTCTAGCGCAATTTACTAACGAGAATGAGCTGAAGTCAAATCCTATCAAGTAATGGAGAAACAACCTGAATAAACACAAAAATGATGATAAGGGTATGTATTCTACTGACTCCCTTGCTATTCCCTACTATTGTGTTTTTGCAATGATGTCTAGGCTCTTTGTTCAGCCTGATACTACCAAATTTTTAGTTGAATGGGTTCCCCTAATGGAAGTAGTCGCAGATTCTTATATTATGGAATGGGGGACCATTTTTCCCAACAATATTGTCACTCAAATTCTGGAATATAGAAAAACGTCGTTCTATTTCCTCCAAAAAATTTCCCCCATTTTATATGAGTGCTTATATCATGGACGATGTATGTTTCATTTCAAATTTTCCAGCCATGGGTTCGAAATGGACTACCCGAGATTGTGTCCCCATTCATGTCTATCATATCATGTTATGGGAGTCAAAATATGAAAACCATTTTTATAAAATCTTCCATGGAGTTATGGTCCCTTTATTTCAAGCCAGGTTCAATGGGAAAGCCCCCAAGCTATCTAAATAAGCTCAAGCTGACTTTTCCTCCATTGAAAAATTGTTTGGACAAGAATTGTTTACCTATGTCAGAGTTTTTGGGAACCTAGCTCGACCACATGTTTTACCATTATATGTTCCAGATAAGCTTCTCGTAAGAGAAATAACTTACCAAACTGTTGGCAATATATTAACTAAGTTTCTGAAGGAAGCTAAGAAAGAATCATGGCCCTCCTTTCCAATTCACTGTGGTGTTTACACCTTGAACAACTATAAACATGCAGGATTAGAGGTCAACCACATTGAATGTTTGAAATCTTTTGCAATTTCAAATAGACAATATGACCCAAATAAATTTTCCAATGATTTTACTACTCAAGTTAAGATCAAACCTTTTGTACATGAATACGATGATTTCGATGACTTGTTTGAGTCAGTCGAAACTTACTCCATAGTTGAGAATTTAGCAGCGCTACGCCTCCATCCACATCAGTTGTCAAATTTTAATCAGTATAGGAAAAAAATATTGTAAGGGATTTCTTTGAAAATTTTAGAATTATCCCAACCCATAATACAGAAGGAAAAAGAAAAAGAACATGCACCTGAGGATATTGAAGTCCTTAGTAAAACTGAAGAATATAAATCTGCTGAAGTTCTAACCATGGATTTATATTTCTCAAGTAATTTGAATGATGTATGTAAGGAATTTAATCAAAAACTCCAAGGATACCAAGAAGTGATGATTACTGGTCATCAACAGATAATACAAATGCATCAAAGCAAAAGTCAGGACCCATTTACTGCTGGGACATCTGACAAGTTAGTTAGCACAAATAAAGTTGAATTCATCTCGGCCTTCTCTACTCCAAAAATTGTGCTGAAAATTGAGGAATTCCCTCCTCTAGATATATTCTATAGTCCTAAACATAAATACATTATGAGAAGATAAAGAAAAAGAAGGAGAATAGATCAGTCTCAACTCGTTCTAGGAGATGTTTCAATGTAAGTAGCGTGGAAATATTCACAAGCATATGATTCTTGGGATCTAACTCGTCTGACCCAATTCATTGGAGCCTATGCATCTGCTACTATAGATAAGGCTTCCGAAGTTCAAAAATTAAAGAAATGGATGAAAGAATCATCGAATTAAAACAAGAACTACAGTCAGAAAAGCAAAACGTCAACCAACAATTGCAGGTACAGGTATCACAACTCCAAGATAGAATTGATCAATTGAAATTAAAGCACCAAACGGAAAGTAGTGCTAAGGAAACACAAATTCATCAATTGCAGTTTACTGCTGAGAAATTGAAAGATAATCCAAAGATAGATGAATTTAGAAAAGGAGCACTAGAATTTAATACCCTATTTATTTTATTTATTTATTTATTAAAAAAATTTCCCCTCCTTAGTACCTTCTTAGGTATCTTTGTTTATTTATTATTTTTATTTTTATTTAGTTATATATTATTTGATTAATTTATTGATTTATTTTATTTTATCTAAATAGTTAATTAATTTTATTTATTAAATTAGAAAATTTTACCCCTCCCTATTACCTATTATATTTATTTTAATTATGTAATAGTTTATAAACCCAATTTTAATAAATGTTATTTATTTAATTTATTTATTTTTTTAACTAACTAACTAACTTTATAACAACTAGTTCTTAATGGCTATTTCCGGCAATGATGCATCTACACTATTTATTCATTGAGATCGATTAGTCTCTCCACCTTATCCTGAAGATGAACCACATTAGCTAGTTCGAAACATCAACCTAATCATAATGATGTGATTAATCCGAAAATACATTTATCTACTTTATGGATCACAAAAGTCTTAGATCTAACAACAACAAGTTGTTTTTTGTCAAAATTTGTCAATTATCATTGAATTATGTGAGCAAATTTATTCACTGATGAATCAAATAACAGAACAGAGAATTAGTTTCGATGAGATTGATGATAAAGTCTCATAGTATGTCACCTGACAAGATCTACTAATGGTTGAAAGGCTAATCTTCCCAGGGTTGAGGACTCTAAAAAGGAAATCTTATTTACTGACTAGGACATACAATTGAAACATGCTCAAAGGGCCATCTGCAGAGCTAGAGATGTGGCTAATAATATTGTTGAAATCGTTAGTCAGAATCTCATCGTTGCCAATCTTATTGATAGATGCCCTCCTGGTTCTCTTCCTATTGTTAAAGATTTGATAAGGCAATGTCAATAATTTTCCAAGGTCAAAGAGGAAAGCATAAGAAAGTTGGAAAATATAGACTGGGATAAGTGTTGGAAATACTTGGTAAAGCCACATAGTTAATGGCTCATGTTGCATTGTCTTACATATACTTCTTCCTCTATGTTGCCTCCACTTTCAGATGCAGTTTTCACTGGACAACTGCGCATCATGCGAGGCCAACCTCGCAAGGTTAATCCTATGCTTAACATTGTTCAACTGAAGAAACACATGGATGATGAGACAACAAGACAATATTCAAGCAAGTCCACCCATTAAATTATGTTTCTATTTTATTTTCACTTAGTTTAAGGAGAGTTGCTTAAACCTCCTCAACTTTATTGTAATTACTATTTTTAAGACTTTCTATTTTATTATATAAACCACTTCATGTCTTTTAAGAAGGGGTCCCAAAATTTTGAAAGGAAGACTTTACAGAAGTCACACTTTTGTACTCTTAAGTTTTCTTAATAGAAAGGGCTGGACCAAATACTGCTTTTCTAATGAGCAAAGTTAGCGTATACATGGTACTTTTATCCTATATGTTAATTTTTTGTTTCAAATGAGAAATGGTTAATTTTTCTTATGGTGTTTTGTTTTATGTATCTTTTTGAAAAACAATATGGCATTAAATCAATTTCGAACATGTTATATTGCTATATTTTGGTACATATTCAATACATGTAGTAACCATATGCGATATAGTCTTATCCAATTGATTTAATTAAATATTTAATTAAATCAATTATTTCAAATTGTTTTCATATATATAAGTGTTTGCATAATCTTTATTTTCATTCACTGAAAGATCATCTTTATAAATCACACAGAAAGAATAATTCATCTCAGGATAGATATAGATAGGTATATTTATTTACTTCAAGATTTTTGTCAATCCTATCTACCAAGTTACAGTCAGTTACCATACCATCCATTCACCCAATTATATTTCACTGAGAAAATTTTACAATAAATCGAGTCGGAGCTACCATACCAAATGGATAAGGGACAGTTTTCAAGTCCCCGACCGGGTGGTTTTCTACGATGTTCTTGCATTGATTTTTAGGGCCTCAACATTATTGGTGCTAGAAGGAGGGCCATCAGACTATGAATAACACCAAAGATGAATCCAGAAAGAAAAGACCATAAAAAGAGTCATTCTCCCTCCAAGTCTCCTACAAATTCTAGTCCTGGTTCAAGACCTCCTAATCTTAGATCATAAGTTGTTCAATCTCCCCCTAAGTCTCCTAGTTCTATTCCTAAATAACTCTCCTCATATTATACTCCAAAATTTCCTGAAGTAGAATTAATAAATAAATTGGAAGAAATTTCTATTTCGACAGAGAAGCCTGTACTTTCTTAAGCCTCATAAGGAAGTTTTACTTCAATATTTGAGGGCACTGGTGTATTAACTCATTCTAAGAGTGAAAATATCGGGATAATCCCTTTTGAGTTTCCTCTCCATTCTTAGCGCTGGAAATATCCGAAATCCGAGATTCAATCATCTACTAGTGAGATTCAATCCTCTTCTACCCCTCATACTCCATCATTTATTCCTCATTATTTTACATCTTCTCAAACAAGTTATTCATCAATTCATATTTATTCTTCTTCCCAAGCTACAAGTGTTGCCTCAAGCAGTATTAGTTCCATAATTCTTGCTTCTGCGCCTACATCCACTATTGGAAACACTTCTTCCACTCCAAATCCTTCTTTAGGGAAAATTAATCCTCCAGTTCACACAATGGCAACTAGACCTTGGATGAATCCTAGAGCTATTCAATTACTAGGTCCTCTTCATCCTTTACCTAAACATTCAGAAATATGGTTTCCTAAGTATAACCTAGATGATGGTATACCTGTGGAAGAACATCTCCATAATTTTATGTTTTCCATGAATCCTAATGATGGCACTGAAGAAGATTGCGTAGTTAGGTTATTTCCCTATACTTTTCAGGGATCAGTTGGATCATGGTATTTTTCACTACCATCACACACTCTTACTAGCTGGGATATTTTTGAAGAAAAATTCCTTACTAAATTTGGTGATGATCTTACTACTGCTACTCTTATCAATGATGTTTCCAATCTCAAAGAAAATAAAGGGGAAAAGATGAATGATTTCAACTCCATATTTAATAAGTTACTTAATAAAATCCCAACCACATCTAAGCCTAGGGTAGATGTACAAATAGAATGGTACATATCCTCTATTCCTTCTAATATTGCTAGGTTTGTAGATAGAGCCAATAAGGCTACATTGGTACAAAATATGAAAGAATCTCTTTTTGTAGAAAAGATAATTCTTGCCATAGAAAAGAAAACTGCACAGGAGGAAAGAAAAACTAAAAAGGTTTCATTTAAGGATGAATCCAAAAAGGAAACATCCAAGGATCCTTATGATATTGAGGGATTACAAAAGGTTCTCAAAACTATGCTGAATGACATGGTCAAAATAAAGAAACAAGTAACTGAATCTGCTTCGAAGAAACCTTTCAAATCTTTTAAGAAAACTCAAGCTTCCCAAACTCCAAATGTAATCTTGAATGCTGAATCAGATCAAGATGAAGATCAATATGAAACAATATCATTTGCAAAAGAATCACAAGATGAAGAATTAGTCAAATTTCATGGATTATTCTTCCAACGTCTGACAATGGAGATGAACATGAGGAACTTCTAGTTAACACTACAAGTAAAAATTCTATTGATCTCCCTCAGTCTCCTCAAAAGAAAAATATTCATCCATTCTCGTTAAAGATAAATTTGTTAACAAAAGAACTCATTCTCCTCAATCGAGCCCCACTTCTTCTGCTCTTCAATATACATCTAAGACATTAGTTGTCTCTAATAATATCGAATATAATATAGTGGAAGATATTGTTACACCAATTTTTGGTCATCTAACCTATTACTATTAGATGGACTAAAGTACACTATGTAAGACCAATTTTACCATAGTGAAATTGTTTTCACTATGAAAAATAACTTAATAATCCATAATTTATTAAGTTGTTTCTGGTCTAAATAGGAAACCCCACGAGGAATAATTGAATAAATCCCCATTTGTTGATTTTCCTCAAGGGATAATTAATTAAACCATTGTTTAATTAATATTCTTGTTCATATTTAACCCAAAATAAGAAAATTAATTAGATAAATCATTATTTATCTTATTATTTTTTAGGAATAACTATTTAAAACATTATTTAAATAATATTCCTTGTTAAATTTGACTAAATCGTTTATAAATAATTGAATAAATCACTATTTATTTAATTATTACTTAACCATATTCTTAAAATAACAAATAATTCATTTATTTATTTATTATTTCTAAATAAAGGTATTTGAACGAATTCAAATTCTTTTTCCCTTCAACAAAAATAATAAAATATTCCATAAATGTTGGATCTAGATTTGGTTAATAATATTTTAATTTTGCACCAATATCTAGACTAACTCACTATTTTGTTATAAATAGAAGGGTTTTTCCATTCATTCACTACCTTTTGTTTCTTAGAGATCACTCTTGATCTATATTTTTGGTCTGACTTTGATCCTCCCATCATTGTCATATTTGTTTTACTTTTTTATTTTGAGCTCCCTTTGAATTCCATTTTTTTCTGGGTTTTCTGCATCATCAAGAGAGAGAGAGAGATCTTAGATCTGAAGTGCTCAGGACATAAAAGAACCCATCCCATTGAGGGGGAATAGTAACATCTTTATGGGTTCCCTTCCTAGGTGTCACAATACAAAAAATTATTTAAAAAATATTTTCTTTTTCATTGGATGCATGGAGCAACTCTTGCTTATTATTTGTTGTTTAATATCTTTAACTGCATAGATCTCAATTTTTGTACCATTTATTCTGATCACTAACTGTAGATATAAGGAAATTGACAACCGTCTTTGATGTTAGGGGTGTTTGTTATGCACAACTAAAGTGAGCTTTTTTTTCGTATGCTTGCGATTAGAATTCACACTAACAACTGGCAACTCCACAAGGGTTTATAATTATGACCGCTATCGTTTTTTCAGATCCCTACATGATCGACTGCTTCAATCCCTAGGGTTTTTCTTCAGCTTCTTATTTTTCCTTTCTTGATGTTGTTTTTAACCTTTTTAACCCTAAAACAGTAAAAATTCTAACTTCTGTGTGTTTATGGGCCCTTTTCACAGGTAACAGGTATCATCCGCAGCAGAGACGACACTTTTTTCTGAAACCTGCTCCCGAGACATCCAGAAGTGCAAGCCACACTTTTTGGGCCAAAAACTGGGACCTCAGTTCTCAGGTAGTGGAAAATAGCCTGAAAACTATGACCTCAGTAGAAAACATGTCAGAACCTATGACCTGTACTTTTTGCGAGATTTTTTCTGTGATTTTTCTGGGTTTGTTTGGGGCACTATTCAAGGTTGTTTGACCTCCCTCTTCACCCATATTAGACCTATACTTTCTTATTTTTACTCGTCGAATTAGGAACCAAGCCCCTCGAGGCTATAGTACGCTTCCACCTTTTAAGGAGGAGTTTAGCTAAAGCAGGTCCTCTGAGATTTATGTGTTTTTCAACCATTTTTCAAATTTGAACCTGTAATTTTAGATCCATTTCAGATCAGTTATTTATCCATCCAAAAAACCTCCTTTCAGTTTTAATTGGTCCTCCTTTAGGGTCCCCTCCGAATCCCTTCAGGTTGTAGCCTTTCGCCACCTTTTTTGCAACATTTTTCCATCTATTTTTTTGTTGTTTTCTGTCTCTCTTTCCAGCAGATATGACCTTTAGATCCATTGGCCATTTTGTGTGTTTTTTGACTAGATTTCGCCCACCCATAGACTAGTTGTTGGGAAGCCCTCCTCCTTGGGTTTAATTTGATGCATCTTTAGCTGTTTATTTTACTGTCCCGTTTAGTTTCCTTTACTATCATTTTTAGTTTTATTTATAGCTATACAACATCTTTTTTTCTTTTTTCTCTACGCATGTCTGGGCTTAATTAAAATTAATACACTTATCACATACACACACACCCTAAGCGAAGAGTGTCTGGTTTACACCACTAGGAAAAGACTTAAACATTGTAATCAATTGATCTTGTACCTCCCTGCCCTTCCTTACCTCTCCTCCTTATTGTGATCCGTGTCTCTTTACCATCATTACGCCCCAAGGCGTTTATCCCGGAGATTCCAAGGCCTTCATCCTCAGTTTCCGTTAGGAAGACTTACCCCACTGGGTAGGGTTCATGTTCGTCCTCCACTAAGTTCCCATTGTGACTCTCCTTCTAGTTCATCGGGGTCCCCTTCTGGTTCCATCCCGACTCTTGTAATATCCCGAATCTAGAATGACTAGCAATCCATGGCTGGAAAACGCATTTTCTAGAAATGGAGGCAGCAGGATTTTATACCAAGACCTGGATCCCTTAGACCAATGTGTCTAAGATAAAAAATCCAAGATTTGGGACCAAAGAAATCCTCCTAGGGTGATGAGACAAGCCTCCCACACCCAGTTCCCTTTAGGAATAGCCAAGGAATGGGGCTGCAACAATGTATGAACATACAATGGATTATCTACATTATTTTTCTGAGCTTGCTTATGAGAATATGTAAATAGCCAACATATGTTATTACAGTAGTAAAGGGGATGCAATAACTTGAGGACTCAGTCATTCAACCAATACAATACAAGCCTCTCATTACATGCATGATAAATATGAAGAACACTGTTATATGAAATAATCCCTAGGCTATGATTGTGTTGTTTATAAAGGCACTGCTGCATAGATGATAATGATAAAAATATATTTCAATATGAAGCTCAAATAAAGTGGGAGGGCATGATCTCAACCGCTGAAAATACAATACATCAATCCTCTAGAAGGATTGGCTGAAATACAAGCAAAATGGCATTCCTGCAGAAATGTCAGAGTTTCTGGGTAGCAACAGCAACTCAAGAACTAGAAATAGATGGATAAGGCTGAAATAGTTGCATAAAATTAAGAACCCTCCTCCAATGGAAATCTAAAGTGAAAGGTTGATCCCTTCACCAAAGATCTCACCCTCCAAGGTATCTGCTAATCCCTCATAGCAACTACTCTCCAAGAATAACATTGTCTAAGAGAGGGACTACGCTGCATATGATGGAAAGTGGTTGGATTGGTGCCAAAGATGGTGGAATAAGCTCATGAACCTCCTTTTTTGATCTCCAAAAGAGATGGAAGCTCCCTCCTATGAAAAACTAGCCAATGATGGTGTTGTAGAAAACCTCCCCAGCAACACCCAGCAACATTGCACAATCTCCAGCTAAAATTGCGCTAATGAAGAAGGATGAGGATTGACCTCAATGTCTGAATATGGGGAATGGAGTGCAATCCTATAAGAGCTACTCAAGAAGGGGAGGAAATCCTAAACATGAACTCCCCAGCAATTCTTGCTAAACAACAAGATATTTCAACGAGTCCAAAAGACCAAAGATGAATAATACTCAAGATGAGAAAAAATGGCTGCATTGTCATCCTTTTAAACAGTGTGAGCTCCCTCTCCATGGACCCCACTCATTAGGGTTTCCTTCCTCTAGAGGCTTCCCTCCTCTTTCGCTACGCTATCCCACAAGATGCCTTCCACCTCCTACCACTGCGCAATTTGACTTGGTCAAACTTGACCTAGTCCTCCTACAAAAGTCTCTTTTCACACATGGAGGTGTGAAATCTAGCTCTATAAGTGATCATATTTCACACTAAGAGGATTTGTATTCCCTACTCATGAAATTAATGGGTCTCCTACCCATTTTATTCATCTCCTAGGTGAAAATGGAAAAAATTAATATTCCACAAAATTTGGAATATTATAGTCCTCCCCTCTCAAAGATTGCTTGTCCTCAAGCAAGTACAAGGATAGACTGATTTATTTCCCCTTACTTTCCCTATAGCATCCATGCATGATAAAATTTTCCAAGAAAAGGATGCCATATCATCAATTAAGTGTCCAAGTTGTCCCTCTAACATATGCAATCTATCTCTTGGTGAACATCCCCAAATAGTTGTCATATAGAAACAAATATCCATGAAGGAAAAAATGGGTTGTCTAAGGGTCTCCTTGAGGCATGAGATATGATATATATTGGGACTCATCATCCCCATATGAATTCCCATCCCCAAGAAATCATCCATACAACATAAGCTGCCTCTCAACATGGCAACTCATAGAAATCTCCCTCCACCTTGAGCTCTGGAAATGAAGGTGGGCTGAAAATCTGAATATGGAAAGTCTCATAGCTTGCCCCATGCTGTTCTTCTCTCCACTTGTGATAAGTGTAGAGTGTGTGTTGATCATGGGCTGCAAAAATATGGCCCTCAAGGAGCAAGATGAAGAGAAATCCTCTCGGGATCTCTCCTCCATCAATGATAATCTGGCTGGCCCAAGACATTTCATCCATGATGAGTAGGACATGATCATCATAGAATAACCCAATTAAATGTTTGCTGTAGGTTATACCATGTGCATCAAGGTACAAAAAATGTCTCATAGGGCTACAACGCATCCTCATCCACTGCAGCTGCAGAAAATAACATGGCAAGTACTATACAGAAAATATCACCTCTACTACTAAATAGTAAATAGATGAGCGAATCAGTAATACAAGATCAAATACATGCCCATATATATACAATGGATGGATATCATCATAAAATCATGGCCCACCTCAAAATAAGGCAAATAAGTGGTTGTGGTGGCCATGTCTCTCCTCATGTTCCCCTTAGAACATGCCATGCATAAACTATGGGAATCATCTTCCCTCAAGGACATACCAAACTCATGTGTCAATATTTCGATCATGATTCCAATAAGAATATGAGACATAAAAGAAAATATAATCATGATAAACAATAAAATAGGGTGATTATTGATGGTTTCATATGGTGCTGGAAAGTACCAACAGTCTCCCAAGGGTGCATAACGTATTTTTGCAAATTGCTGCTTTAGAAATGTACAAGGAAAAATGTTTTGAAATACAATGCTAATCATATGAATTAGCTGAAAATGTGTAGAATGGAAATTTTTTTTCCCAAGGCCATGTGAAATATGGTTGACTCCATCATATGGTTTGGCCCAACTTTGCTCATGGAGCAACATGAGAAATCTGTCCCTTTATGGAGCCATGCACTGCAACATAATGATAAGAGTATGTAAATCAGTAAATATAAACACAAGGCTCTTACCATAGGATGGAAGTGAGATGATAGATGGATCCATGCATGTGACCCTGCTCCCAAGTGACAGCGCTGTGAGCTCATTCCAAAAGGTTCTTACCCCTGCCAATCTTTGTCTCTTGACATGTTCCTTGTCAGAGACTCCTCCTATGATGCTGCTGCAGATGTGAAGCATCTTCCAAGATGGAAATGCCTCCTAATTATTCCAAGCCAAGGAGTAGCCCATTTTCACTATTAGAGTTCCCTCCTCTACTCCGGCAACACCACATATCATATGAGAGCAAATATGCATGTGCTCTCTCCAAGATAGCTCAAGGAACCCAAGTGCTTGCTGCCTCCTCATGCTCACATCATATAAATCATGTGATGAACGTATCATGACTGATATATATACCATATAAGCACCATGTATCCCTACTCTCTACTTCTCAATGATGTAAACATCCTGCCACCTCTTCTCTACTCCCATCCTCCTGAAAATAGGATACACCAAGTGATGACCAATATCCTTCAAGAGGAGCCAACGCAGCCAAGCTTCCTACTACACGGTATCATATATTTTCAAGTGGCTAATCAGCCTCTTTCTCCTCATCCACACCCACTCAACTCCTTGTGGATGTCTTCTCCTCTTTCCTCCATTGGATTCCCTCTCATGAGGATCACCATTCTCCCAAGCCATACCTTCCCCTTTGCATTTCATGGAAGTTTGAAATGCAGCTCCTTGGAGACCTCTTAGAAAATATATCTCACCCATGACTATGTTGGATCCATGAGGACCCAGAGGTGATGGAGGTAATATCTCCTCTCCCCCCCATGTTTAACAACACTGCTAATTTCTCCAATGGTGTAGTAGTTGTTTCAACCTCCGGTTCAAAGTATGTTTCCTTGTTTATCATGAAGGTGCCATGGTTTGTTTCATCCTCCAATGGTTCACACCCCAACCTCAAGGGCTGAATGAGACTCATCAAAAGTGCATGAGGATGAGGGTTCATCTCCTCCTTAAACCCTTTGCACAGCGTAGTGAAATCATGTTGCTCTAGAATAGAAAAATGTGTAGATTCTTGGACCTTTAAAGATGAATTTCCACAATATTTTAAATGATTTTCTGAAATGGAAAGTGGAACTTTACTCATACCTTGGTGGATCTTGGGATGTTATTGTGTGGCTGCAATGGCATTTCCTCCTGATGCAATGGCTTCCTCCTCTATAGATATAGAAGGTTTCTCCCCCAAAGCTGCAGCAACGTTGGTGCAATCCTCCTCCCATGGTGGTGTGAGCCTTTCCTCCTTTGTCCTTTCTCCATCAAAGGTTTTGATTAACCTCTGAGAAAATTATACAAAATAACTCACCCCTAAATGGACAAAGGGTTTGAACAACCAAAAAAAGGCTTCATCCTCCATGTGCAGTGCTGCAATCTCCACTGCTTCTTTCTCTGCCACTGGATGTAGCAAGAAAAATGCTTCTAGCTTTTTCACCCAAGCTCTAGCTGAAGTATCCCCATCAAATGTAGACAATAGGAACCTATTGCCTCTGATTTCCTTTATATTGTAGGGCCTTCTCTCCTCCTTCTACTGAATAAACTATGGGAACGTTGTGGTTCCCTTGAATGCTACAAAATGGGATTTATACTTACTGAGGTATTGATCTAGAACTTGATGATCCAAGCATCTCTCATGCTTGTTTTCCTTTTGAGAATAGGAAGTGCATGGACCTTCCTCTACTTATCTTTTCTTCTCCTCCTTAGGGAGGCTCTTATTTGTTTGGAAAATATATGATATCAAGCTCATATTATTCATCATCTTCTTCTTCTTCTTTCTTGGGCTTGAAGGCCATAGGTTGAGCCAAGAAAGGTGCTCTGATACCACTGTAATATCCCGAATCTAGAATGGCTAGCAATCCATGGCTGGAAAACGCATTTTCTAGAAATGGAGGTAGCAGGATTTGATACCAAGACCTGGATCCCATAGAAAAATGTGTCTAAGATAAAAAATCCAAGAGTTGGGACCAAATAAATCCTCCTAGGGTGATGAGACAAGCCTCCCACACCTAGTTCCCTTCAGAAATTGCCCAAGGAATGGGGCTATAACAATGTATGAACATATAATGGATTCTCTGCATTATTTTTCTGAGATTGCCTATGAGAAGATGTAAATAGCAAACATATGTGATTACAACAGTAAAGGGGATGCAATAACTTGAGGACTCATTCATTCAACCAATACAATACAAGCTTCTCATTACATGCATGATAAATATGAAGAACACTGCTATATGAAATAATCCCTAGTCTATGACTGCGATGTTTATAAAGGCACTGATGCATAAATGATAATGATAAAAATATATGAAAATATGAAGATCAAATAAAGTGGGGGATCATGATCTCAACCACTGAAAATACAATACATCAACCCTCTAGAAGGATTGACTGAAATACAAGCAAAATGGCATTCCTACAGAAATGCCAGAGTTGCTGGGTAGTAGTAGCAACTCAAGAAATGGAAATATATGGAGAAGGCTGAAATAGATGCATCAAATGAAGAACCTTCCTCCAATGGAAATCTAAAGTGAAAGGCTGATCCCTTCACCAAATATCTCACCCTCCAAAGCATCTGCTAATCCCTCACAGCAACTACTCTCCAAGAATAACGTCGTCTAAGAGAGGGACTGCACTGCATATGATGAAAAGTGGTTGGCCTCGTGCCAAAGATGGTGGAATAAGCTCATTAACCTCCTTTTATGATCTCCCAAAGAGATGGACGCTCCCTCCTCTGAAAAAATAGCCAAGGATGGTGTTGTAGAAAACCTCCCCAGCAACAACACTGCACAATCTCCAGTTGAAGCTGCGTTGATGAAGAAGGATGAGGCTTGAACTCAATGTATGAATATGGGGAATGGAGTGCAATCCTCAAAGAGCTACTCAAGAAGGGGAGGAAATCCTAAACAAGAATTCCCTGGAAATTCTTGCTAAACAACAAGAGATTGCAACAAGTCCAAAAGACCAGAGATGAATAATACTCAAGATGAGAAACAATGGCTGCCTTGTCCTCCTTTTAAACAATGTGAGCTCCCTCTCCATGGACCCCACTCATCAGGGTTTCCTTCCTCTAGAATCTTCCCTCCTCTTTCACTGCGTTGTCCCACAAGATGCCTTCCACCTCCTACCACTGCGTAGTTTGAATTGGTCAAACTTGACCTAGTCCTCTTACAAAAGTCTCTTTTCACACATGGAGGTGTGAAATCCAGCTCTATAAGTGATCCTCTTTCACACTAAGAGGATTTTTATTCCCTACTCATGAAATGAATGTGTCTCCTAATAATTTTATTCATCTCCTAGGTGAAAATGGCAAAAATTAATATTCCACAAAATTTGGAATATTACAACTCTCCTCCACCTTTCACCTTCATCATGTCTGGTTCAGGACCTAACGTTGGTGGCAACGCCTGCCCTAATGTTGGAAATGCTACTAGTGGTGCCACAACATGAAATATTCCAATTTCTCCCATGCTCCCTTATATGGCGGGCCTAAGCCTTCCCGATTTTAGCCAGTTGATTAATGACCCCATACATCATGATCCTGGTTGGCTTGCTATGCCAACCAAGCTTCCTTCAAACATCCCCAAGTTTGAAGGAATTGTTGGAGAGGATCCTACCAACCATGTTCTTTCTTTCCACATGTGGTGTTCATCTAACTCCATCGACGATGACTCTGTCTATCTTCAGTTATTCCAGCATAGGTTTACTGGAGAAGCTTCCAAGTGGTATGTTGACTAGGCCTCCTCCTCTCATACTACTTTTGTGACCCTTGCCAAGGATTTTATATCTTACTTCCAGCTTCCCCTTTGTTATGCCACTGGTATTGAGCTCTTGACCTCTTTTTGTAAAACTTATGCTACCCGCCTATCTCACCATATTCATGAATGGTGCAGAAGGAAGAGCCTATGTCGAGCCCCTATTTTCGAAGACCGTGTCTACATGGACTAGTTTCTCAGATCCTTTTTGCCTTCTATTGGAAAATATGTCGCATCCCACTTCCATCAAACCAAGGAAGTTTCCCTCCAGATTGCATTGAAATATGACCTGATCTATGCACAATCTAGTTATGTTTATACCGTCTTACCTAATCTCCCTAGACCCAGTAGTGCCAACACACTGGGGGAATCCCATGCCATCGACGTTATCGTTGGATCCCTTTCACATCCGTATACTCATCCTACCATGGGTTATGGTTTCCCTCAAGGAGGGGCCAACTCCTCCAACACTTTTCCCCCTCCCGATAGCATGTATCCAGGATACATCATGCTTCCTCCATTTTCCCAACCTATTTACCCCAATGTTGCCCAACCTCTTTATTATATCTATCTTCATCCTGATGCTCCAGCTCCTCAAGCACTAGCAACTCATCCTCCCTTGCCTTCTCAAACTCCAAAACAACAGCCACAACCCCCCCCCCCCCCTTAGGGGCAGGTGTATGCACAACAGAATGTGACTAATGATTCTATTTCCAAAAAGAAGAGGAAATGAAACCAAAACCAATCTGCCCTAGGTAATCCAAGAAACAATCCCCATGGGAATACATCTAACATTGCAACCTAGCAATAGGGCGCTCAGCCCAAGTAGGACAGGATTATTCACACGAATAAGCCTTGTTCTTGTTGCAGTGTCTATGGTCACTATACCCATGATTTTCCCCTTTTACCTTAGATGTGTCAGATGTTGGAAGCTCAAGTAGCATCTCAAGGATAGCAAGCCTCCCCTTTAGTTCCTCCTAATGCTGCACCCATCCAACCAGTTGTGTTTACTAATCCTTTCCCCCAGCAGGGATATGTGGCTGCCAAACCCCCTGAAGGTCAGGTGGCCACTCAACCTCCCCCATTTAGTACCTCTGATTACCAAATCCTCATGATGAACTCTGACCAACCCAATACCACTGACCTCAACCTTCAGACTCGGTCCCGTTAGTATAACAAGCCCCTCACTACGTCTACTACCGAGCCCCCGTCTTTAGGTCCAACAAAGCCTCTTTTGACCCCAAATGGTCCTTTACTAGTCCCTCAGTCTAAGCTAGAGGTTCATACTAATATCCCCAAGGGACCATTACGCTGAAATGCTGCTAGTAAGGCCATCGGTAAGGCCGACCACTCCTATAGTATAGTAGATGACTTGGCGCAATCCCCTGCCGCCATGTTAATGCTGGAAGTCCTCTAGTCGTGCCATTCACAACGAAAATCTCTAATAACTGCTATGGGTGTTGTGGATCCTTTAGATGATCATTTGATTTTCTTCTACATTGAAAACTCAGAACATCCCCCCCTTCCTGCATCCGTCACCTTCCAAATCCCTGTCAAGACCCGGAATGCCAACGTCTCCCGTTGTATCATTAATGAGGGGGCACCCACTTGCATGATGCATTATTCTGTTTGGAGGCAGATTGGATCAAATGAGTTAGCCCCTTCCACTATCACCCTCCGTGCATGGGATGACCACTCTTCTTAGCCCCTTGGCATGTTCCGCAATTGTCCTATTACTCTTGTGGGAAATATTGTTTATGTTGACATTGACGTCATTGATTCCGCCTTAGACTACAACATTCTATTCAGTCGTATATAAACTTATGTGATTTCTACTATCCCATCTGCAGCTCACTATAGGATGTTATTTCCTCATAATAGAAATATTGTCTCCATCGATCAGTTGACATATTATGAATCGAAGCCCTAGACCTCTCTAGAGTCCATTATCTCTTTGGTGGCCAATAAACAAGAAACTGAACCTCTGACAAGTGTCTCACCCAGAGTCTATAAGGACTCCTCTTTGCTTGGTTCATTCCCTGGTCTCCCCCTCCTATCTCTGACCCTAGCTCGTCGAATGTTTGCATGATGCAATCGTCTCAGTCTGACCTCAAATGGCCCAGTTCGACTAGTTAGCAGCCTCACCCTCCACAACCTGCTCCTAGTACTTCGACTCAGCCTTCAAGACCCCCTCCTCAAGGCACCTCATATGTAGATGGTGTCCATGATCCTATCATTCTCCTGGAACGGTTCACCCTGTAGAAATTTGCTGAATAATGATTAATTATCCACTGAGACTATCCTGATCATATACAATTCGAATTTATATGCAACACATAATCTCTTCCACTCAGATCATCAAACATGCGGAAATAAAATCAAGCGATAACACATCAAATCATCATACACATTAACACAGCATGTATGGGGAAAGCTTATAGCTGAAAACCCCGCAGCTATTGTGTATATTATAATGGAGAACTCAAGTAAAAAACTCAGTACAATACTCCTCACAAGTACTCAGTACTTTCTCATACAGTTACTCACAATCTAGCTCAGTTTTGAACAGGTTACTGGTTCAAAACTCACCGCCAATTGCCTTGCCTCTATTGCGTGTTTCCATGCTATGGGATGGCCTCTTTATATAGATAAACCACCAGCCTGAACTGCGCAATCCTCATGGGCTTACTCCACCTATCTGTGTGTTGCAAATAGCAACAGTATAGTCACAACTGATAGCTAACTCCACCCTTTCATCTACCTCTTTCACTGGTCTCCACTGAACTGTCCATGCACTGTAGTGAACTGATGTGTTCTTGAGTTGAATAATGAGTTACTAATTAATGAATTAAATAATATTTAATTCACTCCACTCATAACTAATTGATTAGCTAGTTAAACTAATCTCAACTAGTTCAACTAAAATAAACAGAACACAACTCCACTATCTGTCTCATTAACTCCTCCAAACTTCTGCCACTGAAGTCAACCATGCATGATGCCAATACCCCATAAGAAAAGCGTATTTCCTTTTGGCAGTTGCATGTGCCACATCCGTAGCTCAAACTGAAGTGCTCCAAGAGAGTAAATTGTTGTTTAGAGTCCAAATATTATTAAGGGTAAATAATATTTGACTTCCCTATTTTTAGGAGAGGCAGTCTAAAAATAGCCTTCGACCTCTTCGACCTAAAAATAGAGTCTCATCTATTTTTACCAACATGACCAATGCTCCAAGAATCTCAAACTAGAATCCCCGAACCATGCTCCATATGTCTAAAAATAGACATAGTCTAAAAATAGACTTTGCGCCAGAATTTGCCTGCGGGCCCACTTAGTGAAGGCGACTTCATTTCACTAAGCTCCATCATCTTGCCGCATTCTCAACACTCCCTCTCAGCAAGATATGGATTATCTGCAATCCCTATCCTGCCTCTGTGGAATTCGAACTTGCTCCTGGTGAGCGCCTTCGTCAGGATGTCGGCATCCTGATCCTCCGTGGGAACATATGAAAGCACCATGATTCTCCGCTGAACACAATCTCTGATATGATGGTACCTGATGTCGATATGTTTGGACCTATCATGAAATACTGGATTAGCCGAGAGCTTGATGCAGCTCTGGTTATCACAGTAGATCACCGTAGGCTCCAAATGCAACCTGAACAAACCTGCGAGGATCTTCCTCATCCAACAGCCCGCATGCGCCCAAACCGAGTCACACGCGCCTCTGCTGAATGAGGCCACGGATCTCTCCCTCGCTTCCCCGTTGTACTGTGAAACCGCCGTCGACCCGTCGTCGAAAACTCTCCTTAAGTGCTCTTCCCATCCGTTGGACTCCCCCGCCCAATCTCCATCAGTGAAGCCGAAAGCTTCGCTCCATCCTCCTGTCTGTACCATAGACCATATCCCGATGTGCCTCTGATATAGCGCAATACATGCTTGCCTGCCTTCCAAAAGAGCTTGGTAGGCTTAACCATAGCTTGCGAAAGCTGGTTAACTGCATAGCACATATCGGGTCGTGTATTTACTAAATACATAAGAGACCCCACCAACTGTCGATAGACAGTGGCATCCACTACCTCCGCTGAAGTAGCATCCTCCTTCCTCCAACCACCAGGAAGAGGAGTGTCAACAGGCTTGCAGCCTTGCATGTTGAACCTCTCCAGAATCTCCCGGGCATACTTGCCCTGAGAAACAAACAGTCCTCCATTGCGCTGCCAAATCTCCAATCCCAGGAAATAATGAAGGATGCCCAAGTCCTTCATCTCAAACTCTCGTGCAAGATCCTCCTTGCATGAAAGTATCAATCGCTCATCACCCGTCAAAATTAGATCATCTACATACAGTACAATGATCAACAGCTTCCCCTCCACCACAATCTGGTACAGGTTAGGATCCGCCTCACTCTTGGAGAATCCAAGCCCGGTGAAATAGTCAAGCACCAGGTGTTCAAATACCCAGGTGTTTGCTTCGAACTCAGAGACAAGGCCTCCTGAGACCCAGCATCAACATGGCGACCCATCACGCTGAAGACCCAAACCCCGGCTGGCCGAGACACCTGTCACCACAACTCCGATGGAGGAAACCACGCCCACGTCCGTCTGATGAGAATGGCCACCCATTCACACGAGAGAGCAAGGACGTCAGACAGAGTACCTTGCGACAGTTGAAAAGGTCTCCTCATAATCGATCCCCTCAATCTGTGAAAAGCCACGGGCGAAAAATCTCGCCTTGTACTTCTCCACACTCCCGTCAGCCGCCTACTTCACATTGCAGATCCATCGCTAACCCACCACTGATTTCCCCTCCGGTCTTGGGACAATCTCCCATGCACTGTTCCTGACGATCGAATCATATTCTTCGATCATGGCATCAACCCATGCGGGTTCCTCCACAGCTTCCTCAAAAGAGGATGGCTCTGTCACAACACATTGACTCATAAGAGCCATGTATCCAGGGTACCGATCCGGTGACTGTCTCTGTCTGCGCTGTGCTGTAGGTGGTCCTACAACCTTCTCTGCATCCCGAGCCAGTCGCTCAGCTTCTGTAGTGCGCATGCGCCCTCTGATGGTTGGCGCTGCCTGGGTGGTTTCTTTCACCTCCTGAACCTCCTCTTGTGGCTGATCCACATCCGGAAGCTCCTCCTTAGGAACTAACAGCTCCTCATCTGCATGCAAGTGTAGCTCCCTCTCAAGCGAACACTGCATGGCTTTCTCCTCCCGAAATTTTATATCCCGTCGCACAACAGTCTTGCGACTGTCTGACAAATACACCCGATAGTTGTGAGGTGTATCAGTGTACCCCACAAATATTCCAACCTCAGCAGTTGGATCCAGCTTCCTTCTCGCATCCTTCGTCACATGCATGTAGACAGGAGAACCAAAATCCGCAAATGGGAAATATCAGGCCTCTTGCCAGAATAAGCCTCCTCTGGTGTACTCATGCCAAGAACCTTGTGAGGACAACGGTTCTGCACATACACTGCTGTATTGCATGCCTCAGCCCACAAGTGAAGGGGTAGGCCCTGATCATGCAACATCGCCCGTGCGGCACCCACGATCGTTCTGTTCTTCCGCTCAGCCACCCCGTTCTGCTGTGGGTTATGGGGTGCGATGAGCTCTCTCCGAATCCCTTCTGCGCTGCAGAACTCCTTGAATTCAGTCGAGATGAATTCACCACCATTATCACTCCTTAGAGCAATCACCTTCTTCCCCGACTCCTTCTCGACCAGTGCTTTAAACTCACATAACTTCGCGAATGTATCGCTCTTCTTCTGCATGAAGAAGATCCAGCACTTTCGAGAGAAATCATCAACAAAGATCACATAATACTTGTGCTTTGTCGTCGAAGCAACTGAGAAAGGACCACACACGTCTGTGTGAACTCTCTCAAGGATCGTCGTGGCGCGACTATCCTTCTCGTGAAAGGTGGCTTTCACATACTTCTCTAAAGTACACCCCTTGCACTGATCTGACTGCGCAAGAGTGCCCTTAGGAAGCCCAATAGAAATCTGCTGCAGAATCTTCAAAGCTCCATGGTGAAGGTGGCCCAATCTCCTGTGCCACAGTTCGCCCTCATCATCCCGGCTCACCACTTCTCCCACCTTGCATGCCATAGCTGCGCAGCCATCTACCTGCAACTGATAAAGGTTCTTGGTCCGAACCCCTATCTTCCGGGTCTCTCCAGTAGTCTTACTGCGCAGGAAGGCTTTTCCTTCGCTGAAGACCACATCATACCCCTTATCCTCCAACACCGCCACAGAGATCAAGTTCTTCTTCAATCCAGGTACATGCATGACATCCTTCAGTACAAAGGGTTTACCAGACTCCCTCTGAAAGGATATGGTACCGATACCAGTCGCACTGTATCTACCATCATTTTCCATCTCGATGTGCACACCCAAATCTTTGTCCTCCTGATCTGAGAACAACTCCTGATCTCCCGTCATATGAAATGACGCACCGCTGTCCAAGAACCATACCGATCCCATCACACTTGAAACCAAGCATGCGATCAGTGAAAAGTCAAGCTCGAACTGTGAAGCCAAAGCTTCTCCATCACTAGAAGCCTCTCGCTGCTTGTTCTTCTCCTTTGGACAATTGGCAGCATAATCGTCCGTGATCGTTGCGGCGGAAAACACTTCACTTTCGCCATATCCCCCCGTCTTCTTGGGCCTTGCATCCGGTAATACTAGGCTTTTCATTCTTCCTTTAAACTTTTGCTGCAGCAACCAAAATCAGCTTTCACCGGGCCCTCGATGAAGATCCATCTTCGAGTAGTTCCTCCTTACCTCCTCCCCCGCATGAGGATCCGCCCAAAGGCGCTCCCATCCTCGGCGGGCCTTTCTCCCATCATCGACACCACCCGACAGAGTGCCAAGCCTTCGGCAGACCAAGGAGAGCCAGGTCGACCATGTCCTCGTCTTCGACAGTCACCCCCACACTTCCCAGCTCATCTCTGCATTGAGTGAACTTCGTGAGGTATTTGGCGATACTGTCGCCTTTCTCCATCTTGATGTTCATGAGCTTATCTTTGAGCGCCAGCTTCCTTTGGTCGCTCTTACTCTGGAATAGATCCGTCAAAGCTTTCCACATTAGAAATGGAGAAGCCTTTCCATGTGTTGATATATGACCCCGACGCCCTCCAACAGATCCTCGACACTTCAGAGATCTTTTTCCACACGATTTCTACGGTACTGCCAAGATTTCGGATATCCGCATTCAACAACTCCTCTGCGAACACCATTATCTTCTAATACTTCCTCCATGCGATCCTTCCATGCAACATAATTCGAACTGCCTTTAAGAGCATATTCGAGTCACAAACCGTTGAAAGACATTTTCAACACTGGCACCAAGAAAACAAAATTGCTGCAAAATTTCGAATTCCACCTCAAAGCTCAACCGCTCTAGATCTGTGAGAACAAATTATTTCTAGCACAGAGATCGACTGCAAGGGGCATTTACCATACCTTTCACTTTCCTAAGAAAGATGAATCCGAAGGCTACCTGGCCCGCATGCAGACTCTGTCTACCGAAATAAGTTTGTAATCACTGTGATGATCAATCTGAACTTCAATAGCTCCGATACCATGTAGAAATTTGCTGAATAATGATTAATTATCCACCGAGACTATCCTGGTCACATACTATTTGAACTTCATACACAACACACAATCTCTTCCACTCAACTCAACTCAGATCATCACACATGCGGAAATAAAATCAAGCGATAACACATCAAATCATCATACACATTAACACAGTATGTATGGGGAAAGCTTATAGCTGAAAACCCCGCAGCTATTGTGTATATTATAATGGAGAAATCAAGTATCAAACTCAGTACAATACTCCTCACACACTGCCAACATTATGTTACACACAATTCTGTCTTCTGACCTTCTGAACAAAGTTACCTGGTTCAAATACACGCCTTAATGTTTCGTCTCACGATGAGCCAATGCTATAAGATACTCTTTATAGATAACCACTAGCCTGAACCTTAACCTCACGGGCTACTCTCTGTCCTCCGGTGTTGCAAATAGCAAGCTCAAAGAGGGAGTCACAACCGTAAGGGGCCTAACTCTCCTCCACCCTTTCATCTACCTCTTTCACTGGTCTCCACTGAACTGATCATACATTGTAGTGAATTGATGTGTTCTTGAGTTGAATAATGAGTTACTAATTAATGAATTAAATAATATTTAATTCACTCCACTCATAACTAATTGATTAGCTAGTTAAACTAATCTCAACCAGTTCAACCAAAATAAACAGAACAGTAACTCTGTCATCCGTCTAATTAACTCTCCAAATTGCTTTCATCGAAGTCTAACTGAAGTCAACCATGCAAGATGCCATCAAACCCTGGGAACCACGTGATTCCTCTGTCAATGGTGTATATTTTGGCCTCTTTAGTTCAATCAAGTGCTCAGTGAAAACTCCGTGCTTGCTGAGAGCTCCAATATTATTAAGGGTAAATAATATTTGACTTCCCTATTTTTAGGAGAGGCAGTCTAAAAATAGACTTCGACCTCTTCGACCTAAAAAATAGAGTCTCATCTATTTTTACCAACATGATCAATGCTCCAAGAATCTCAAACTGGAATCCCCGAACCATGCTCCATATGTCTAAAAATAGACATAGTCTAAAAATAGACTTTGCGCCAGAATTCGCCTGCGGGCCCACTTAGTGAAGGCGACTTCATTTCACCAAGCTCCATCGTCTTGCTGCATTCTCAACACACCCTAGCCTTAACCATCTCGAATTTTTCCCACGTGGCCACCACCCCTCCGGTCAGATATTGTTTCTTGCTCCCCCTCCCGGAGTATTTTCGGTACCTGTTATGGCTACCTTGTCTCTTCCTAACATGACCCTTGGGATCCCATTCTCGTACATTGATCCCCCAACTAATATCCCACCCGGTCAGCCCAAACCTTATTCAGCTCTGACCCTAGTCCAACCGGTCGCCATGAACCCTCCCTTTTCTTCTGTGCCTTAGCCAGCTCAACAGGAACCTACTCCTGTTGCGAAAGCCTTAGGTGAGGGGGGCAAAGCCTGAAAGAAGGAAACCAAGCACAAGGTTACCCTGACAACCCGTGATCCTCTTCAACCTCCAAAGCGTACCCCCCCATGTGCTTTGTGTGATGTTATCGGTCATGCCACCCATAATTTTCCTACATTGCCTCATATCAAGCCCATGGTCAATGCCGCATTTCCTAAGTCTAAGGTCCCTGATGCCCCTGTTACTTTACTAACTGCAGCCACGAAACCAAAGACTGTGCACATAAATCACCCTTGCACTTTGTGTGATCTCCATGTCCATTATACCCACCTATGTCCCGCCCTACAGACTATCGCGTCTCTTTGTGTGTTGTTCGCTAGTACAAGGCCGACCACCATGAGTGTGCCTCTCCTTTACTTGTGTGTTATGCTTCGGCTGAACTAGAGGACCCATCCATTCCCATTGGCATTCCCCCTCATGATGTTGAGATGATGGAGTCTTCAACCACTATCCTCTACCTGTCATCATCTATGAGATCCACGGTGGAAGATCCCTCCGCGGCTTCCCCTTCTGTTTCGCCTGACCTCCCTTCAGCGACCACCCTAGGCTCAACATCGGTGGATCCTTCATCTACTTGTTTTTCAGTCACCCTCCGTGACGATGCACATGTGAACCTTTCTTCTCATGATGATGAGTTAGGTAGCTTCGCCGTGTCATGTGGTTATCCTTCCACAAGTCACCCCATCCTCTACTGTGATGACGACATCATGGAAGCCTTTTCCACCCCTGAATTCATCTATCCAGCCCATAAGAAAAATGGCACCATCCGTGTCTATGGTGACTTTTGCGACTTGAGAAAAACCTGCCCCCAAGGCAGTTCCCCCACACCATCCTCTTGTCAGTCTGCGAGGGGTAGATATCCTACCCATAGCATTCCCTCTAGCAAGACTTGTTTAATTTTTGCCTAGCATTCAGGTTGCCAGCATTGTTCATCATCCTCTAATTTTTTTTCTTGTGGCACCGTTCAGATGGATACCCCTTCCACACCATATATCGGCTATGCTAATGCTGCAAGTGGCTACTCCTAAAATCTAGCCTCTGTAGCATCGGCCAGTTTGACCTCCTTGCATTCACTTGTCCTCTCTAATGGAGTATGCATTGGTACTGCCACCAATAACCAGGCTGAATATGATGCAGTGACAGGTTTATTAGCTGATGCCCTTTACTGTCCAATCCTTCACCTTCATGTTCATTTAGATTCTTTTCTGCTTTTCATGCAATTGAATGGTGTTTATCGTGTGCACAATCCTATATTTTTTAGAAGATATTTAAGAGTGAAGCTCTTAATGTGTGAATTTGAAATCATTACATTTATTCATGTACCTAGAGCACAAAATCACTATGTAGATATCATTGTAAAAAATATTCTATATTGGCATTTATCACACACATTTTACACAAGACAATAACAATAAACCATAAAATGATGCATATCCATACTATGTGTCGTTCAAAATGTTTTACAGTCCATTAACTCTCATACATATGACATGCCCATAGCATGTTACAAAAAAAAAAAAACTGGGGGCACCTCATGCCCGTACATCTAATCACTATCTAGAGGATCTCGGGCCAATGGCTCGGCTCCTGCAGCCTGTAGATCACGCATCCCTTTTCTAGCCATCACCATGCGCCGCATGACTCCTCACCACTCTAAGGGTAAACCAATACATGGCTCTATGTATTGGTCATCTAGGTCCTGCCAGCCATGCTCATAAACTCTGGTCAGTAGCCTCTCACATCTACGACAAATGTCCTCTAGGAGCGCCACAACATCCTCATTATGCATTCCCCTCGACCCACTAGGTCCTGTAGCTCTTGAAACTGTGGGTCATCCCATCTACCTGGCTGGTTTCACTAGTGCTATATCTGCATACCAAAAGTGAATGAATCAGTACCATATACAATATTATGAAACGTTAAAATGAACCATAAAAGATAAGAAACTTTTCATTTACCATCTGGCCCCCATGCCCGACCCGATGGTAGTGGCAAGTTTAGGTCTTCATGATAACTCATCCCACTATAGGGATAGTCGTCTATGTATAGTGGCATATGATCCCTGTTAGGTCCCTATAATTTGTCAGATTGGTAAGACCAAATGAACAAGGGTAACATCAAACCAGCTTTGGAGTCCTAGGACCTAGCCTTCCTGGACTCAGAGAGGGCTCTCTCTATATTTGTATAAAAGATATAACTTGATTGATTTAGGATGTTAATTTTAGGCTAGTTAAAATGATAGGGATTGTTTGTTTTGTTTGGTTGCTTTTCAAGAAGAAAAGGTAGAGTAAGAGAAGTTCAAACCATTGGGCTATGGAGTCAGTGAAAGGTTTGAAGAGTATAACAACAAATAAAGGGTGTTCCGCAGGGCAAGTTAACAAAGCCAAATGGATCTTAATAGCTTATGTGGGTGTGAAATGAACATTAAGTTGTGAGTTTAGTAGGTTTAAAGGGAAATTAAGAATCCTTTAACATATACTAGAACAAGAAGAGTATTTAAGATCACTATTCTTAAGAAAGAACCAAAGAACAGGACACACCATAAACTTCTTTGAACTGGCTTTATCAAGTAAGCTTTAAGACAACAATCCAGAAAACCCTAGAGAGCAGGGAACTCCTAAATTCTCTAACTATTCACTTTCAGACAAAGAAAATATTTAAGATAACATTTCAGTAATGATTAAAGAGCATGGAACTCCTAAATTCTTCAATCAGACTTCAAAGACCTTCAAAGTGACTATTAAAGATGGACCAAAGGACAGGGAAAACCATAAAATTCTTTAGCCAAACCATAGTAAGTAAACTTCAAAGAAAACCTTGAGAACAACATTTCAAGAACAACCAAAGGACAGGGCAAACCATCAACTTCTTAGGCTGGACTCTACTGAGTTAATCTCAAGAAAAAAAATTAGGTATAAATGAAGAGTAGGTAACTCCTAAGCTCTCCAATCAGACCTAGCAGAGGAAAACATTTAAACAACGGAAAACAGACAGAATTAAGGTGCCTCTAACAACATATCTTAACCTAAATTTTATGTTCTGTTATAAGAGAAATTGATGTACAAAATGGAAAACAAAAGAAAACCATTAGAAGATCAGAATAACATCACCATTTAACCAAGTTCATGAATCTTGTGAATATGCTTGTTCCATTGATATTCAGTCCAAAACAGTTACAAAGCGTCAAAGCCAACTTCTTTACAACTCAAAGTATATGAGGTATTTAGCTCAACAACCAACCAATAAAAAACATGAAGCATCCATGTAGTATTTATCTTCAAAATGAGGAGGTGATCCTAAACTAGGGTTTCAAATGTTATTTATTAAAAATTTAATGCATTTTGACCTTTGAGACCATGCAAGGCCCAAGGCAAAATATCTGAGACTCATTCATTGTAATAATAAATCATAACATGACTTCTAAGCTAAATTTTGAATATGCTTGACTTTAAGGCTTCTCAAATTTTTTTACAATAACTCATGGTAAGGGCATAGCGCGAAGGTACAGGGGTTCAGTGCCAGTGCAAATGCAAATGCGCCAAGGCAGAAAAAATGGCCTGTATTGTAGTCAAATTTTGGAGGCCTTCTCGATGTCCAAATGAGATCCATGATGGTTCATTGGAAAGGTATATGAGTCTAGCTTCCAATTATTTTTCACTTTCCAAAATGCTACCCATTTACCCTGCCAAAAACCTGTTCTCCCAAGACTTCTAAACGCATAGCGCCAAGGTCAAAAAGAGGGCAGAAAGATTATTTTTTGGTGTTTTTTGGTCTTTTTGAGGGACCACTTTTGCTCCAAATCTCCTGAAAATTTCTGAGGTTGATGTACTTGTCATTAGGAACATGAATATGTTGACCATTTTCCATTTGGATTGCCCAAAAAAGAGCACAACGCCATTGTTTCTGTATGTCAAACTATCAAAAAATCAAAATGTGCACAAAGTGCCAAAATTGGAAAAAAATTTGTTGATCAAGGATTAGAGGCCTCCAAGGACACCTCAGTAAGAATATTGAGATTCTCTTTCTCTTTTGCCTCGGTCAAAGCCCCAATATTTTCATGGGAACATTTGAGCTTGGCCCTTGCAATCTTGTTTCTCGTGGCATAATGTTTCGCCATATTCCTCTGAATGTTAGTGCCTCTATTTGGCTTCTCTAGTTGACCCTCTTGATGAAAATTGGCTCTCTCAAGCCAATAATCTCTATCCCTGCTAATCTCTATGGCAAGAAGCTCACTTGGAGTGAGCTGCTATGCCAATTCTGCCTCTTTTTTCCTTTTCCAGGATAAAGCCCTCTTCAGTCCAATGGTCTTTGGTCTATGTCTAGGAAGTTGATCTTTGTCATCATCACTGCCATCAAAACTGCCCAAGGTCTCATCTAGCAAAGCCTTGGCATTTCCAGACTCTCTTTGAGCTCTGATTGCCTTGACCTCACTGATGATCTGTTTTGTCTCTAGCTGTTGATTCTCTAGCTCAAGAAAGTTAATCACATTCTTTGCTCTAGCAAGATTAGCTTGAAGCTCACTAATCTTGGCATCCTTGCGTCTAATCAATGCACTATTAATTCTTTCCTCATCCTCATCATCAAGGTCAATCAACTGAAACTCCTGCTCAGTTTCATGTTTGTCCTCCTCCTCAACAATGATAGGCTCTGTAGCTTTTTCCTTGCCCTTGTCTACCTGTTTTTTTGATGAAGAAGGCATGTCCCCTTTCACACTAAGTGAAGAAAACACATGCCTGTGGCCTCTCTGATATGTCAAAGGAAATAGCTCAATGTGAATCATTTTAGTTCCAGCTATCTCAATGTCCCTTTCACTGCTTGATGCTTCAGTATCATGATATGAGGGTGAAGGGTTGTGGAAAGGTGATGAGGAAGGATCAATATGAGGTGACTGAATGTGAGTGGATGGTGATGTATGAACAACAGGATGTGATGGAGAAGTGGATACGGGAGGATGAAATGATGAAAGAACATTTTTCTCATGATGAATAGGTGGGGTAGTGAAAACCTCATTGGCAATGAAGGTATCCCATGGAATGTTTTTCTTTTGGAGCTTATGCATGACCACCATATTGATGAGTGAATGATGAAATAGGCTCTGCATTTTCTAATTGTAATCAATCTTTTGCACAATGTAGGCCATCTTGTCACTGTTGTGAAAGATATAATAAGGCAAATGCAGCATCCTAACTTTAGTGAAATGCAGAAGAAGACGGATATGGTATGAATAGAGGCGGGAAAACCTTCCCTCACAAGTGAAATACTTCATTAATATCCTCATCATGGGCACATACCGGTCAAGGAGATGAGAGAAAGGGAAAATGGACTTCTTGTGATCTTTGTACCTAGGTTTGAGGTACGGTTCATAATAGCTCATGTCCAAGTTTTCTTGTTTAAACCACCTCTCTCCCACACTAGGTATCCTTGTAGCAGTTGCAATGGCATTGGTGGACATCTCAAAGTAACTTCAGAAAGATTGACCTGCTTGTCATGTAGATTGATGATGAGTAATCTTGTTAAATCTGAGTGATTTTGGACTTAGCTGCACTCTCTCACAAAATTCAAAACAACCCGCATGCTTAAAGCAAGAAACAGTGAGAGGAGAGGTCGTGAGTTCCCTTGTATTGATGGGTTCAAACCTGTTTATCTTCCCTCCCTTATGATCATGTCTACTTGGCATTTGTGCCTAACCAACAATATCATTTTTTTCTTCCTCTGACATCTTCAAATTCTTATTTGGAAACCCTAGGGTGTAAGTGAACTGAATGAGGGGAAGGGGATGAGATGACTAGCTTGAAAGATGAAAGGAATGAGTGTGAGTGAAGGGAATGAGTGAAGGGACAAAATAAATGAATGTAAACCCTAAATCAATGTAATTATATTGTTTTTGACTGATATTTCTTTTAGGAGGATGGAACAAGGTTAAAAACTGTGATCACAAGCTTGTATTAGGGTTTCATTCCTTATCCAATTAAGAATCATCAAATGATTTAAACATAGGGCTTATATCATGTACTTACTACTTAAGAGTGCTTGGAGGACTTTGGAAAGAATTTGCAGAAGATTTGAAGTGATTTGGGCTACTAGAAGACTCAGAAACCATTTCTTTCTAAGCACGCAGTGCCAGTGGTAAGAGCGCAACACCACTGGAAGGGTGCAGAGCCAAGCTACAGGTGCGCAGATCCTTCAGAAAACACGTTGAAAATCTTGGGCAAGGGTGCAACGTCGATCTCCAGGCACGCAACGCTGGTACAAATGCGCAACGCCAAGTGTTGAACATGTAATGCCAAGGAATTTGGCCCGAATTCGCTAGAAAAAACCTGAAATTATTCCTTGGTGAATGCTTCTAATCTTTTGATAGGAAAAAATGATTCTCTTGGAGTGTTAAATGACCTTTATAGTGAAGTGGAATTTAATTTAACTTCGAAAAACCTGCTTTCTAATGTTTAAAGTATTTTTCCTTTTCTCACTGATACTCTTTGACACTTTTTTGCATTGCAGGTTGCTGAAGTCATGAAGTTGGCTTTTATTTTGCTCATTGGGGTTTGACATGTTCACTTTGACAACTTTGGGATTTAATTATTACATATAGTAGCATCTTCAAAATCTTTTGTAGTTTCCACCATAAAATTCAACTCATCTTTTCCACCCTCTCTAGCCACCTTTTTCAAATCTCTAAGTGCTTGCAATTCTTTACAATAACCATTTGTGTTGTCTTCTAATTTCTCTATAGCCCTTCAAGTTCATTCATTTCTATCCAGTTCACCTTACCTTTTTCCATATTCCAAAAATATTTTCTGACATACTTTCTTCATGTTTGGCCTTGTGTGCTTCCTCCATGTTATTTTCGTGCAAGTCATCACTACTTTGACACTCAAATGGAATATCAAGTTTATAGCCCTTGTCATCTACAAGACCAAGTTTTTCCCCTTTCCCTTGTTGTAAATTATTTTCATTCAAGAGTAGACAGTCTACATCATCAGTACTTTTCGTTGATAAATCTTCCAACACCTCTACAAAAGTGCCAAAATTTGTCCCATTTTTCTCACTTACAGGTTCTAAACTGAGAAGATAATCCTCCTTGGAAATAACCATATATTGACATTCTATTACATCTAAGCTAGATTCTAGCAAAGGAAAAGCAGTTCTTGAAACATCCAAGGATTTTTGGGAGCCAAAAGAAGGCTTATCATAATCAATCCTTCTCATATGTGTGTTGGGCTCATCGGAATGAAAGGATGACCTTGAAAAATGAAAAACCCTAATGACCCAATGGGAGTGCTTTTTGGACCTAATTTTGAATGAAATTTGACTTAAAAACTTTCAAGTGAAAAGAGAATTTCCAAAAGTGCTATTATGCTCAAGGGGATAAGTGAATGAGTTAGCAATAAGAAATGTTAGAGGGAGGGTGGAGTTTATTGATAAGGGAAAATGGGGAAATGAGGTTTTAGTTAGGAAAGAAGGATGAAAATGAGAGGTATAAGCACATAATGAGTCTTTTAAGAGCAACAAGGTGACTTTGAGATGGAAAAGTGACATATAGGGAAAGGTTTTATGAAGATAATGAAGACAGTGATATTTCTGAAACTTAAGATATTCAAGGAATATTGTTTTCAGAAAATTATAACCATTCTATAGCCATCCAAAGATAGCGAAAAATACTGATGACTAACAGTGGCTCCACTTGGGGAGGGCAACTCCTTCAGGAGGTGTCAAGAACCTCAGAGTTCAGATCTTTGGATTTTGAAGATTAGTTCCTTGCTTGTAGTTGGAAAATTTCCTCCTTCTTCAATTGTTGATTTGCTGCTGTTCTTTGAAGCTTTGATCTTAAAATCTGAAAAACATGATTGCTTCAACATCAACTCTACCTACCCATCATACTTTTCCTAAAAAAAATTCTTCATTTGGGTGAATTTGGACCGGAAAACCCTTGACATCATTTTTATTTTGAAAGCAAAAACTATCTACTTCTACCCTTATATCATCCAAAGGCTCAGATTAGATTGATTTGCTCTTTTATTCTCTACCTAATCTACTTATATCTCAAGATTAAATAGTTTGACAGATTTTCTTTCTCTAATCTATCAACATAAAATTTAAAACATAACCCAATCAAGGTTAAGCAGTTTGATTTGTCATGAGCTGTGGCATTTTGGACAAGCTGCACACAGATTTTATTTTTTTGCAAAGTAAGACTAAAAACTGAGCGCTATAATCTGGAACTTTTGATTCAGATTTGAGCTTTGGGAACCAATATCTTTTCCTAACCTAGTCTATTGATAAGCCAAGTATCAATAGTTTGGCAAATCTTCATTTCTAACTTATAAATAATCAATTTAAATTTGTTCAACCATGATTAAACTGTATGGCTGAACAATGTTTCATAAAAAATTAGTGGCATTTGGGCTTGCACACTTTCAGAAATATTATTTTTGGTATGGGGCTTTACCTTTTGTTTCATCTGCCCTCTTTTTCTTATTTTCTTTGTTTTTGTGCTTCATTTTATGGATATTTTATTCATGTGGTGTTATGTACAATGAATAAAGCTTTATAATAAGAACTTCAACAAAAACAATGCTTAAGCATCCTGCCATTGATAGGACCTCCAAATAATTCTGTTCCATCCATTTCTTGTAGGAAAAATGCATTGTTACCTCTTGCTAAGTGGATGATGTATGGGTCTTTCCATAGATTGTCGAATTTCCCATGATTTCATTTGTCCTTTCTTCTTGAATCCAATTTCAGAACTTTGTCTCCAATCTGGAAATCATTGGATTTATTCCTCTTGTCAAATATTTTCTTAATATTCTCTTGCACTGCTTGTGTTCTGTTGTACACTTCTTCCCTTTATTGATGCAATTGAATGGTTTGGTTCAGCCTCCTTTGTATATCATTCTCCTCTCACTGTACCTCTTGAATAGGCTTCATCATTGGGATTCCCAAGGATGTTTGAAAAATTGCATCCATGCCATACACTAGCTGATAGGGAGACATATTAATTGATTTCTTGTTTGTTAATTTGTTTGCCCATAGTGCATGCACTAATTTTCTATGCCATGACTTCTTGTTTTCTTCCATAAACTTCTTGATGATATTTACCAAAAAATTTTTAGAGGACTCAACCAACCCATTACCTTGAGGGTAATAAGTTGTAGAATTCCCTAATGTAATGTGATACTTGTGGCAGAAATCCACCATTCTCTTGGATTTAAATGCAGCAGCATTGTCAGTAATAATATTTCTACAACAACCAAATCTAGACAAAATGTGATTCTCAAGGAATTTGATGATTACTGAGCCTGTGGAAGATCTATAAGGAATGGCCTCTATCCATTTTGTAAAATAGTGAGTTGAAGTGAGGATCCATTTGTGTTGTGTAGAGGAGGTAGGGTGGATTTCTCCAATGAAATCTAAACCCCATTATTGAAAAGGAGTTTCAACACTAATAGGTTGTAAAGGTAAAGGTAGTAGTTTTCTCTTTCCCTCAAAGATTTGTCATTTATGGCAAGTCACTACTAGCTTGTGGATATCAGGGAAAAGATTGGGCCAATAGAAACCGGCTTTAAAGATTTTTTTGGCAGTGGTTTTCCAATAGAGATGACCTCCACATTCTCCTTCATGAAACTCATGCATGATTCTATCTGCATCTTCTTCGAGTAAACATTTAAGAAAGATACCAACAGAGTTTTTCCAATATAAAGCTTTATCCAGAATGAAAAAATTTATAGATTTTAGTTTCAAGAATCTGGCCTTTGTTTTGGATAAACCAGGAGGAGCATTTAGTTTAAAAAGCACATATAATATATCAAAATACTAGAGTGAGTTCATAAATGCTTCTTCAATAGTTGGAGTCACCAACTCCTCTTGTTCATCCAATGAATGTATCATGTTTATGTCCAGTGCTTTAAATTTTGCTTCAACCATCAGTTTGGCCAGTCCTTGCCCTTTGATTAGCTTGGTGGGCTTGATCTCTAGATCATACTCTAAGATGACAGTGATCCACTTAACTCTTTTACCATCAGGATCCTGAGTTAGTATGTCCTTCACAACTGCATGAGGAATAAAAGCAATGACATGTGAATGCAAGATGTAAACTCTGAAATCTTTTAATGCTTTGATTAAGGCAAAATCTTGTGTTTTTATAATGTTATATTTCAGAGGTGCATCTATTAGTGCCTTGCTGAAGAAAGATATGGGATTTTCTTGTCCCATTATGTTATTTTGTAGTAATACTACAACAATTGTGTGTTCTGATGCAAATGAGAAGATGAAAAAGTCCTTAGTGAAGTTAGGTTTGATGAGGACTGGTGTCTGGGCAAGTGCTTGTTTTACAAGTTCAAAGGATTGCTTTTCTTATATGGTCCATTTGACTCCTATTTCTCTTTTCAGCATGTTTGTAATTTTTCTTAGGCGTTCTGCAAGGTTTGGTATGAACCTTCTTTTAGAAGTTATCTTTCCAATGAAAGATTGCAGCTCTTTGATGTTCCTAGGGTGACTAATTTACAATATCCCCTCAATCCTCTTTGGGTCTATCTTAATCCCTTCTTCAGATATGATATGGCCTAAAATTTTTCCTTCTTGAAGACCAAACAAAGTTTTCTTAGGGTTTAAAGATAGACCATACTTTCTACATTTTTCAAGGACCTTTATTAGGTGAACTAGGTGTTTTTCATCAGTTTTTTAATAGACAATTATGTCATCAAGGTATATCACAATGAAATAACCTATTTCTTCAGAAAAAGAAATGTCCATGGCTCTTTGAAAAATGGCCCCAACATTCATGAACCCAAAAGGCATTTTTACATACATGAAGGTGCCCAAAGGTGTAGTGAAGGCGGTTTTGTGCTAATCATCGGGATGTACTATCACCTTATTATAACCTGAAAAACCATCAAGCAAAGATATTCTTTTGGAGCCTACTACCCTTTGCAGTATATGATCCATCTTAGGTAAATGGTAGTTGTCTTTTAGGGAGGCTTTGTTTAAATTTCTGAAGTCTATGCATAGCCTAATTTCCCATGTTTTCTTCCTCACTAATACAATATTTAAGACCCATTCTGAGTACCTGAGTGGGACTATCATTCTAGCATCATACATTTTTTTAATTTCTTTCTCAACTAGAGGAATTAGGACAGGGTTTATTCTGCACAATTTCTGTTTAAATGGTTTTTGGTTCTTCTTGAGAGGAATCTTATGTTGAATGATGTTTGTATCATACGACTTCAAGTCCCCATAGCCCCATGCAAACACATCATTAAATTCTTTGAACAACTCAATGTATTTCCGTTTTATAAGAGTGGGTGGTGTTTTGGACAATTTTATCATTTTAGGTTCTTCCTCACAGTCTATGTTGCATTCTTCTACATCTGTTTCAGTGATTCTATTTTAGGCTTCCTAGCAACATCATTGAAATCAAACAATTCTTCTAAGGGGACAAGTCCTCTTTGTAATAGATTGTCTTTACATTGAAATACCTCAAGGTCCTTTTTATTGGAATCTTCACATAATTCTGCCTCATGAGGGTGTTCTAACAGATTTATATCAACAACATAAGGTGGCTCTATTTTGTTTGTTTGTTCCTCAGCAGAGCAGTCCTCTTCAGGATCCGAGTCTGATTTTGGAATTTCAAACTCATTTTTGGACTGTAGGAAGTCTTCAATATGTTTGTCACCTTCAAAAACTTCCCAATAATCTATGTTATCAGGGACTTTTAGTCTTCTTTTGACCTTTACTGCGTATTGTTCATCGACATGATGCAGTCGGCAAGTGCTGGCAGTGAATGCTAGTTCATTTGCAAGGCTATTTTGAGTTGTTGGGACAGAGGTAAGTTCATATTTAAAAAAAATAAAAATTAGGAGGTCTAAGGCAACATTCTATATTCTCTTAACCTGGGATTTTTGGCTGAATATTCTCCTTTAATTTTCCTAATAATTAGCTCAGAATCTCCCTGAATGGAAATCTTCTTAGCTCCTATATTTTTCAGCAATTACAAACCTAGGAGAAGAGCTTCATATTCTGCAATATTTTTTATACATTGAAAATCCAACTTGTAAGAGTGACCTTCATTAGTTTTGTGTATCCAAACACCTACTCCTGAACCAGCTTTGCCACAAGAGCCATCAAAGCTCATGTTCCAAAGAGTTTCAAGTTCAGATTTACCATTATGTTGTTCTTCATTTGGTGTTTGGTTTGAATGTTCTAACTGGTCTTGCTCTTCCTCTTTTATATCTACTTGTTCATTAATGTCATCTTCATTGTATAAGATAAATGAATCAAGGTTTGAATGGAAAAAATAGAGAGGGGTGTTATTTGGCTTATCTTGGCTACTTACCATGTATTTCATGTGATTTTCTCTGTATATTATTCTTGTTTGGTTAAAGACTGGAATGGTAACATATGTCATGTCCATTTGGAGGGTTCCTTAAAGCTTGGCTCCTCATGATCTTGATAAAATAATGCCATATTTTGGGGGAATGTCAGCCACTACAATATCCATTACAAGGCTCTTGGATGGTATTTGTTACAGATTAACACATAGATCTTTGATTAGGCCGAAAAATTTAACTCTACTAGAATCAAAAGAGTACAAGTCTTTGTATGGTTTGGTTATTTCAAGGCTAATCTTTCCATCACTACCTTTAGCATGAGGTTATGAGAAGCACCAAAGTCTAGCATGGCATTGTGTAGGATTTTTTCATGGATGTTCAAACTGACATAGAATGGAGGCACACCTCTCTCTTGAAACTTTCCCTCTACCTCTGGCCCAAACAACAATTCTAGCTTGTCATCGGTTAGATTTAGAGTATCGGTGTTATTTCCTATGTTTAAAGCCTTCAAAACTTGAGATCTATATACATCTTGAGTCACTAATTCAGTAAGGGGTATGGGTATTTTTATCTTGGAAATTTCACTTTCAATGCTGAATGGTGTCTGTGTTCTTGGAAGATTTAAATAAGTTTTATCAGACATGGTTTTTTCAACAACTTTAGCTTGCTAATTTTTATTTGGAATCTCAGTTAAAACAATTTTTCAGGGCCACTAGTTGATGTACTAGGGTAGATTTGGTCACCATTCTATTGGTTGATTTTGATTTTTCTTTGATCAGAATTCTTAGCCATTTTTTTTGTATTTTTTGTTGTCTTTTTAGGAGTGTTTTCAGGGGTCTTCCTAGAAGAAATTTCTAGTTTTTTCCTCTTGAGGATATCTTGGGTTTTCTTACTTCTGAGGTCATATTGCCTATGAACCTCCATGATAACATTTTCAAATCCTAGTTTGTATTCTTCGGACTCCTCATATGTTATTTCAGCTTGTTTTGAGGAAAACAGACCTTGTTCTTCTTCTGTGAGAAAAACAACGTCCTCATTATCAGAGACTATTAGATTCACATGGTTTTCTTCTGGCTCCTCAGTCTCTCTCTCCTCTTCATCTACATAGTTTTCTTAGAAAGGAGGTCTGATTTTCTGGTCAGTTTCTCTTCGTCTTATTTGAGGAGGATCTCTTTTGAAGTTTTGGTTTCTATTTATGTTTTGAGGATTTGCTTGGTTTTCCCTAGGGGGTGCTCTTTCATTCAAGTTAATCTTCTCCATCATCCTTTCCATTGTCCTAACTAGACTGTCAATTTTAGCATTAGATGTGGAGGCCATAGGTTCCTCTTTGTATGCAACCCTGTTTTCTGTTCTCATTTTAGCCCTTTTAGCAATTAGATTGCTTCTACACTTACTGCTTCCCTTTTCATGTCTTCTAAGGTAAGGGGTTCTCTTTCTCTTAATTGGTAAGCCATTTCTGGATCAAATCCATCTAGAAATTTTACTAGGGCTAGGCCTTGTGGGGGTTTCATGTGGGGAGGAAGTGCATTATATATACTATTGAACCTAGTGCAGTAGTCTTAAACACTCTCCCCAACATTTATTTTAAGGTCCTCATACTATGATAATATTTGAATAGGATTTTTCTTAGTCTCCCACTTGTTTATGAATACTTGTTGAAGGGAAGGGAGAACATGGATGATATTACTAGGCTAAGCTCTTGAACCATTTCTTTGCTTCTCCCCTTAAACTTTGGGAAAAAATTCTCATTTGTATGGTATCATCTTCTATTTCTTGGTAGTCAAAATCATCATTCATCTTGTCTACATGTTGTTGGGCAGTTGTAGGATCAGTTCCATTAAAATGAGGGATTCTAGATTGATAGTCTTGGGGCATAGGAAGTAAAGGTTGTGGTAGCACCAGGGGGGCATACCATGTTGCCATGATAGGAGGTAATGGAACCCAAGGAGGATTTACAAGAGGAGGGTTTACTAGTGAAGTTGGAGGATGGAATGGATAAGTTTGAACAATGTATGTATGAGTGGGGGTGGCAGATGCACTTGGACCAGTCAGCTAATATTGGGTAGATTTGGAACAAAAGGAGTTAAAGTGCTGGAGAAGCTGAAGATCAGGAGGAGTGGAAGGAGAGGCTTCTCTAATAGGACTCTGATATAAGATGGTAGGATCAAGGTTTGTTTGGTCTATCCAATTTTGAGACTTAGTTCTAAATAGGTTTCTTCTATGGTGTAAGTCAAATTGGGTATCTTGAAAGGATGTAAGGTTTTCTAGAAAGGAACTTGCTTTGTGAATTGGTCTGAAAATAGTTGAATCTTCAGTCCTAGAAGTTTTTCTTAATATTCTTTCTGGGTCATCAACTATAATAGGAGGGTTTGGGTCAGGGTGAGATCTGGTGCGGATTCTTTTTGAAGCGATATTTCAAACCCACAACGCAGAGAGGCTGAACTTTTATAAGAGTTTTGAAAACAAAACCAATCTGTAAAAATACTAAATTCACACAGTATGTGACTGGGATTTATACTATTAGTATTGTTTAATAAATTCCCAAGAGAGTTTGTGAGAACTAGTAGAGTCAGCAGGCCTACTGACAATTAGTGGATTCATCAGGTGGATGATGTTAACTGTTTTGAGGATTTGTTTGTTTTCCACCATCAACAATTGGATACCAATCTTGAGATATTTTTGGGTTTTCTGAGTTCTTTATGTAACACTAAGCTTTTCAATGAGTGTCCCCAATGGAGTCACCATTATGTTAGGTCCCTGTAATTTTTTAGATTGGTAAGACCAAATGAACAAGGGTAACATCAAACCAACTTTGGAGTCCTAGGACCTAGCCTTCCTGGACTCAGAGAGGGCTCTCTCTATATTTGTATAAAAGATATAACTTGATTGATTTAGGATTGTGATTTTAGGCTAGTTAAAATGATAGGGATTGTTTGTTTTGTTTTGTTTTTCTTGGTTTCTTGTCAAGAAGAACAGGTAGAGTAAGATAAGTTCAAACCATTGGGCTATGGAGTTAGTGAAAGGTTTGAAGAGTATAACAACAAACCAAGGGTGTTCAGCAGGGAAAGTTAACAAAGCCAAAACAGATAGAATTAAGGTGCCTCTAACAACATATCTTAACCTATATTTTATGTTCTGTTATAAGAGAAATTGATGTACAAAATGAAAAACAAAAGGAAACCATTACAATATCATAATAACATCACCATTTAACCAAGTTCATGAATCCTGTGAATATGCTTGTTCCATTGATATTCAGTCCAAAACAGTTACAAAGATTCAAAGCCAACTTCTTTACAACTCAAAGTCTATGAGGTATTCAACTCAACAACCAACCAACAAAAAACATGAAGCATCCATGCAGTATTTATCTTCAAAATGAGGAGGTGATCCTCAGCTAGGGTTTCAAATGTTACTTATTACAAAGTTAATGCATTTTGACCTTTGAGACCATGCAAGGCCCGAGGAAAAATATCTGAGACTCATTCATTGTAATAATAACTCCTAACATAAGTTATGAGCTAACTTTGGAATATGTTTGAATTTAAGGCTTATCAATAACTCTTACAATAACTCTTGGTAAGGGTGCAGCGCCAAGGTACAGGGGCGCAGCATGAGTGCAAAAGTGCAGTGCCAAGGTAAAAAAAATGGCATGTCTTATAGCCAAATTTTAGAGGCCTTCCCAATCTCCAAATGAGATCCATGATGGCTCTTTGGAAAGGTATTTGAGTCTATTTTCCAAATATTTTTTCACTTTCTAAAATGGTGCCCATATGCCCTCTGAAAAACCTGTTCTCCCAAGACTACTAAACGTGCAGTGCCAAGGTCAAAAAGAGGGCAGGAAGGTGATTTTTTGGTGGTTTTTGGCCTTTTTGAGGGACCAGTTTTGCTCCAAATATCCTGAAACGTTTTGAGGTTGATGTAATTGTCATTAAGAACATGAATATGTTGACCATTTTCCAATTGGATGGCCCAAAAAAGAGTGCGGCGCCAGTGGTGCTGCGTGTTTGGCACAATTTCTGTATGTGAAACTGTCAAAAAATCAAAATGCGCACAAAGTGCCAAAATTGGAAATTTTCTTGTTGATCAATGGTTAGAGGCCTGCAAGGACACGTCAGCAAGAATATTAAGCTTCTCTTTCTCCTTTTCCTTGATCAAATCCCAAATCTTTGCATGGGCACGTTTGAGCTTAGCCCTTGCAATCTTGTTTCTCATGTCATAATGTTTCGAAATATTCCTTTGAATGTCAGTGCTTCTCTTTGTATTCTCTAGTTGACCCTCTAGGTGAAAATTGGCTCTCTCAAGCCAAGAATTTCTTACCTGCTAATATCTATGGCAAGCAGCTCACTTGGAGTGAGATGCTCTACCAATTCTACCTATTTTTTCCTTTCCCGGGCTAACGCCCTCTTCAGTCTAATTGGTCTTTGATATCTGTCTAGGAAGCTGATCTTCCTCATCATTACTGCCATCAAAATTGCCCAAGGTCTCATATAGCAAGCCTTGGCCTTTCCGGCCTCTCTTTGAGCTCTGATTTCCTTGACCTCACTGATGATTTGTTTTGTCTCTAACTGTTGATTCTCTAGCTTAAGAAAGTTAATCACATTCTTTGCTCTACCAAGATTAGCTTGAATATCACTAATATTGGCATCCTTGCCTTTGATCAATGCACTAGTAATTCTCTCCTCATCCTCATCATCAAGGTCAAACAACTGAAACTCCTGCTCAGTTTCATGTTTGTCCTCCTCCTCAACAATGAGAGGCAGTGTAGCCTTTTCCTTGTCTACTTGTTTTGCTGATGAAGAAGGAATGGCCCCTTTCACACCAAGTGAAGAAAACACATCCATGTGGCCTCTCTAATATGTCAACGGAAATGGCTCAATGTAAGTCATTTTAGTGCCAGTTGTCTCAATGTCCCTTTCACTGCTTGATGCTTTGGTATCATGATATGAGGGTGAAGGGTTGTGGAAAGGTGATGCGCAGGATCAATATGAGGTGACTGAATGTGAGTGGATGGTGATGTATGAAAAACAAGATGTGATGGAGAAGTGGATACGGGAGGATGAGATGATGAAGCAACATTCTACTCATTATGAATAGGTGGGGTAGTGAAAACCTCATTGGAAATGAAGGTATCCCATGGAATTGTTTTTTGCTAGAGCTGATGCATGACCACCATCTTGATGATTGAATGATGAAATAGGCTCTGCATTTACTGATTGTAATCCATATTTTTTACAATGTAGGCCATCTTGTCAATACTGGGGAAAATATAATAAGGCAAATGCAACATCCTAACTCTAGTGAAATGCATAAGAAGACGGATATGGTATGATTAGAGGTGGGAAAACCTTCCCTCACAAATGAAATACTTCATTATTATCTTCATCATGGGCACATATCGATCAAGGAGATGAGAGAAAGGGAAAATGGACTTCTCGTGATATTTGTACCTAGGTTTTAGGTACGGTTCATAGTAGCTCATGTCCAAGTTTTCTTGTTTAAACCAACTCTCTCCCACACTAGGTATCCATGTAGCAGCTGCAATGGCATTGGTGGACATATCAAAAGTAACTCCAACAAGATTGACCTGCTTGTCATGTAGATTGAGGATGAATAATCTTGTTAACTTCTGGTGATTTTGGACTTGTTGCACTCTCTCACAAAATTCAAAACAACCCACATGCTTAAAGCAAGAAACAATGAGAGGAGAGGTCATGAGTTCCCTTGTATTTATGGTTTCAAACATGTTTATCTTCCCTCCCTTATGATCATGTCTCCTTGGCATTTGTGCCTCACCAACAATGTCACTTTTTTCTTCCTCTGACATCTTCAAATTCTGATTTGGAAACCCTAGGGTGTAAGTGAACTGAATGAGGGAAGGGGATAAGATGACTAGCTTGAAAGATGAAAGGAATGAGTGTGAGTGAAGGGAATGAATGAAAAGGAATGTGTGAAGGGAAAAACTAAATGAATGTAAACCCTAAATCAATGTAATTATATTTTTTTTATATTTCTTTTAGGAGGATGGAACAAGGTTAAAAAAAATGATCACAAGCTTGTATTAGGGTTTTCCTTTAGGGTTTTATTCCCTATTCAATTAAGAATCACCAAATGATTTAAATATAGGGATTATATCATGTACTTACACTTAAGAGTGCTTGGAGGAATTTGGCAAGAATTTGGAGAAGATTTGAAGTGATTTGGGCTGCTAGAAGACTCAGTAACCCTTTTTGTCTATGCGTGCAGTGTCAATGGTAAGCGCGCAACGCCTCTGCAAGGGCACGACGCCAAGCTACAGGCACACATCGCCTTCAGAAAACTCGTTTAAAATCTCGATCAAGGGCGCAGTGCTAGTGCAAACGCACAATGCCAAGTATTGAACGTGCGGCACCAAGGAATTTGGCCCGAATTCACTTGAAAAAACCCTGAAATTATTCCTTACTGAATGCTTATAATCTTTTGAAAGGAAAAAATGATTCTCTTGGAGTGTTAAATGACCTATAGTGAAGTGGAATTTAATTTAACTTTGAAAAACCCACTTTCTAATGTTTGAAGTCTTTTTCCTTTTCTCACTGATACTCTTTGACACTTTTTTGCATTGTAGGTTGCTGAAGTCATGAAGTTGGATTTTCTTTTGCTTATTGGGGTTTGACATCTTCACTTTGACAAAAGTGGGATTTAATTATTACATATAGTAGCATCTTCAAAATATTTTGTAGTTTTCTCCATAAAATTCAACTTATCTTTTCCACCCTCTCTGGCCACCTTTTTCTAATCTCTAAGTGTGTGTAGTTATTTACAACAATCATCAGTGTTGTCTTCTAATTTCTCTATAGCCCTTTCAAGTTCATTCATTTCTATCCAGTTCACCTTATCTTTTTCCATATTCCATCAATAGTTTTTGATAGAATTTCTTCATGTCTGGCCTTGTGTGCTTCCTCCATGTTATTTTGCTGCAAGTAATCACTACTTTGGCACTCAAATGGACTATCAAGTTTATAGCCCTTGTCATCTACAAGACCAAGTTTTTCCCCTTTCCCTTGCTGCAAATTGTTTTCATTCAGGAGTAGAAAGTCTACATCATCGGTACTTTCTACTGATAAATCTTCCAACACCTCTACAAAAGTGCCAAAATTTTTCCCATTTTTATCACTTGCAAGTTCTGAACTGAGAAGATAATCCTCCTTGGAAATAACCATGTCTTGACATTCTATTACATCTTAGCAGGATTCTAGCAAAGTAAAAGCAGTGCCTGAAACATTCAAGGATTTTGGGGAGCCAGAAGAATGCTTATCATAATCAATCCTTCTCATATGTGTGTTGGGCTCATCAGAATGAAAGGATGACCTTGAAAAATGAAAAACCATAATGACCCAATGGGAGTGCTTTTTGGACCTAATTTTGAATGAAATTTGACTTAAAAACTTTCAAGTGAAAAGAGAATTTCCAAAATTTCTATTATGCTCAAGGGGATATGGGAATGAGTTAGCAACAAGAAATCTTAAGGGAGGGTGGAGTTTATTGACAGAGGAAAATGGGGAAATGAGGTTTTAGGTAGGAAGGAAGGATGAAAATGAGAGGTATAAGCCCATAATGAGTCTTTTAAGAGAAACAGGGTGACTTTGAGATGGAAAACTAACAGATAGGGAAAATTTTTTATGAAGATAATGAAGGCAGTGAGATTTTTGAAACTCAAGATATTCAAGGAATATTGTTTTCAGAAAACTATAACCATTCTATAGTAATTCAAAGATAGTGAAAAATATTGATGACTAACAATCCCAATGCGAGAAAAACATGGGTCGGAACACTCGTCCGACTGCCCTAACTCCCCCTCTACATAGTAGCCACTCCCAGCGGTGCATCTTGGGCTCTCGTGGACCCCCATCCTGGATCTGTATATGAGGCCGAAGTGTTGGGATCTTCTCAAAGAAGAGAGAGAAAATCATTGTGCCATATGAACAATCATGGTTTACCTACCGCTTTCATAGCGACAACTATCATTTCAATGACGACAGAATCATCTGGGCCCACCCATTGTAGGTCCCACTCAATACACTCTCAATAAGCATCATCTGACCCCTAGTGATGTGGTGGAGCACCTGGTTGCCCAGGATACGCAACACCGCTATGGCCACAACACTAGTCTCTAGCCTCTCTAAATATCTAATCTGTATCCGTGGCCATTTCACATGGACACCCAGTCGAAAATGTTGATCTACAAACTCCATAATGTTCTGCCCTCACGATAACACTAGCTATGTGTTTCCCACCATCCCCAATGGCGGGAGACCAATCAAGAAATATATATCTTGGACAGTCACCTCGATCCAGTGCCCCTACACTATAAATATCTAAGGATCTGGATCCCAATAGTTGATGATCTGGGCCAACAAGGTCTCTCCTGCTCTCATCAAAGGGTTCTCCACAAATTTTAGGATCCCAAATCTGGCACATGCACCGCGGACTACATGATCCTCTCAAATCTCAGACCGTAATGTGTCTAGGTCTCTCCCTCTCCAGTTGATCCTCAACTCTACCATATCTGTACAAGACCATCATGTTTTTTAGTGTACATAAAGGAAAGATTGCATCATAACCATAAAATCCCATCTCTCAGCCAAAAAAAACACTAAAAACTCTCTCTTTGACAGGTCGTGCTTTTCAGGCCATTCCTGGGATAGGTCACAATTTTGTACCCAAAACCTACTACCCACATCATAGAAAATGCCCCAAAAAGTGTGATCCGACCGTGAAGCAGAGTAGGGGTCAGTTCCTGAGCTCTGTGTGCTTAAATTGAAATTTTAATCCACTGAATTGAAAGAGTATGATTAGGTCTCTTACCTGCAACTGACAGATCTTGATTCCAATGGTCGGTTTGTCTGCTACGATCGCCACAAGATTTAGGGCCTTTTATCCTCTCTACATTCACCACAACTACACTTGAAAATGAATCGAATTTGGAGGAAAATTGCATTATTAAAAGAGAAACCCTAGACTTTTATTTCGTCCGCTGCAACCAAACCGTAGTTCGGTTTGACAAACTGTCAGCACCGTTATAAAGCTCTCACCGAGCTCTCAAATGGGTGTCCTTTTGTTTTTGGTGATTGGATACTTCACCTGGACACATTTTTCCAAGAAGGGTCATTTCATCACTCCTCAAAATCGAATTTGTTCACTTGCAACACTTGTACTTGGGGCACCACCTTGCCTTCGAACTTTTCCATGCTCCTGTCAATTTTCATCGTGAGTAACCATATTGTACTCATGATTTTATGGTCCCCACCGAGCCTGTTCTGTGTGGCAACATCATTGAGTCGCCCTTATTTAGAGCATCCGAGTTGAGTCATCATTTCATCCATGGATTCTGTCCCAAGTCCCTTTGTCCCCCATCATATTCCTCCATCCTTCATTTATTTCTCCCTCTCTCATGTCGCACATTTTGGCCTCTAGTCATATTTTTCCCTATCCCCTCCGAAGGTGAGTCAGTAGTTGTCAGGTCATCCATGCCCTTTATGCTCTAACAAGGGAAGTCATCAGCCCGCTACTCAATACCCCCCCACTCCACCATCATCCCTAGTGTCAGTATATTAGTCACTCTACTATTATCCCTCGTTCCTTAGTTGAGGATTCCTTATTGCCTCACCTATGGCGGACCTCCTTCTGTCGACATCAGCTTATTCATTCCAGAAGGCAGGTCTAGAGGGTGGTGTTACACCATTTTTTGGTTTTGTTACACCATTTTTTTGGTCATCTAACCCATTATCATTAGATGAACCCAAGTACACCATGTAAGATCAATTTTACCCTAAGTAAAATTGATTTCACCATGTAAAATAATATTTGTCTATATTTCTTGGTCATATTTAACCCAAAACAAGGAAATTAATTAAATAAATCATTATTTATTTAATTTTTTCCTACTAATAAGTTATTCAAATCATTATTTAATAATATTCGTAGTTAAATTTGACTAAATCATTTGTAAATAATTAAATAAATCATTATTTATTTAATTATATTCTCACCATATCCCTAAAATAATAAATAAATCATTTATTTATTTATTGTTTATAAATAAACGAATTGACCCAAGTCAAAAAGACATTTTCCCTCCCACAAATATAATAAAATATTCCTAAAGGGTGATTCTAGAATTTGATTAATAATATTCTATTCATGCACCGAGTTCTAGAACACCCCAATATTTTGTTATAAATAGAAGGGTTTTCCCCATTCATTAGTCACCTTCATTGCATTAGATCACACTTGATCTATTCTTGGTCACCATTTTCCATTTTTGCTTTGTGAGCTCCCATTGAGTTCTATGTTTGTCAGGGTTTTCTACCACAATAAGAGAGAGGAATTTTAGATCTGAAATGCTGAGGACTTTCAAGAACCCATCCCATTGAGGAGAACTGGAAAACACCTTTCTTGTTTTCCTCTCAGGTGTCCCATTCTTTAATATAATATAAAACATTCTGTTAAACACATTGTTCTTATCTTGTCTATTGGATGCATGGAGCCATATTATATTTTATTTGCTTAATGTCTTTTATGCTTAGATCTGAATTTGTGAGCAGACTTAAAGACATTTTGCAGCCATAATCAATGTTAGGGTTATTTTTTATGCGTAGCTAAAGTGATCTTTTATGACGAAGATTCATACTAACAATTGGTGACTCCACACGGGTTTTCTTTTGCGACTGTTGTCATTTCATATATTCCCGCATATCTAGCTGTTTCAGACCCTAGGGTTTCTCTTCCATTTTCTGTTTTTCCTATTTTTATGGTGCTTTCCACCTCTAAAACCCTCAAACAATCAAATTTTTAACTTTCATGTGTTTCTGGCCTTATTGTGCAGGTGACAGACATCAGCCGCAGCTCAGACGACAAATTTTTCTGAAATCTGCCACCGAGAGAGCCGGATCTGCAGGTCGCACTTATCGGCCCAAAAAGTGCGACCTGAGCTTGAGGACGCACTTTTCTGCCCAAACCTGCGACCTGGACTGAAAACAGGTCAGAACCTGCAACCTGCACTTTTTCTGCAAATTTTCCAGCACTTTTATGGGTTTGTCTGAAGCTTCTGTCAGGGTTTTCCAGCCTCTGTCTCTGCTCGTTTAGACCTGTTTCTAATCTACTTCACTCAACTAAGTGGGAATCTTTCCCCTTAGGGCTCTAGTACCCTCCAATTTTTGTGGGAGAGTCTTTACTGTTTCAGAAGTCTGAATTTCCAGAGTTTCAGCTTTATTTCTCTCAGATCTGATACCTCATTTTCAGATCCCTTTAGATCAGCTCGTATCCCTTTCAAATCACCTCATATAGTTTTGTTTGGGTTCATTTCTTGGGCTGCCTCCTTGTCCCTTCTATTTTTAGCTTATCTCCTCCTTTTTAACAGCAACCTTGCCTCTGCCTATTTGTTGTTTTCTGCACCTCTTTTCAGCAGATTTCTCCTTTAGATCCCAATCCCTCCCGACATTAGATCTATTGGCCTCCTTTCCGCGTACTTGGGTTAGTTTTTTCGCTCTTATAGACTAGTTTTGAGAGACCCACCTTCTTGGGTTAGATTGATGCATTGATTAGCTGTTAATTTTCTGTTCTTTCAGTCTTATTTACTGTAGATTTATTTTCAGTTACGCAGCACACTTTTTCTTTTGCTCTCAAAACATCTGAGTTTAAACAATTAAAATTAATGCACGCCACACACTGACCCTAAGTGAAGAAGTGCCTGGTTAACACCGCCTGGAAAAGACTTTAAAATCAATTATCACTGCACCTCTCTGCCCTTGACCTCACTTGATTTTGTCCCTCCCTTCCCTTTTCGGTTTTTCTTCTTCCCGTCATCATTGCGCCCCCAAGGCACCTCTCCCGGAGACTTCTTGGCCTTTGCCCTCAGTTTTCGGTTGGTCGACTTCCTCCTTCCCGTCGTCATCGAGTAATTCCTCCCCCGAATCCGCACTCCGACTCTTCCTCTGATTGTTCAGGTTCTCCCCCTACTCTTGGTTCTCCCCCTGTCACTTTCACCATGTCTACTTCAGGACCTACTACTAGCAGCAACCCCAGTACTACTACTGGTTCTGTTTCCAGTGGAACCACTATGGGACCTACCTCAACTGCCCCATTACTCCCTTATATGGTCGGCCTTAGTCTCCCCGATTTCAATCAGTTGATTAATGACCCTATCCGCCATGATGTTAGTTGGCCTGCTATGCCAACCAAGCTCCCCTCCAACATTCCCAAGTTCGAAGGCCTTGCTAGTGAAGATCCCTCCAACCATATCAGATCTTTTCACATGTGGTGTTCCTCCAATTCCATTACTGATGACTCCATTCGTCTTCGATTATTCCAATGCACACTCACCGGTGAAGCTTCTAAATGATATGTTGATCAAGCCACCTCTTCCCATACCACCTTTGCGACCATTTCCCAAGCCTTTTTATCTTATTTCTAGCTCCCTCTCTGATACGACACTGGTACTGAACTCTTAACCTCTTTTCATCATCCTCTTCGACCCGCCTTTCCACTCATGTCCAGGAATGGCGACGCAGACGGAGCCTATGTCGCGCCCCCCCTTTGAAGATCGGGTTTATATGGACTGGTTCCTTTGCTCTCTCTTACCTCCCATTGGCAAAGATGTCGCATCCCATTTCCCCAAACCGAAGGAGCTGCCCTCCAAATAGCCCTAAAATATGACCTTATCTATGCCCAATTTGGTTATGTTTATACCGTCCTTCCTGACCTCCCCAAGCCCAGTGGCCCTAATGCCTCGGGGGCATCTCACTCTGCCGACGGTATCATTGGAGCCCTGTCACATACCTCTGCTCAACCTCTTTCGGGCTATGGTTTCCCTCCAGGAGGGGCCAGCCCCTCTGGCACTCTTTCCCCTCCAGGTAGCATGTATCCAAGATATGGCATGCCTTCTCCTTTTTACCTCAATGTTGCCCATCCTCCCCCTTATCCGTACCCACAACCTGGTGTCCCAGCTCCTCCAGCATTCGGACCTCCCACTCCTTTGCCTTCTCCACCCCCGCAACTGCACCTACTACCCCCTCCAGGGCAAGTATTTGCATAGCAGGGGGCACCTAATTTTCTTCCTTCTCAAAGAAAGAGAAAAGGAAACCAATCCGCTTCTGGTAATTGTGGACCCAATCCTTCCACTATTGACTCTACCACTACCAGCCAACCACAGGGTTCTCAGCCCAAGTCGGACAGGCCACTTCCCACCAATAAGCCCTGTTTGTGTTGCGGTGTTTACGGTCACTACACTCACGATTGTCCCTTATTACCACAAATACGGCATATGTGGGAGTCTCAGGCCACCGTGCGGGGACAACACTTCTCCCCTACTATCCCTCCCACTCCAGCTACTTCTCAACCCGTTGTGTTTACTGATCCTTTCCCTCAACAAGGATTCGTGGCCACTCAACCACCTCATGCCCCAGTAACCACTCAACCTTCCCCTTCTGGTTCCTCTGATTACCAGATTCTCATGATGGCTTTTGACCCACATCTCACCATCGACCTCAACCTCCAAAATCGGTCCCGTCAGTATTCCACGCCTCCCGTTCCTTCTGTTTCCGAGTCTCCATCTTCAGGTCCTACAGAGCCTCTGTCGACACCCAATGGTCCCTTGCAAATCCCTCTGCCCAAAACCGAGGTACATCCTAAGACTCCTAAGGGCCCATTATGCTGAAACGCTGCCCATGGTCAGGCCGCCCATTCATACAGTATAGTAGATGATCTGGCACAATCTCCTGCTGCCATTTCAACATTGGAACTCCTCCAGTCGTTTCCTTCTCAAAAGAAGGCTCTACTATCTGTCATGGGTGCTGTAGATCCTGTCAATGACAAATTGATCGTCTTTGATGCCCGTCAGTCAGACCATCCCCCCCTTCCTCCTTCGGTCACTTTCCAAATCCCAGTCAAAATCCATAATGCCAATGTCGCTCGGTGTATTATTGATGAGGGGGCATCTACCTGTGTCAGGTCCGCTTCAGTTTGGAAACAACTTGGATCTCCTGAGTTGGCCCCTTCCATAATCACCCTTCGTGCGTGGGATGGCCACGCCTCCCAGCCCATCGGCCTCTTTTGTAACTGTCCTATCACCCTTGCGGGTAAGACTGTTTGTGTCAACGTGGAATTTATCGACGCTCCTCTTGACTACAACATTCTTTTGGGGCGTAGTTACACTTATGCCATGTCTGTCGTCCCATCTGCAGTCCACCGCAAGATGTTTTTCCCTCATAATGGAAAGATTGTCACCATTGACCAGTTGACTTACCATGAACCAAAATCTCAGACCTCCCCTAAGTCCACCATCTCTACTGTCACCAACAAGCAATCCGTTGACTCTTTGACCAGTGTTTCCCCCGGTGTCTATAAAGACTCCTCCTTGCTCGGAACCTTTTTTGACCCTCCTCCTGTATCCGATCCTAGCTTGGAAAACGTTTGCATGATGCAATCATCTTGGGCTAACCTCAAGAAGCCCACTTTGGCTAGCCAGCAACCTCAACCTCAACCAGCTCCTAGCCCTTCGCCCCCGCTAGCCAGCCTTTTTCCTTCTAAACCTTCTTCTGCACACACTCCTCCTGGGTCGATTCCACCCGATATCAACCCCCTTGGCACCATTCCTCCTGGCCATTTCCATGCTGGTCAGATACCTTTCTTTGCTCCCCCTCCTGGAGCTTCTTCGGTCCCTATCTTGGCCACACTATCCCTTCCCAACCTGACCCTGGGTATACCCGTCTGGTATCTTGACCCTCCAACCACTACCCCGCCTAGTCAACCCAAACCTTCTCTTGCTTTGACCCCGGTTCAACCGGTCCCCATCACTTCCCCTGCTGCAACAGTGCCTCAGTCACCTCAACAGGAGCCACTTCCTGTTGTGACCGCTTTGGGTAAGAAGGGAAAAGCTCGCAAGGGGGCATCAAAGGACAAGGCTGCCCCGACAAACCCTGCCCCTCCTCAGCCCTCAAAGCATACCATCCAGTGTGATTTGTGTGATGTTGTCGATCACGCCACCCATACCTGTCCTGAATTGCCTCACCTCAAGCCCATGGTTAATGTTGCATTCCCTAAGTCCATGGTCCCAGACACCTCTGTTCCTCCTGCGACCGTGGCCAAGAACCCCAAGACTATTCACACCAACCACCCCTGTGCTTTGTGTGATCTCCATGGCCATTACACCCACCTATGTCCCCGCCTCAAGGAATTCTGCACCTCTCTAGACGCGGTCTGCCAATTTGTGGCCAAGCACAACAAGTCCACCTCTCCCCTATTTGCACGTTTTGCTTCAGCAGAAATACCAGACATGACTTCTCCCATTGACATTCCCCCTCCTGATGTCAAGATGACAGAGCCTTCATCCACCATTTACTACCTATCATCATCCATGATACCCTCGGGGAACATTCCCTCTGAATCCTCCCCTGATGTTTCGCTTGAACTTCCTTCAGCGATCACCCTGGGCTCACGATCGGTAGATCCTTTATCTGCTTACTCTTTTGTCACCCCTTGTGACGATGCGCATGTGAACCTCTCTTCTCATGATGATGAGTCAGGTAGCTTCACTGCGTCTGATGGTCTTTCTTCCACCAGTCACCCCATCTCCTATCACGATGATGACATTATGGAAGGAATCATCTCCCCTGACTTTCTCTATTCCCCCTTAAATCAGAACCATGCATTCACACCACATACACCTTGTGGCCATTACATTGCAACCCAATTTTTGGGTAAGGGGGCACCCATATTTGAGAGACCAGGAGAATTAATTCTCCACAACTCTCCTAGTGTATCTGGTCATGTCGACTCTAGTACCATTATTCTTCCACATTTAGCAGAACCTATAGAGTCCCATACCACTTCAGATCACTCTCGGGATGATACCCCTTATCATTCCTTCATTTTACATCAACAACCTAGCCTCTTAGAAATTATTGCTAACCAACCTATAGGTTTTCTAGGAGAGCATCAGTTCATTATCTCCAAATCCTCTCTTTGGGATAGTGACACCAAGTATTCCAACCCAAAAACTTAAAGTCCATTTGATTCATATATGCAGTACTAGCAAGAGATTGGTAATCCTCCATTCCCTTTCTCAAACTGCATAACCATAATGAAAGAAAATGGCGCACCACATCATTCAAATGTGTTTAGATTCCCCTTTTTCTAAATACATTTTGGCATGACCACCACTTAGGGGCACCTATGCCCTTCAACCAAAAAAATCCCAGATCTTAGCCAAAAATAGCACTGAAACCCCATTTCTCTGATAGGTCGCACTTTTCAGGTCATTTACTAGGATAGGTCATAGTTTTCTGCCCAGTGCCTGCTACCCAGGTCACCGAACAGACCCCAAAAAAGTGCGACCTGGCCTGTTCATGAGCTCTGGATACCTGTTCGTTTTTAGTACCTTGATACTTCACCAGGACACCTGTTGTCCACAAAGCCTTACTTCATCTCCCCTCAAAATCGGATTTTCTCACTTACAACACATGTCATTGGGTGCACCACCTTGCCTCTATACTCATTCCTGTTCATGTCAATTTCTGTCATGAGATACCATTTTGTACTCATGTTTTGTTTATGATCCCCTTTGGATCATCCCCCATTTCATCATCATCGTTAGTATCTACCTGTATTTCGCTCTACTATTTTCCCTCATGCCTTAGTTGGGGTTCCCTTAATTCCTCACCTATGGTGGACCTACTTCTGTCAACATTAGCTCCTTTACTCCAAAAGCCAGGTCTAGGGGGCAGTGTACCTTGGTTCGAGCTCTTCTCAGCATGATCGTGATCTATACACTTGATGGTCCAGTGATGTAGCAGCAGCTATTGGTGATTCCCGGGCATGTGTGAGATGTCTCAACCCTCATGAGGGGGTGGCCTTGCAGGTAGCCCCCCACATGCCCAGATGACTACTTCATTTCCGCCCTTGATGCAGCTCCTCTCATTTGATGATATCAGCCTCAAACGCTTGCAGCGCCTCTTCAATTTGCATGTATCAATCATATTTTGTGAGCTCTTCCCCGTGTGCAGGGGGCATTTGGGTATATTTGTATCTCATGTACTAAAATCTTCTTGTATAAGTCCTGAAGGTTATTCCAGGCATCACATGTATGTGGGATTCATCATTTTTATCTAGCTCATATTTAGGCCAACACATGCTTCATTATTGTGTTCCGTGGTTTTCCGGGCACCTTATTCTTTGTACTATTGTATCGGCGGGCATAGGTATGCCTCCCCCGCCACCTTTAACACTGGTACTACTTCATCACCTAGAGACTTGTTTCACTTGTAAGTCTCGTCTCCTCCGGGTCTGGTCCTTTAGCACATTAGACTACCTTACATTCCTCTCTCTCACTTCCCTCTTGATGCCTAGTGATTGAATTCTTACAACGTACTTCGGTCATACGATTTGCTCCTAACACTCGTACGTTGGGGGGCAATCTGTTACACCATTTTTTTGGTCATCTAACCCATTATCATTAGATGAACCCAAGTACACCATGTAAGACCAATTTTACCCTAAGTAAAATTTCTTTCACCATGTAAAATAATATTTGTCTATATTTCCTGGTCATATTTAACCCAAAACAAGGAAATTAATTAAATAAATCATTATTTATTTAATTATTTCCTAGGAATAAGTTATTCAAACATTATTTAATAATATTCCTAGTTAAATTTGACTAAATCATTTGTAAATAATTAAATAAATCATTATTTATTTAATTATATTCCCACCATCTCCCTAAAATAATAAATAAATCATTTATTTATTTATTGTTTATAAATAAAGGAATTGACCCAAGTCAAAAATACCTTTTCCCTCCAACAAATATAATAAAATATTCCTAAAGGGTGATTATAGAATTTGATTAATAATATTTTATTCATGCACCGAGTTCTAGAACACCCCAATATTTTGTTATAAATAGAAGGGTTTTCCCCATTCATTAGTCACCTTCATTGCATTAGATCACACTGGATCTACTCTTGGTCACCATTTTCCATTTTTCTTTGTGAGCTCCCATTGAGTTCTATGTTTGTTAGGGTTTTCTACCACAATAAAAGAGAGGAATTTTAGATCTGAAACGCTGAGGACTTTCAAGAACCCATCCAATTGAGGAGAACCGGAAAACACCTTTCTTGTTTTCCTCTCAGGTGCCCCATTCTTTAATATAATATAAAACATTATTTTAAACACATTGTTCTTGTCTTTTCTATTGGATGCATGGAGCCATATTATATTTTATCTGCTTAATGTCTTTTATGCTTAGATCTGAATTTGTGCAGCAGACTTAAAGACATTTTGTAGCCATAATCGATGTTAGGGATATTTGTTATGCGTAGCTAAAGTGATATTTTACGACGAAAGATTCATACTAACAGGTGGTGTACCTTGGTTCCAGCTTCCACTCTTGTTCGGTGCCTTGGATCAGGCAAAGGGACCCTTTATTTTCCTTTGACTTGATTGTTTCTCAGTTCTAGCTCCTCATGGCATGATCGAGATCTATATACTTGATGGTTCAGTGATGCAACATATTGTACCGGTGATTCCTGGGTGTGTCAGATGTTTCAGACCTCATGAGGGGGTGGCCCTTCAGGTATCCCCCCGCATTCCCAGATGACCTCCTTACTACAGCATTGCATGCAGCTCCATAGATTTGATGGTTCCGGCCGCAGCTGCTTGCAGCGCCTTTTTTAGTTTGCATGTATCATTCATATTTTTAGAGCCCTTTCATGTTTCATAGGGCCTCTTTGGTTGTAATTATATCTCATGTACTCAAATATTATTGTATAAGTCCTGGTTGTTGTCCTAGACACAATATCTATGTGGGATCCATTATCATGTTTTTTATCTGGCCCGTGTTTATGCCATCATGCACTATATATTTTAGTCCCATGTTTGTTGGACACATCATTATTCTTTGTACTTTGTTATCTCGACAGGCATAGGTATGCCTCCCCTGCCTCATGTAGAACATGTAATCACTCATAAAAGAGACTTTTCACACATGTAAGTCTCACCTCCTCAGGGTCTTGTCGTCTCGAACTTCAGTCCGCCTTATATTTCTCTCTCTCTGACTCCCTTTCGGTGTCTAGTGATTGAGTTCTTACAATGTACTTCAGTCATACTATTAGCTCCTAACGCTCACATGTTGGGGGGCAATCTGTTACAAAATTTTTTGGTCATCTAACCTATTACTATTAGATGGACTAAAGTACACCATGTAATACCAATTTTACCATCGTAAAATTTCTTTCACTATGAAAAATAACTTAATAATCCATACTTTATTAAGTTGTTTATGGTTTAAATAGGAAACCCCATGACTAATAATTAATAAATCCTTATTTTTTTAATTTTCCTCAAGGGATAATTAATTAAACCACTATTTAATTAATATTCTTGGTCATATTTAACCCAAAATAGGAAAACTAATTAGATAAATCATTACTTATCTTATTATTTTCTAGGAATAATTATTTAAAACATTATTTAAATAATATTCCTTGTTAAATTTGACTAAATCATTTATAAATAATTGAATAAATCACTATTTATTTAATTATTACTTAACCAAATTCTTAAAATAATAAACAAATCATTTATTATTTATTATTTATAAATAAATGGATTTGACCAAATTCAAATTCTTTTTCCCTCCAACAAAGATAATAAAATATTCCATAAAATTTGGATCTAGATTTGGTTAATAATATTTTAATTATGCATTAATATCTAGACTAAATAGATATTTTGATATAAATAGAAGGGTTTTTCCATTCAGTCACTACCTTTTGTTTCCTAGAGATCACTCTTGATCTATACTTTTGGTCTGACTTTGATCCTCCCATCATTGCCATATTTTTTTACTTTTTTCTTGTGATCTCCCTTTGATTTCCATTTTTGTCTGGGTTTTCAGCACCATCAAGAGAGAGAGATCTTAGATCTGAAGCACTGAGGAAATACAAGAACCCATCCTATTGAGGGGGACTGGTAACATCTTTTTGTGTTCCCTTCCCAGGTGTCACAATACAAAATTTTTTTGTCTTGTTCATTGGATGCATGGAGCAACTCTTGCTTATTATTTGTTGTTTAATGTCTTTAACTACATAGATCTGGATTTTTGTAGCATTTATTCTGATCACTAACTGCACATCTAAAGAAATTGACAGCCATATTTGATGCTAGCATTGTTTGTTATGCACAACTAAAGTGAGTTTTTTTTGTATGCTTCCGTTTAGAATTCACACTAACAACTGGCGACTCCACAAGGGTTTATAATTATGACCGTTATTGTTTTTCCGATCCCTGCATGACTAGCTACTTCAACCCCTATAGTTTTACTTCAGCTTCTTATTTTTCATTTCTTGATGTTGTTTTTAACCTTTGAAAACCTAAAACAGTAAAAATTCTAACTTCCGTGTGTTTTTGGGTCCTTTCGTATTAGCTGCAGGAGAGACGACATTTTTTTCTGAAATATGCTCCCAAAACAGTTGAGAGTGTAGGTCGCACTTTTTGGGCCAAAAACTGTGACCTCAGCTCTCAGGTAGCAGAAAATAGCCTGAAAACTAGGACCTCAACGAAAAACAGGTGAGAGCTTACGACCTGTACTTTTTGCAGGATTTTTTTTGTGATTTTTTTGGGTTTGTATGGGGCACTATTCAGGGTTGTTTGACCTCCCTCTTCACCCATCTTGGAGTTTTACTTGCTTATTTTTTCTCTTCGAAGTAGGAACCAAGCCCCTTAGGGCTTGAGTACGCTTCCACTTTTTTAGAAGGAGTTTAGCTGAAGCAGGTCCTCTGAGATTTCAATGTTTTTCAACCATTTTTCAGATCTGAACCTGTACTTTTAGATCCATTTCTAGTTGGTTATTTATCCATTCCAAACACCTCTTTTTAGTTTTTTTTGGTCCTCCTTTATGGTCCCCTATGTTTCCCTTTGGGTTGTAGCCTTTCGCCACCTTTTTTGCAACATTTTTCCCTTTGTTTTTTTGTTGTTTTCTGCCCCTCTTTTAAATAGATCTGACCTTTAGATCCCTGACCCCCCAGACTTTAGATCCATTGGCCATTTTCTATGTTTTTTCACTAGATTTCACCCACCCATAGACTAGTTGTTGGGAAGCCCTACTCCTTGGGTTTAATTTCATGCATCTTTAGTTTTTTATTTACTGTCGCATTCAGTTTCCTTTACTGTCATTTTCAGTTTTATTTACAGTTATACATCTTATATTTCTTTATTTTTTCTCTACACACGTCTGGGCTTAATTAAAATTAACACACTTATCATATACATGCACACCCTAAGCGAAGAGCGTCTGGTTCACACCGTTCGGCCAAGACTTAAACATTGTAATCAATTGATCCTACACCTCCATGCCCTTTTTTGCCTCTCTTTCTTATTGTGATTTGTGTCTCTTTACCATCATTGTGCCCCCAAGGCATTTATCCTGGAGACTCCAAGGCCTTCATCATCAGTTTTCGTTAGGAATACCTACTCCACCGTGTAGGGTTCGTGTTCGTCCTCCACCGAGTCCCCATTCTGACTCTGCTTCTGGTTCATCAGGTTCCCCTTCTGGTTCTATCCTCGGCTCTCCTCCACCTTTCACCTTCATCATGTCTGGTTCAAGACCTAACGATGGTGGCAACCCCAACCCTATGCTGGAAATGCTACTAGTGGTGCCACAACGGGAACTATTCTGGCTACTCCCTTGATTCCTTATATGGCGGGCCTAAGCCTTCTTGATTTTAGCCAGTTGATTAATGACCCCATACACCATGATCCTGGTTGGCCTGCTATGCCAACCAATCTTCCTTCAAATGTCCCCAAGTTTGAAAGAAATGTTGGAGAGGATCCTACTAGCCATGTTTGTTCTTTCCACATGTGGTGTTCGTCTAACTCCATCACTGATGACTCCATCTGTCTTCGGTTATTCCAACTTACGCTTATTGGAGAAGGTTCCAAGTGGTATTTCTACTAGGCCTCCTCCTCTCATACTACTTTTGCGACCTTTTCCAAGGCTTTTCTTTCTTACTTCCAGCTTCCCCTTCGCTATGACACCAGTATCGAAATCTTGACCTCTTTCTGTCAAAATTTTGCTACCCATCTATATAACCATATTCGAGAATGGCACAGAAGGAAGAGCCTATGTCAAGCCCATTTTTTTTGAAGACCGTGTCTACATGGACTAGTTTCTTAAATCCCTTTTTTCTTCTATTGGAAAAAATGTCGCATCCCACTTCCCTCAGACCGAGGAATATTCCCTCCAGATTCTGTTGAAATATGACCTGATCTACGCACAATCTGCTTATGTTTATACTGTCTTACTTGATATCCCTAGACCTGGTGGTGCCAACCCATCTGGGGCATCCCATGCCATCGACGATATCGTTGGATCCCTTTCACATCCGTATACTCATCCTCCCATGGGTTATCGTTTCCCTTAGGGAGGGTTCAACTTCTCCAACACTTTTCCCCCTCCTGGTATCATGTATCTAGGATATGGCATGCCTCCTCCATTTTCCCAACCTGTTTACCCCAATGTTTCCCAACCTCCTTATTATTCATATCTGCAACCTGGTGCTCCTTCTCCTCCAGCACTAGCGCGTCAGCCTCCCTTGCCTTCTAGAACTCGGTAACATTAGACACCCCCGCCCCCTCAGGAGCAGGTCTATGCACAGCAGAGTGCGACTAATCCCCCTACTTCCAAAAATAATAGGAAAGGAAACCAAAACCAATCTACCCCAGGTAATCCATGAAACAATCCCCAATGGAATACATCTAACACTGTAACCCAACAACAAGGCACTCAACCCAAGCAGAACAGGCCTATTTTCACGAATAAGCCTTGTTCTTGTTCCGGTGTCTATGGTCACTATACCCATGATTGTCCCCTTTTACCTCAAATGCGTCAGATGTGGGAAACTCAAGCAGCATCCTAAGGACAACAAGCCTCCTCTTCGGCTCCTCCTAATGTTGCACCCATCCAACCGACTGTGTTTACCAATCCTTTCCCCCTAGCAAGGATATGTGGCTACCCAACCCCCTAAAAGTTAGGCGGCCACTCAACCTCCCCCATATGGTACCTCTAATTACTAGATCCTCATGATGAACTCTAACCAACCCAATACCGCTGACCTCAACCTTCAGACTTGGTCGCGTCAGTAAAACAAGCCCCCCACTACATCTGCTATCGAGTCTCCATCTTTAGGTCCCATAGAACCTCTTTTGACACCCAATGGTCTTTTACTTATCCCTTAACCTATGGCATAGGTTCATACCAAGATCCCCAAGGGACCATTACACCAAAACACTACTTCTAGTAAAGCCTCCCACTCCTACAATATAGTAGATGATTTGGCGCAATTCCCTGCCGCCATGTCAATGATGGAAGTCCCCCAGTCATTCCCTTCACAAAGAAAAGTTCTACTAACTGTTATGGGCCTTGTGGATCCTTTATATGATTGTTTACATTTAAAATTCAAAACATCCGCCCCTTCCCGCATCTTTTTCCTTCCAAATCCCTGTCGAAATTCGGAATGCCAACGTCTCCCGTTGTATAATTGACGAGGGGGAATCGACTTGTGTGATGTCCCTTTCTGTTTGGAAGTAGCTCGGATCCCCCGAGTTATCCCCTTTGACTATAACCCTCAGTGCATGGGATGATCACTCTTCTCAACCCCTTGGCATGTTCTGCAATTATCCTATTACTCTTGCAGGCAAGACTGTTTGTGTTGACGTTGACATCAGTGATGCCCCCTTAGACTACAAAATTCTATTAGTTTGTAGCTACACTTATGTGATGTCTTCTATCCCATCTACGGTTCACTGTAAGATATTGTTTCCTCATAACGAAAATATTGTCACCATCGATCAATTGACATATTACGAACCAAAGTCCCAGACCTCTGTAGAGTCCATTATCTCTTCGGTGGCCAATAAAAAAGCAACTGAACCTCCGACCAATGTCTCAGTCTGAGTCTATAAAGATTCCTCTTTGCTTGTTCCATTCCCTAGTCTCCCCCATCCAATCTAATGAATTCCCATATAACACTTCAAAAAGTGTAGGAAACATCCACATTACATAGGATGATACTAAAAATTCCTATGTGCATGAATCACCAGAATTTAGAGAATCTCTGATAATGAAAAGAGTCTTGTTTAAGCCTACCAAGGATATTAAGATGCCTCCACAAAGAAAAGAATTATTAAAAACTATTTTCAAAGAAAAAGGAAAACTATGTGAAGTTGTAATTGATAGTGGAAGTAATGGAAATTTGTTATCTATAGAGATGGTGGAGAATTTAAACCTAAGTAAAATAATGCAATATACTCCATACAAAGTTTCATGGTTGTAGAAAATACATGAGATCTTGGTAAATTAACAATGTGAAGTAGAGTTCCAAATTGGATGCTACAAAGATAAAGTACTTTTTGATGTCATGCCCATGGAAGTATGTAATGTTATTTTAGGGAGACCCTAGAAATATGAAAGAAGAGCACTACATGATGGAAAAAGAAAAACATATACTTTTTAAAATCATGGTGAAATAATACACTTTTTACATTGAAGGATAACCTGTACTAGAGGAGGAAAATCCTAAAGTGTTGCTAGTTAGTGGAAAGGAGTTTCTGCAAGAAATCAAACATGACGTAAAATTTGGTTTGATTGGTAATCCTATGGTAGTCCTCACAAGTACAAATTTGAATTATTTTCTTGAGGAAATTCAAATATGTTAGATAAGTTCCTTGACAATGTATTTTATGACTTGCCAAATAATTTCCTCCCATAAGGAGGATCAGCCATCACATAGACTTGATTCTAGGTGCTAGCCTTTGAAATAAAGTAGCTTATAATATGACTCCAAGAGATAATTGCAATATCAAAAAGCTAGTTAAAGAATTGTTGGATAAAGGTATCTTATGATAAATCCTAAGTCCATGTGTTGTTCCCACAATATTAACTCCAAAGAAGGATGGAGGATGGGCCTTGACTCCAAGGATATAAAAAAAATTACAATGAGGTATGGATTCTCATTTCCTTGCATATATTATCTACTAGATTTTTTAATTGGTGTTGAAAACTTCTCCAAAATAGCTTTGAAAAGTGGATATCATAAAATTCAAATTAAGGAAAACGATGAATGGAAAACAACATACAAAAATAATAATGTATTGTATGAATGGTTGGTGATTCCTTTTGGATTGACAAACACTCCCAATACTTTCATGAGGTTAATGAATGAAGTGTTGAAATAATTCATGCGAAATTTTTTATTTTTTGTCTAGACGATATCCTAATTTACAGTTAGTCAGTCAGTAAAAAAAAGAACATGTGTGGCATATTAGGATGGTTTTGAGAAAATTGTAGCAAGAGTATATATTGATTAATTAGAAGAAATGTAGCTTCATGAAGATATAATTATTGTACTTGTGTTTTGTGATTCCAAAAGATGGCTTGATGATGGATCAACATAAGATCTAGGCCATAGTCAATTGGACTACCTTAAGGACTGTTCCTGAGGTAAGGAGCTTCCATGGTTTGGAAAATTTTAGTGGCATCTATTCTCCAATTATGGAGACTATAAAAGAAATTAAACAACCATTTTATTGGATAGAAGCTCCTAGTAAGAGCTTTGAGTTGTTAAAAAAAAAAAAAAAAATAACAGAGCAAACTATCCTAACACTACTATATTTTAACAAACTTTTCCAGGTTGATATTGATGCTAGTGGAACTACAATGGGGGTATTTATAAGCCAGGAAGGGACACCAATTACTTAATTTAACAAAAAAATAAAGGAAGTCAAACATAAATATTATTCATATGATAAGGAAATTTATGCTATTATCCAAACCCTAAAAAAATGGAGATACTACCTTATGCACAAAGAATTTATACTTTATACTGATAATCATGCCTTGCAATTCACCAACAACCAAACAATTTTAAATAAAATACATGTTAAGTGGATTGAATTCTTTAAGAATTTTACATTTTTTATCAACCATAGAAGCGGGAAATCAACTAAGGTAGCATATGAATTAAGTCTAAATAATCTAGTCTTGGATGAATTTCAAGTGAAGCTTTTAGGGTTTGATAATTTGGAAGAAATGTATAAAGAAGATCCATATTTAAACGAAGCTTATGAATCTTGTGAAAATATTTTAAGTAGAGACAAAAATCCATGGATAGATCATCTAATATAAGAATGATTGTTGTTCTAATGCAGTCAATTATGCATTTCAAAATTTTTTGTGAGATAAAATTTGTTTAAAAAAAACACAGTGGAGGATTAGCAAGGAATTTAACAAGATAAACCTTTTTCCCAACTACATGCATTATATTTTTTGCGAGGTATTCTAACTGATGTTAAAATATCTGTGGAGAGATGTAGATTATGTCAACATGAAAAAGTGATAAGTTAAAACACTAGATTATATTATCCATTACCAATTCCAAATAGGTCATGGAACTCCGTCAACATGGACTTTGTGCTAGGATTTACAAAAATACAGAGAGGAAATGACACAATTTATGTTGTTGTTGATAGAATTTAAAAAAATGACACACTTCATAGCCTGAAAAAATACAAATGATGCAAATATTATTGCAAATTTGTTCTTCAAAGGAGTAGTAAGATTCCATGGATTTCCAAGAAGCATTATCTCTAATAGAGATACTAGATTTGTGGACCATTTTGGAGAAATTTGTGGAAAACGTTAGGAACCAACCTCAACATTAGTTCAACATACCATCCTCACACAAAATTTCAAACAAAGGTGGTAAATAGGAGTATGGGAAATATCTTGAGAAGTTTCATAAGTGAACATCCCAAGAAATGGGATCAAGTAATTGCTCAAGCATAGTTCACATATAACAACTCCCCCAACATAAGCACATGATTAATCCAATTGAAAATTTTGTATTAAATGGACCCAAGGGGAATTTATGAGTTAATAAATATTGTGAAACAAGAATTCAAAAGTGTTTATGTTGAATATTTTGCAACCAGTATGCAAGAATTATAGGATTGAGCCAAGCATCAATTACAAGAAAGAAGTATCCAGTACAAACAAATAGCAAACTCAAAGAGAATACAATTGGATTTTAAAGTTGGGGATATGGTTATGGTAAATATTCACAAAGAGATATATGCCAAATGGGAGTGTAAAAAAAATAAACTTAAGAAGATTGGACCATACCCCTTTAAGGAACCACCAAATGTTTTAGCAGATGCACTTGTCAGTGATGAAATTTAGGTTATTGAATGGAAGAAGAAACTACCTCCAATGCCAAAAAAGTAGATTGAATCAATAATAAACAAAAGGGTGGCTAAGAGGACTATAAATAAGGAGTACTTTCAACATTTGATCAAGTGGAAGAATCAACCGGTCAATGACGCCACTTGGATATCAACAACATAAGTTTCTAAATATGATACTAGTATTAAATAATTCGAGAATAAAAATACATGAATATATATTTTCCTCCCTTAGAGTCTGATGCAAGAGTAACCTAATAAAATTCCAATTTAATTTCCTAAATTTAAGAAGTTTTTAGATGATTCTAGAATTTTTAGATTTCTAGAAAATACTAGACTATGTAAAGTATAAAAAAAAATGTTTTAGGAAAAAGTTATGATAGGTTTTGTTGTGCTATTCAACAACCGCCATTATTTTAGCATAGTTACCTTAGAAAAATAATGGGGACCCTTTTAAAAAAATTGAGATTAAAACAAATAAGACCCTTAAGTGATTATTTTAAATAGAAATAGGAATCAAAGGGGTTAAAAAACATTGAATTTTAGCCTTAAAGACACTTGAGCAGAGAATGTTAAGAAAATCGCAATATCGCAATTGCAATATCGCAATGAAAGACATATAGCTCCTAAAATCCACTCAACACAAATTGTGATACAAAATACATCAAAGCGCTTTAATAAAGGAAAAAGGGATTTTCCAAAACAAATTCTATAAGAAAGAGACTGTGGGACCCACTTCCGCCACATAGGAAAATCGAAAATCACATTTCGCAGTTTTATCCCGACGATCTTAAATTCATCCTCCACATTTCCCCAATACGATATACTTTATCGAATCACACTTTCGCTTCATGACCAATCTTTCCCTTCATTCATTTTCACCGATATTGCGATTGCGATATTGCAATCAACAAAATTTAGCTAATCAACATTTTATAAATATTCACACACGAATAACATCGAGATGTGACAGATCTTGTTTAATTGCTGGAATGATTACATGGGCACATCAACCCATACTGACCATTATTTCCATAACTTAAATGGTTTTATAGCCCATACCTCTAAAAATGATTTGACTACAAGAAGCATTGAATTTATGTATTAACCACGTACCAAGTTTCATTCGCTTGATTATTTCCATTATTATGGTACTTTCGTATTTTTAAATCAAAATTGCCTCTTTCTACTTATCATTCTTCATTGTTCACAGGCGAGTCCAAATAAACAAAGCTCTTTAGAGATGTTGAAAGCTGTGAAAAAAGCTAAGAATCCTTGGAACCTACAAATCTTGCACCTATTGTAAGTGAAAGAACATAAATTCTTCCTCTATTTACAGACACACCATGCGGGTCACAAAGTGGTTCTTCCTCTTGGGAAGTGATGTGTAAGTTATTTGAGGATGAGAAACCCCATGGGGTTCAAAAAATTTTTACTGTTGATGCTTCTGATTCTTCAAGTGCTACTATATAAGAATTTTCCAATTATTTTATGCACCGAGTTGTTGCGCGTCCCAAAATTCTACCATATACTAATATGGTAAGATGCATAATCGACAACCTCAACATTGGGGATAGAACTTTCTTAACCAGAAGAGGAACGATGATAGGTTGTTTTAAAGCAGAGGACTTGAAGTCAATGTATCACATTCCAGACCCATAAAGGGTCCACTACAAGGAATTTTTGGTGCAATTCGCTAGCGAGAATGAGATGAAGTCAAATCCTATCAAGCAATGGAGAAAAAAATCGAATAAACAAAAAAATGATGATAAGGGTATGTATTCTAATGACTCCCTTGGTAGTCCCTACTGTTATGTTTCTGCAATGATGTCTAAGATCTTTGGTCAGCCTGATACTACCAATTTTTTAGTTGAATGGGTTCCCCTAATGGAAGCAGTCACATATTCTTATACTATGGAATGGGGGACCATGTTTTCCAATAATATTGCCACTCAAATTCTGGAATATAGAAAAAATCATTCTATTTCCTCCAAAAAATTTCCCCCATTTTATAGGAGTGCTTATATCATGGACAATGTATGTTTCACTTCAGATTTTCTAGCCATGGGTTCGAAATGGACTACCCAGGACCGTGTCTCAATTCATGTCTATCATAGCATGTTATGGGAGTCAAAATATGAAAACCATTTTTATAAAATCTACCATGGATTTATGCTCCCTTTATTTTGGGTCGGGTTCAATGAGAAATTGCCTAGGCTGTCTAAAGAAGGTCAAGCTGACTTTTCCTCCATTGGAAAATGGTTTGGAGAAGAATTGTTTACCTATGTCAGAGTTTTTGGGAGCCTGGCTCGGCCACATGTTTTACCATTATATGTTCTAGATAAGATTCTCGCAAGAGAAATAACTTATCAAATTTTTGGCAACATATTAACTAAGTTTCTGAAGGAAGCTAAGAAAGAATCATGGCCCTCCTTTCCAATTCATTGTGGTGTTTACGCCTTGAACAACTATAAACATGCATGATTAGACGTCAACAAAATTGAATGTTTGAATTTTTTTTCAATTTCAAATAGACAATATGACCCGAATCAAGTTTCCAATGATTTTACCACTCAAGTTAATATCATACCTTTTGTACATGAAGATGATGAGTTCTATGACTTGTTTGAGTCAGTCAAAACTTACTCCATAGTTCAAAAGTTAGCAGTGCTACGCCTCCATCCACATAAGGTGTCAAATTTTAAGCAGTATAGGAACAAAATATTGGAAGGGATTTCTTTGAAAATGCTAGAAGTATCCCAACCCATAATACAAAAGGAAAAAAGAAAAAGAACATGCACCTGAAAATAGTGAAGTCCTTAGTAAAACTAAAGAAGATAAATCTGTTGAAGTTCTAACAATGGATTTAGATTTCTCAAGTAATTTTAATGATGTATGGAAGGTGTTTAATCAAAAACTCCAAGGAGACCAAGAACTGATGATTACTGGTCATCAACGGATAGTACAAATGCCTCAAATCAAAAGTCAAGACCCGTTTACTATTGGGCCATCTGACAAGTTAGTTAGCACAAATCAAGTTGAATTCATCTTGGGTTTTCCTAATACAAAAATTGTAATGAAAATTGAGTAAATCCCTCCCATGTATATATTCTATAGTCCTAACATAAAGCCATTATGAGCAGATAAAGAAAAATAAGGAGAATAGAGCAGTCTCAACTCCTTGTTCTAGGAGATGTTTCAATGGAAGTAGTCTCCAAAGATTCACAAGCATATCCTTCTTGGGATCTAACTCGTCTGACACAATTCACAGGAGCCTATGCATCTGCTACTACAAATAAGGCTTCCAAAGTTCAACAATTAATTAAAGAAAAAGATGAAAGAATCATCCAATTAAAACAAGAACTACAGTCAAAAAAGCAGAACGTCAACCAACAACTATAGGTACAGGTATCACAACTCCAAGAGAGAATTGATGAATTGAAATTAAAGCACCAAATAGAAACTAGTGCTAAGGACACTCAAATTCATTAATTGCAGTTTACTATTGAGCAATTGAAAGAGAATCCAAAGATAGATGAATTTAGAAAATAAGCACTAGAATTGAATACCCTACTGGCACAAAAACAAGTTTTTTTTTGTCAAAAGTTGTCAAATATCATTGAATTATGTGAACAAAGCAATTCACTGATGAATCGAATAGCAGAAAAGATAATTAGTTTCGATGATATTGATGATAAAGTCTCACAGTTTGTCACCTGGAAAGATACTACTAATGGTCGAAAGTCTAATCTTCCCAGGATTGAGAACTCTAAAAAGGAAATCTTATTTACTGACTGGGACATACAATTGAAACATGTTGAAAGGGCCATTTGCAGAGCTAGAGATGTGGCTAATAATATTGTTGAAATCTTCAGTCAGAATCTCATCGCTACCAATATTATTAATAGATGCCCTCCTGTTTCTCCTCCTATTGTTAGATATTTGATAAAAAAAATTCAAGAAGTTTCCAAGGTCAAATAGGAAAGCATAAGAAAGTTGCAAAATATAGACTGGGATAAGTGTTGAAAATACTTGGTAAGGTCACATAGTTAATGGCTCATGTTGCGTTATCTTACAGAAACTTCTTCCTATATGTTGCCTCCACATTCAGATGCAGTTTTCACTGGAAAACTGCGCATCAAGCCAGGCCAACCTCCCGAGGTTAATCCTATGCTTAACATCCTTCAACTGAATAACACATGGATGATGAGACAACAAGACAATATTCAAGCAAGTAAACCCATTAAATTATGTTTCTATTTTATTTTCACTTAGTTTAAGGAGAGTTGTTTAAACCTCCTAAACTTTTATTGTAATTACTATTTTTAAGACTTGCTATTTTATTATATAAACCCCTTCATGTATTTTAAGAAGGGGTCTTGAAAATTTGAAAGGAAGACTTTACAGTAGTCACACTTTTGTACTCTTAAGTTTTCTTAATAGAAAGGGTTGGACCAAATACTGTTTTTCAAATGAGAAAAGTTAGCGTATACATGGTACTTTTATCCTATATGTTAATTTTTTGTTCCAAATGAGAAATGGTTAATTTTTCTTATGGTGTTTTGTTTTATGTATCTTTTTTAAAAACAATCAGGCATTAACTCACTTTTGAACATGTTATATTGCTATATTTTGGTACATATTCAATACATGCAGTAACCAGATGCGATATAGTCTTTTCCAATTGATTTAAATAACTATTTAATTAAATCAATTATTTCAAATTTTTTTCTTACATCTAAGTGTTTGTATAATCTTTATTTTCATTCACTGAAATATCATCTTTATAAATCGCATAGAAAGAATAATTCATCCTGGGATAGATATAGATAGGTATATTTATTTACGTCAAGCTTGTTATCAATCCTATCTACCAAGTTACAGTCAGTTATAATGCCATCCATTCACCCAATTATATTTCACTGGGAAACTAGTCCCATAAATCCAATCAGAGCCACCATACTAAATGGATAAGGGATTGTTTTCAAGTCCCCAACCGGGTGGTTTTCCCCGATGTTCTTGCACCGATTTTCGGGGCCTCAAAATTATTGGCACTAGAATGAGGGCCATCATTCTATGAATGGAACCAAATATCAATCTAAAAAGTAAATACCATCAAAAGGGTCATTCTCCCTCCAAGTCTTCTACAAATTCTAGTCCTGGTTCAAGATCTTCTAATCTTAGATCAAAAGTTGTTCAATCTCCCCCCAAGTATCCTAGTTCTATTCCTAAAGAACTCTCCTCATATTATACTCCAGAATCACCTGAAGTAAAATTAATAAATAAATTAGAAGAAACTTCTATTTCGACAGAGAATCCTATACTTTCTGAAGCCTCAGGAGGAATTGTTACTTCAATATTTGAGGGCATCGGTGTATTAAATCATTCTAAGAGTGAAAAGCTCAGAATAATCCCTTTTGAGTTTCCTCTCCATATTAGCGTAGGAAACCTATGATATCTGAGACTTAATCATCTACTAGTGATATTCAATCCTATTCTACCTCTCAAACTCCATCATTTATTCCTCCTTCTTTTACATCTTCTCAAACAAGTTATTCATAAATTCATATTTATTCTTCTTCCCAAGATACAGGGGTTGCCTCAAGAATTATTAGTTCCATATTTTTTTCTTCCATGTGTACATCCACTACTGGAACTACTTCTTCCACTCCAAGTGCTTCTTTAGGGAAAACTACTCCTCTAGTTGACATAATGGCAGCTAGACCTTGGATGAATCCTAGTGCCGTTCAATTACCAGGTCCTCTTCATCCTTTAGCTAAAAATCCAGAAATAGGATTGCCTAAGTATAAGCTAGATGATGGTATACCTACAGAGGAAAATCTCCATAATTTTATGCTTCCCATGAATCCTAATGATGTCATTAAAGAAGATTGCATAGTTAGGTTATTTCCATATACTTTTCAAGGATCAACTAGATCATGGTATTTTTCACTACCATCAGGCACTATTACTAGCTGGGATATTTTTGAAGAACAATTCCTTACTAAATTTGGTGATGATCGTACTACTGCTACTGTTATCAATGATGTTTCCAATCTCAAAGAAAATACAGGGGAAAAGATGAATGATTTCAACTCCATATTTAATAAGTTACTTAATAAAATCCCAACCACATCTAAGCCTGGGGTAGATGTACAAATAGAATAGTACATATCCTATCTTCATTTTAATATTGCTAGGTTTGTAGATAAAGCCAATAAGGATACATTGGTAGAAAATATGAAAGAAGCTCTTTCTGTAGAAAAGTGAATTCTTGCCTTAGAAAAGAAAATTGCACAGGAGGAAAGAAAACTAAAAAGGTTTCATTTAAGGATGAATCCAAAAAGAAAACATCTAAGGATCCTTATGATCTTGAGGGGTTACAAAATGTTCTCAAAACTATGTTGAATGACGTGATCAAAATAAAGAAACAAGTAGTTGAATCTTCTTCGAAGAAAACTTCCAGATATCTTAAGAAAACTCAAGCTTCCCAACCTCCAAATGTAATCTCTAATGTTGAATCAGATCAAGAAGAAGATCAAGTTGAAACAATATCATTCGCAGAAGAATCACAAGATGAAGAATTAGTCTAATTTCATGGATTATGGGACCTTATTCTTCCAATGTCTGACAATGAATATGAACATGAGGCACTTCCAATTAACACTAGAATTAAAAATTATACTGATCTCCCTTAGTCTCCTCAAAAGAAAAAGTATTCATTTGTTGTTGTTAAAGATAAAGTTGTTAAAAAAAGAACTCATTCTCCTCAATCGATCCCAAATTCTTCTACTCTTCCATATACATCTAAGACATTAGTTGTATCTGATACTATCAAATATAATATAGTGGAAGATATGAAGAAAGAAAAGGAAAATATATCCATACATGAATTGAGAAAAATAAAACAACAACAGAAAAATTTACTCAAGGAGCTAAATGTAGTCTCCGCTTCACCCTTACCTACACCTATTACTTCCAAAGCCTCAAAAGGAGTTGGAAAAACTCCTAGTAAAACACTTGAAAAAACTGTCGCAAATGATGTTATTCTAATCGGAGACAGATTGAATTTGCATACTCCTACCTTCCTTTTAACTTTTCGAGTATTTAAAAAAAAATTCATAATTGTCTAATTGATTCTGGAGGCCCTTCAAATATCATACCATATCTTGTTTGTTTGAAGTTGAACATTTCTCCTCAAAAGTCTGCTATACATATTGTGCAATTAGAAAGAACTAAAGTTAAGGTATTAGGAGAAATGAATTTAGTCCTCATTAGACTAACATCCAATTCAAAATTTCATCAAGTGATTGATATATTGGTTGTTGATATCCTTGAATTTTATGGTTTAATCCTAAGTAGAGATTGGTCGAAAAATCTTCATGCTTATTTTTCCACTGATTGGTCTTATATGTGGCTTCCCTATAATGGTAAGCCAAATCAAACACAAGTAGGCCGTGAAAAACACATGAAATACTTAGTAACCAAATTCGAAGATGAGAATGAACCCATGGATTTTACTAATAACATTCTCGGCAATTACTCTGCTGAATATTTTTTGAGCAATTTTAATTCTCAGAAATCTCCATTTCTCACCAACTTAGTTAATTCTCCAGTCTATTTTTCATTTGTACTCTTCCAAATGTATAAATATCAAAGATAAACCTTGTATTAAAACCTTTTTATGGGCATTATACTTTTATGGATCAAAATCTGGTGAAGGTGCAGGAGCTGGTTGTATACTAATTAATCCAGAAGGAGAAAGGACAATACTGGCATGCATGCTCAAATTTTAATGCACAAACAATACTGCAGAATATGAGGCACGAGTCCAAGGCTTATACAAAGCAACTGACCTTGGTGTCAAATATCTCTAGGTATATGGTGATGAAATAATTGTCAAACAGGTAAGAAATATTATACATTGTATTTATGGTCATCTTAAACGTTACCAATCATTAATACAATCTCTTACCTCACATTTTGTAGCATTCAATATCTTGTCTATTCCAAGAATTCAAAATTCAAGCGTAGACCTTCTAGCTAATGTAGCATCCATACTTATTCCTTTAGAGGATTATAGTCCAGATAGATTTTTTATAGAATTTATTTTTCGCCCATCTATTCCTAATAATGTCACTAATTGGAGAGTATTCAACAATTATGAAGATGTTATAACCATTCTTACATTATAAGGGTCATATGATGATAAAATAATTGATGAACATGAACATGAAAGGTAATTGAATCAGAAACCTGAAGAGAATTCCATACCTAAGTCTGTGGTTAAGCTTGAAGATCTTTATGATCTCAAAGATAGATTTAAAAAGGTTACTAATTCTAAACTGAAAAGTTCAAATTTTAGGTTTGAACTAGTAAACCTTGGCACAAATCTCAATCCTCAAAATATTAACTTAGGACTTGGTCTTCCGTCTAATGAAATATTCACCTTCATTCACTTACTGAAGAAATATAAGAACATCTTCACGTGGAAATATGAATATCTCAATACGATACCTCTATCATCCAACATACTATCCCAATGACATCCATTGAAAAACCTACACAACAAAAGTTAAGGAAAATTCACTCTAATCCTGAAAGTCAAATCAAAAGTAAACTGAATAAACTCCTTAGGATGAAGATCATCTTCCATGCTAGGCATTCAAAGTGGGTCTCAAAATTAGTCCCTGTTAGGAAAAATAATGGTGAAATTCACATTTGTTTAGATTATAGGAACTTAAACAAAGCTTGCTTAAAAGACAATTTCCCATTACCACCATTGGAACAAATTTTGCAATCAGTTGTTGGATCTGAATTAATGTCTTTCCTTTATGGATTTTCAGGCTACAATAAGATTCTGGTTCATCTTGAAGATAGGTTAAATATTACAATTAGAACTAAATGGGGCATTTATGCCTACCAAAAAATCCCTTTTGGCCTAATCAATGCAGGAGCAACTTTTCAAAGATAAATGGACATTGATTTCAAAGGATTGATAAATAAAACAATGGTTATATATTTAGATGATATAACCATTTATTCCACGAAAAGAAACAACCACTATCATGATCTTAAGAAAATCCTTGAACGCTGTTTAAAATATGGAATTTCTTTAAATCCCAAAAAGTCTTATTTCGATTTAAGTGAAGGTAAAATTTTAGGATATATTGTCTCAAAATAAGGCATTTGCATAGATCCAGAAAGCATAAAGGAAATTAATTAACTCTCTCATCCCCATAACAATAAATCCATGTAGTACTTTTTAGGATAGATAAATTTTGTCAAGAGATTTGTTCCAAAATTTTCCCAAATTGTTTACCATTACAGGTAATGATTAAGAAAAATGCACTCTTCAAATTGGGACACAATGAAAGAGAAGCTTTTGATCTAATCAAGCAAGCCATCACTAATGGTCCTTCTCTAACTACCCTAGATTTTTGTAATCATTTCATTTTGTATATTTTTTCATCCGAAACATCTTATGTTGTTGTGTTAACACAAATCAATCATCAAAATATTGAAGCACCCATTTCTTTATTTAGTTCAAATCTTCAAGGTGTCGAACTAAATTATTCAGAAGTGGAAAAACAAGCATTTTTTGTTTACAAATATTTAAAGAATTTTAGACCTTTTCTCCTAAAGACACACACAAAGGTAATAGTTCCATTATCGGCAGTAAGGAAACTACGTATTCAAAAGGAACTGGGAGAAAAGAGAGAAAATTGGGTAACTACTCTATAGGAATATGACACTGATATAAGACCAACCAAAATCATCAGAGGGCAAGGTCTATGCAGATTACTATCTGGAGCATCCAAAATCTCATATGATGAAGAGTCAGGTAACATTGTACACATTGCCGAGGTAAGCTTGAATGAATCTGAATCACACTATGTGGATCTTATATTTTATTTAAAAAATGGATATTCTCCTACAAAACTCAATTAAAAAGGAAAAAGAGCTTTAAGATTGAAAACTAGTCAATATTATATCATAGACAATGTTTTATTTAGGAAGAACTATGACTCTGTACTATTGAGATGCCTTGAGAAGTATGAAGCACAAAGGGTTTTGCAGGAACTCCATGATGTACCAGCAGGTGGACATTTCAAAGGGGATACCATCGCACATAAAATCCTTCATGCAGGATATTGTTGGCCCACACTGTTTAAAGATGCTCGTGCATATGTGAGAAAATGTAAAACATGCCAAACTCTTGTTGAAAGACAAAGAAACGCAACCTTACCCTTGCATCCAATCAACATTGAGAAACCTTTTGAGCAATATGGATTGGGCATCATAGGTGAGATTGTTCCTAACTCATCCAAACAACATAAAAACATTCTCACTACAACAGATTATTTTACTAAGTGAGTGGAAGTTGTTCCACTAAAGGTAGCTAACTCTGAGGCAATTATGGAATTTATCAATCGATTAATTATTACCATGTTTGGCTTACCTAATGCACTTATCTTTGATAATTCATATTATTTTTCAGGAAATAGTATGACTAACTGTTATGTCCCTATATTACTAGTATAGTCCCTTATTGTTGTTAGTGTAACCCCCTTAATGTTATTATTGTACCCTTGTAACCCCCATATTGTTATTATTGTGCCCTTAAATTATTATTGTTAGGTCGGCTAGGATTACATTGTGGCCCCACTAGGATTACATTGTGGCCCCATGGACTCCTATATATAGAAAGGAGGTTTTGTAATTTGAATCATCCAAGAATTATTCATTCATGTAATGTATTGGAGGTTGCCCCCTCCAAGAGGCTTATTTCTAAGGCGTTGATATCTCTTTTCTTCTCTTTTTGGAGCTGGTTTCACAACATTTGGTATCAGAGCTTTGAAATTTAGGTGTTTCACTGCTCCAAATAGGCCATCGTGGAATTTTCGCTATAACTTTTTTTCTACGAAGGTTCAGAATCTGAAATTTTTATAGTGTGAATTCAAAATCCTAAGGAGCATTGTCGCAAAATTTCAGAGCTTGGTTCACAAAATTTTCAGAGATATGGTTTGTGCAAGTTAGGTCATGTTGCAGGCTCCTGAATTTAACCTAAACAGGTCATCGTGGTATTTTCATAATAACATTTTTTCTACGACGGTTCAAAAGCTTGAATTTTTAGAGTGCGGAGCTGCAATATTGAGGAACATCTTCACAAAATTTCAGATATTGGTTCACAATATTTTCGGAGATATGATCTGTGGAAGTTAGTGCTTTTTAAGGCTTCTGAATTTCATCTCAAAGAGGTGATCGTGGGAAAATATTCATAGCTCTCTCTCTGGGCATCGGATTGGAATGATGTAAAAAGTGGCCTCAATTACACGAACTATAGTTTTCATTCTATCAATTTCAGAGCCAAAGGAGGAAACAATGACACGTGGCAAGTGGTACAATTTCGCTCTACTGAACCAGTCCAAAATTGGGTCATTGTCGAAGATTGGACATAGCTTTTCCTTGAAGAATCTAAATCAGATCAAACCTGTGGCATTTGAAAGAAGATTCAGAGGGCTACTGTAGGGCTAAATTTCAGATATTGAGGATCCACAATTATAGAGATAATTCAATTTCGATATTGAGCTCCTCAAAAGAAAGTAAAAGGTGTGTATTTTGTTTTCTGAATTGCATAAGTCTTGTTTGAAGAATCAAGTTGAATTGATTCCAAGGGCATAATGTAGAATAGATATCAGTATTGGATTCTAAAATGGCCCCTAAAAATAATTCAACATCCATTAAGCCTTTAGAAAGCTCTACTATGACTCATGAAGACGAAGAATGGCAACATGACATATCAAAATTACAAGAGCAAGTGCAACAAATTTTGCTCTCGCAAAGAGCAACAAAAAATGACATGGAAGTTTTGAAGAAAGGCGTGGAAACTAAGATGGATGGTTTGAAGAAAGGCGTGGAATATAAGATGGATGGTTTGAACAATGGCATAGATGGCATGGAAGCTGGCATGGAATCTAAGATGGATGACATGGAAGCTAAGATCGATGAGAAAATGGAAAACATGAAGAATGATATAAAATAAGACATGGAAGGTTTGACAAAGTTGATACAAGAAATGTTTCCCAATGGTGAAAATATAGTAGAGGAAACTCATGATGAGAACAAAATAAATGTTAATTGTGATTTCATAAAATCTAATGTTGGCGGGAAGAACCACCATATTCCAAAAATGGATATGAGGAAGTTTGATGGAAAGGATCCTGTAACATGGATACTACAGATGGAGCAATATTTTGATCTCCATAACGTGCCAAACACACAAAAGGTACGCATTGCAACTTTACATTTAGAACAAAATACATTTGTATGGTATTGATGGCTTTTCTCCCGTAAAAAAATTGTCACTTGGTCAATTTTTATGGAGGAAATGATAGCACATTATGAGGATACAAAGATCAACACCTTCTTTAGCCAATTGATAAATCTCAAACAAAAGGGCTTAGTGGGGGAGCACATTGAGGACTTCCAAAAATTGAATATAAGGGTAACTGATATTCCAGAGGAACACAGGATTGATCTCTTCATAGTTACTTTAAAGGATAACATCCAACATGAAGTTCGCGTTTTGGAACCTGATTCATTGGAGAAGGCATTCAGGTTGGCAAGAAAAGTTGAATGTAAAATTATGGCGACAAGGAAGCCTACCACTCAATTCTATAAAGAAGGAAGTGTTGCTACGTCTAGATTTCCACAACCTACAAGGTTGACACCACAAAAATTGGAAGAAAAAAAGAGCAAAAGGGCTTTGCTACAGTTGTGATAGCAAATACACTAAAGGTCATAAGTGTGCTGAGAAGAAATTATTTTACATAGATTGTGAAGAGGAAGAAGAAAATGAACAAGAATCTTCAAAAGAAGAGGATATACACCAGGAACCAGCCCTAGAAAAGGAAGAAATGAGTCCGACCATATCGTGTAATGCATTGGTAGGAATTACCACTCCTCAAACTCTCAAGATAGAAGGACATATCGAGAAGAAAAAGGTAATAGTGTTGATTGATTCAGGTAGCACCCATAATTTTATTCATTGTAAGGTAGCCAAGGAATTGAATTGTTTCCTATACCCAGCACCAGAATGTCAAGTGATGGTTGCAAATGGAGGAACTATAAATTGCTCTAGAAAATTCCATAATATCAAGCTAACCATGGGGGAATATTTATTGAATAGTCCAATGCTTTCCATTCCTATGGGAGGTGCTGATGTTGTACTAGGAGTACAATGATTACAATCTTTGGGGACAGTAGGTTTTAATTTTCAAGGACTTTTCTTGAAATTTTTTTAGAAGGAAAGGAAGTCGAATTACGGGGTATTACAAGGATGTCGGGAAAGATAATAAGATCTAATGTCATGAAAAAGCTTCTAAATAAAGAAAAACGAGGCATAATTGCACAATTATGCTCACTAGAAGTTCCAACATCAAAATCATCTATTTCTGCAGATCTCCAAAAAGTCTTGGACAATCATTCCAAGGTTTTTGAAACTCCAAAAGGACTCCCATCTATTCGTGATCATGATCATGCTATTCATTTGATTCCAGGAAGTGTTCCTCCAAACATCAGGCCTTATAGATATCCTTATGTCTAAAAGAGTGAAATTGAACGTATGATTGCAGAAATGTTAGAGGCAGGTACAATTCAACCTAGTCAAAGTTCTTTCTCTACTACTGTAGTATTGGAACACAAGAAGGATGGATCATGGCACATGTGTCCCGATTATAGGGAGCTCAATAAGCTCACCATTAAAGATAAATTTTCCATTCCTGTGATTGATGAATTATTGGATGAATTACATGGAGCAATTTATTTTACCAAATTGGATCTTCGTTCAAGGTATCATCAAATAAGAATGAAGACTGAAGATATTTTGAAAACAACATTTCGAACTCATGAGGGTCATTATTAATTTTTGGTCATGCCTTTTGGCCTTACCAACGCACCTTCTACATTTCAAGGATTGATGAATTCCATTTTCAAACCCTTCCTTAGAAAATTTGCGCTAGTATTTTTTGATGATATACTAATCTACAACAGGTCTTGGAAGGATCATGTTAAACATGTTGACAGGGTGCTCAAACTATTGTAGGAGAAACAATTATATGCAAAAACATCCAAATGTTTCTTTGGAGTACAAGAGGTGGAATATCTGGGTCATATTGTATCTCACGAGGGTGTTAAGGTAGACCCTAAAAAAATTAAAGCCATTAAGGAATGGAAAGTCCTCACAACCATAAAGCAGTTGGGAGGATTTCTCGGGTTAACAGGGTATTATCGAAAGTTTTTTAAGAATTATGGGAGAATAGCAGCACCTCTAACAACACTATTGAAGAAAGATGCATTTTCATGGACTCCTGAAGCAACTAAGGCCTTTGAACATCTTAAAGAGGCAATGTTCCTAGCACCAGTCTTAGCTACGCCAGACTTCACAAAAACCTTTATTGTGGAATGTGATGCCTCAAGAAATGGAACTGGTGTTGTTTTAATGCAAGAAGGAAAACCCATTGCTTTTGAAAGTTTTCCAATCAAAGAAAAGTATTTACATAAAGCTATTTATGAGAAGGAAATGTTAGCAATACTGCATGCACTAAAGAAATGGAGAACTTACCTGATGGGAAGACACTTCAAGGTAAAAATTGATCATGATAGTCTTAAACACTTTTTGGAACAAAGACTATCCTCAGAAGAGCAACAAAAATGGATGACAAATATGTTGGGTTATGACTTTGAAATAATATACAAAAAAGGGAAGCTAAATGTTGTTGCAGATGCACTCTCAAGAAAGAATGAAGAGGTGGAAGCATTGCTTTGTGCCATTTCTATTATCCAACCAGATTGGATAACCGAAGCAAGATATGAATGGAAGAAGGACAAAGATGTATGGACACTCATTCAAAAGTTGCAGCAAGATCCTAGTACATCTGATACATTTAGTTGGAAAATGATTCCTTATGGTACAAAGATCGCTTATATCTTTGTAAGAATTCCCAACTAAAACAAAATATTCTTCTGGAATTGCACACTTCTCCTTTAGGAGGACACTCAGGATTTTAAAAAACTTACCACAGGGTGAATAAAGAATTTTTTTGGGATGGCCTTAAATCTGATATTCGAAAGTTTGTGGCGGAATGTTTGGTTTGCCAGCAGAATAAAGTGGAAACAATTAAGACCCCGGGACTTCTACAACCTTTATCCATTCCAAGTCAACGTTGGGAGGAGATTTCAATGGATTTTATCACAGGTTTACCTAAGTCCGAAGGAAAGATTGTCATCATGGTGGTAGTTGATAGACTTACCAAGTATGCACACTTTTGTGCATTATCTCATCCATTTAAAGCAAGTACAGTTGCTACTACATTTATGGAAACAATTCAAAAGCTACATGGAAACCCAAAGGTTATTGTGAGCGACAGAGATCCCATTTTTACCGGAAATTTTTGGACGGAGTTATTTTCTTGTTTGGGTACTCAATTAGCTCATAGCTCATCTTATCATCCTCAATCCGATGGTCAAACTGAGATAGTAAATAAATGTTTGGAAGGATATCTTCGTTGTTTTGTATATGATAAATGAACACAATGGGTCAAGTGGTTACCTCTAGCTGAATGGGGGTATAACACTTCCTTCCATACTGCAGCAAAAATGACCCCATTTATGGCACTTTATGGATATCATCCACCATTCATCATCATCTTTAAGAGAAAATTTGAAGGTTCATGCAGTGGAAGATCACATCGAGCATCAACAAGAAGTTCTCCAACTCTTAAATGACAACTTGAATTTGGCACAAAATCGAATGAAACAACAGGCAGATCAACATCGCAGCGAGAGAAGTTTTGATGTAGGAGACTGGGTATTTTTACGGCTACAACCATGCAAACAAATTTACCTCAAGTAAGCTAAGAAGGATAATAAATTATTGTCAAAGTACTATGGTCCTTACAAGGTGTTGCAAAATATTGGTACTATGGCATACAAATTGGAGCTTCCTGCTTCTTCACAAGTGCATCCAATTTTCCATGTTTCATGCTTAAAGAAGGTTATAGGTGAAAATCTTCCACTTCAAACAATATTGCCAGAACTTGATGAGGAAGGAAAAATAATATTGGAACCTGAAGCGGTCACAGAAACAAGAACTCGACAGCTACAGAATTGATCAATTTCAGAGTATCTCATCAAGTGGAAGAACTTACCCACTAAATATTCTACATGGGAGGATGAGAATTTTATACAGAAGCACCCAGAGCTACTCAAGCGATGAGGACAACACTTTTTTGAAGGAGAGGGGCATGTTAGGTCCCTATATTGCTAGTATATTCTCTTATTGTTGTTAGTGTAACCCCCTTATTATTATTATTGTACCCTTGTAACCCCCATATTGTTATTATTGTGCCCTTAAATTATTATTGTTAGGTTGGCTAGGATTACATTGTGGCCCCATGGACTCATATCTATAGAAAGGAGGTTTTGTAATTTGAATCATCCAAGAATTTTTCATTCATGTAATGTATTGGAGGTTTATCCCTCAAAGTGGCTTATTTCTAAGGTGTTGATATCTCTTTTCTTCTCTTTTTGGAGATGGTTTCGCAACACTAACTTTACTCTCAAATGAGGTTTTAAAATTAGATATTATGCTAACTACTATCCCCAAGGGAATGTTTTAGTAGAATCAACAAATAAAAATCTCATAAGAATCATAAAAAGGAATATTGATCATAGCTAGAAAAATTTGCATAAATAGTTAACATTTTCACTATGGGTAGATAGGATTATTCAAAAGGCCTCTATAAGAACTTCTCCATTCAATCTAGTTTATGGGAAAGAAGCTATAATTCCATCAGCTTTAGCTCTTCCATCATTAGCCCTAGTTCAATTTACTGATGAAGTACCTTCTTCTTCCTTACAATTAAGAATGTCTCTGATCCTTAAACTAGAAGAGGAAAGGGAAAAGGCAAAATTAACTCACGCTCGACATAAAAGATGGTAAAAAAAAAAATTGATGCAAATTTTGTTTCCCTCAAAACATTTCAAATTGGAGACCTCATCCTTAAGTGGGATAAGGCACATGAGGAAAAAGGTAAGCATACCAATTTCCATATAATGTGGTCTGGGCCATTTCAAATCATAGAAAAAATTGGCCCATCAACCTTCATGTTTCAAGATCTTCAATGGAGAAAAGATTTTCTTCCTTTCAACGGGCTGATTTTGAAAAAATCCTTTTCTTAGAAGAAAAATTTCTTCTAAATGTACTATACTTATAATTTTAAATTGTTAGGAGAATAATGTTTGATTACATACTTTTGGTTTTTCACAACATCTCTGAATTGTTTTATGACTTTTTTTTTTTAAGAATAAAAATTCTTGAGGAAATAAATACAAAACTTGAAAATTTAACGAATACTATACAACTCTGAAATCTTTTTCCATTGAAATTGTAAATTTTATAAACCTAAAGTTTGTAAAGTATTTTTACTTTATTATCAATCAGAAAAGGTTCATCCTTACAAAGTAAAGACTTGCTTTCACTAAGCATATTTAACTCTAAATTGTCATGCAAAACTCTTAAGGAGTCAATGATTCTCCCCATCCATTATTTATGCTTTTTTAGAGCGTAATTTAAAAAAAACTTAAAATGATAAGGGGTCTCATCACAAGACTGCCTACCATGATCATAAGTAAATAATAAACTGACATTACCACTACTGCATATCAAATCAGGGTAATATCTCATGATTATTAAATAATCATAAGACAAGGGGTCTCATCATGAGCCAGCTTGTTCAGTTCAATATAACTAGTGAATGGCATTGTCACTTTCTGGTCATCAAGCCAGGACAATGAATTTTTAAGAACAAGAAAAAACATGTTATATTATTAAGGATTTATCTCAACAAACTATAATAATAGATGGATGGGATATAGACTCATTGATGGTTAAAAGGTAACATTGTCGAGGCTATGAATGCTTGTTGGCAGCAGTGGCTCTACCTATCACAAAAGGAGTAAATCAAAAGGCTAAGTTACAAAAAGACACTTACTTTATCTTTTAAACTATTTAATGATTAATATAGAGGAATGAATATATTTATTTATGAAAGGTTTCTAAAAGACTAACAATAAATATGAGTTCTTTTATTCAGAGTAATTTTATTCATTCAAACATTTCAAAAACAATTTTTGTTTCCTTGAATTATTTTTACTTATTTAAAGATACTAAGAAATTTATTTTTTATAGATAACCAATTCTTCCATTGAATCACCAATTGTTGTGCTATTCAAAAACCCCCATTATTTTAACATAATTACCTTATAAAAACATTGGAGACCATTGTAAAAAAAATTAGAGTAAAACAAATAAGACCCTTAAGTGATTAATTTAAATAGAAATAGGAATCAAAGGGGTTAAAAAACATTGAATTTTAGCCTTAAATACACTTGAGTGGAGAATGTTAAGAAAATCGCAATATCGCAATGAAATACATATGGCTCCTAAAATCCACTCAACACAAATTGTGATGTGAAATACATCAAAGCACTTTAACAAAAGAGAAAGGAATTTTACCAAACAAATTCTATAAGAAAGAGACTGTGTGACCCACTTCTGCCACGTAGGAAAATCGAAAATTGCATTTCGCAGTTTTATCCCGATGATATTAAAGTAATCCTCTACATTTCCCTGATGTGATATACTCTATCTCATTGCACTTTCACTTCGTGACCACTCTTTCCCTTCATTCAATTTCGCCGAAATTGCAATTGCAATATCGCAATCGGAAAAAGGTAGTTAATCGAAATTTTATAAATATTCACACACAAATAACACTAAGATGTGAAAAATCTCGTTTAATTGCTGGAATGATTACAAGGGAACATCAACCCATACTAACCATTAATGCCATAACTTAAACGTTTTTATATCCCAAACCTCCAAAAATGATTTGACCGCAAGAAGCATTGAATCTATGTATTAACCACGTGCCAAGTCTCATTCGCTTGATTTTTTCCATTATTATGATAATTTCATATTTGTAAATCAAAATTTCCTCTTTCTACTTATCATTCTTAGTTGTTCACAGGCGAGTCCAAATAAACAGAGCTCTTCAGAGATATCGAAAGA